>CM046372.1:16602936-16627915 GCA_025413025.1 Ficus hispida
TTTGGTTTGGTTCTTAGGTAAAATTACGCACACACTACCTCAAACGTTAAAACCGTGAGCCTACATGAAGCATGCAGCAATACTAATGTTATCAAGATCATACATTCATTCTTAGACTTATGGGAACATATAACAAACATATAGTAGGCATACTTGCAAACCCTAATATCTCACAAGCATATCATCAAAACATGCATCATAACATAAACTAAGACCACCAATCCTAATCAAGCACATACTAGTAAACTTAACTAGAGCATGAACATAATTTGGTGAGCTTATCCAAGCCTAAAACTTTGCTCAAAACTCAAAAAAAGTTAGGGATTTGAGAGGATTACCTCTAGCTCTTGGAGACAAACTATGTTCTAGCTTGGTCCTCCAAAAATCCGACCACTACTAGCTTGGTTTTCTCTCTATATGTTTTTTTTCTTTCTCTTTGAGGTTCAGCTTTCTTGAAGGGAAGAGAGAATGAGAGGAAATATAACGACCCGCCCTTACGTAGCCGTTACAGTTACTTATCTTACATGCTATCTTAACATACTTACTTTCAATGACGAAAATATCTTACATATTTTTTTTTCTTTTTCTTTTCTTTTTAAAGCCATTTGAGTAAAAACTTTACTACTTACTTATTTACAACATACACAATACTTATTTAGTATTTTCTTTTCAAAACTACAGTGACGTAAAATAACTTGTACTTAACTAATATTTACTTATCAAAAGTATCGTAATCATAAAATAACTTTGTACTAAACAAAGCATACACATATATATTTCAAAACGCGTAGCAATCTCCATTCCCACGTTTCACAGTTCGCCCTGCCATGCCTCACCGCCTTGCATCAAGAATTGCTAGTAGGAAGCTTACCTACAGCATAAACGTAAGTTGTGAGCTTTGGCTCAGCAAGTACAACCTTGAACCCGGAAAACAAACTAAATAAAGCAATGCATGAACCAATTATGCTTTCATTTTTGCTTTCATAGTTTTGGGCCCCTTATAAGTGTACGTACCGTGGCGCGCAGTCATGGAGTGGTTGGGCCGGCCAGCCCAGTCCAACTCAAACCATGAACCAAACCTGACCTAGAGCAGGTCGGTACGACACATCATGCTTGAAAACCTTTTCTTAAAACAGTTCTTTCTTAAAAACGTAATCTTCTTCTTACCATATAGTTGATTATTCGTGAACATGCTTCATGATGCCACAATAATAAACATACATCATACATATCACATCAATGCATGATCTTTAAAAAAAACATGTCAAGTCATAAAACCATTTGCCTATGCTATAGGCGGAGTTGTACTTACAGGTAATGCTAGGTCCTGGGGTTTGTCGTTCCGACAAGTTACCTCAAAAGGTTACCTCCTGTTTCCAAAAAGGGAAGTAAGATAAGAATCATTCTATCTTACCTTAACTTACTTCATTAAATGTTAGTAGCCTAACCAACATTCATCTGTGACCCTAGATATATGTCCCCCTCATAAGCTTAATAATAATCCTCGTTGGTTACTAAGTGTAACCTTAGGGCACAAGTCCTAATGGAAATCAAACAGTATCCTGTTTGATTACTTAATAAACTTTGGGCTTAAGGCCCAATGATCTTGGTATGGGCATACTATTAGGTTACTATGAGTAACCTTAGACCTAGGCCCATATTGGGTGACATTTAAAAAGCCTGTTGGGCTACTAAGGCCCAACAATTAAAGTGGTATCCTTTAAGGTTACCTTACATAAATCTTGGACTCAAGGCCCAACATATAACCTTTGTTCTTAATTAACTAGGCCCAATTAAAATTAGGTAACCTATATGGTTATAATAGGTTACCAATTGCTTACCTTGCTTAATTTGCTTAATTAATTTATTTCTTGCTAAACTGAGTTTAATTAACCATTTAAAACTGTTTTTAAATAAAACTGTGTTGGTTTGACAGAAATTTGCTGAAAACAGTTAAATTGGCAGTGCATGTGCAGGAATTTCCTATGCATGCACTGTTTTAAAATTCTGAATCAGAGCTTGCTCTACTGATTCAGTTTTAATTTAAAATCTGTTTGGATTTTGAAAAAATTTTCTTCATGAAAGTTTTAGATACTAAAAAACTCTACAACTTTCATGTTTTGACAAAAACCCATTTCTGAACTTAACTCATACTTTTTCTTTGTTGAAACTGCCTGGCCGTGCACATATGTCTGGGCGGTCCAGGCACGGGTTTTCATAAAAACGAAGGCCTTTGGAGCCTTATTTTCAAACACTGTCCACGCTGCCCCCTATAATTTTCAATTTCCTGTTGGTTTGGTAGAAATTTGCTGAAAACAGTTAAATTGGCAGTGCATGTGCAGGAATTTCCTATGCATGCACTGTTTTAAAATTCTGAATCAGAGCTTGCTCTACTGATTCAGTTTTAATTTAAAATATGTTTGGATTTTGAAAAACTTTTCTTCATTAAAGTTTTAGATACTGAAAAAATCTACAACTTTCATGTTTTTACAAAAACCCAGTTCTGAACTTAACTCATACTGTTTCTTTGTTGAAACTGCCTGGCCGTGCATATATGTCTGGGCGGTCCAGGCACGGGTTTTCATAAAAACGAAGGCCTTTGGAGCCTTATTTTCAAAAACTGTCTATGCTGCCCCCTATAATTTTCAATTTCCTACAACTTTGCAGTTTTGAGTTGTAATACCTAGTTTTTCGATCGTTATGATTTTTGTGTAAAAAAAAAAATTCAACTGTACGTTGAGGATATTTATGAAAGAGCCCGGTTAAGGGTTTTTATGATATTTTGTGAGTTTTTATGATTTTATAAGACTCAATAATGATTGCTTAGTCAAGCAAACGACCTTTTAGGCAAAAAGGAACAAAATTGCCAAAATTTTTATGTTGGTCAAAGTTTGACCAAAAAACGTCGACGGTTGACCAGAAAAGTCAACTGTTGACCGCGGGAGTCAAATCTTGGCAAGGAAGTCAACTGTTGACAAGAAAGTCAATGGTGGACGAGAAAGCCAAAGATTGACCCCAAAAAGTTAAGAAAAGACCGTAAGAGTAAATAGCCCGCAGTATAGAATTATACTGCATAGGCCGATTTTACTGATAAAATAATATGTTTAAGATTCAAAACCACCATAGAAAGACAAGCACATTAAGTAGAATTAAAGAGCAGAAGGGTTTTAAGAAATAAGGAAAAATTCATACTGTCCATTTTTACACAGATAAATTTTGGACTGCAGTTCGGTAAACCAATACTGAGTATAAGTGAATCCAGTATTGGAAATACCTGTGTTAACTTAAAAATGGACTGTACAATAGCAAAAGAGCCAAACAAGGCCTTAGGATGATATCATATTTATGACATCATCCTTATTTGAATTATGACATCATAATTCCATGAACCAAGCATTAGATGACAAGTGTCTTGTTCTAGAACAATTTTTCCTTGTTCACAAGGCTTTGGCCGGCCACCTACACCCCCCATTGTGTGATTTCTTGATTTTTTTGGGGTCAAATTCCAATTTCCAAGACTTTCTCCACCTCTATAAATAGGTGAAGCCATAATTCAAAAAAAAAGAGAGAAAAGCAACCAAACTTTGCCAAAATTTTTACCCACCAAAACCGAACTTGAGGGAGAGGGAAAGGAAGAAATTCGAGCCAAGATCAAGTGAAAAAGAGAGTGTGTTAGTCGGTTTATTGTTGGAAAGCAAGCCGAAAAGTTGAAAAAAATTTTGGAACCCATTTTTGGCTCAAGGCCGGTTGTGGAAGGAAGAGAAAGGGAGGAGAAGGAAACTTGGATGTGACCGGATTTTGTGAGTTGGAGTGGCCGGAAATCTAGAGCAAGGGTGGTGGAGAAAAGTTTGGAGCCAAGCAAGCCATAGGGCCGGTTTTGCTAGAACAAGGGGCAAGGAGAAAAACGAGAAATCCTAGCCAAACCCTTGAACCAAATTGAGGTATAATTCCTTGGATCCCTAAGCTTTTCATTTAAATTTCATTTCGAGAAATTTAAATGTATTTAAGCATTGGTTGTATTGAGCATAAGCTCACATTAACTCCCTGCCTTAGCTAAGAAATTTAGGTTGTGTGCTTGAATTAAGTTAGGGTTTATGGTTGGTGGTTTCCATTTTTGCATGATAGGTGTTTGTTTGAATGATTAGGTTTTATATGTTAATGCATGATGTGAATTTTAATTTGCATGGTGAATATTGGACGTTAGAAAACCGCTGCATGTGTGTATTAGGGCTCCCGCGGTGGCTGGTCGAGCTAGATTCCACGTCTAGGACGTAAAACAAAAATCGAAACCGAAAACTGCCATTTCGGGTAGAAATTGGCCAGTCTCGGGAAAATCAGATTTTGAGGCCTTTAGAGGCCGAGTTTGGAAAAAATTAAAACACAAAAGTTGTTCAGAACAGTTTTTTCTAGAGGGCAACGTGAATGGATTTGAAAAATGAGGCTCCAATGGCCTCCGTTTTTACGAAAATCCGAGGCTAATCTGCCCAGACCTAGTCTACACGTCCAGTAAGTTTCAAATTAAAACTGACAAGAATCCAAGCAGAACTGGGTTTTTCTTAAAACACAAAGTTTTAGAATTTTTCAAGAGCAAGAACTTTCGTGAAGACAAGTTTTTCAAAATCAATCTGGATTTTTAAATACAACCTGAACTATGAAAACTGTGCAGAGAGCAAGAAATTCCTGCACAGGATTTTCTAAAAACATGCAGAAAAACTGTATTTTTGCATCAACACTCCTGTTTTGACTATCAAAACTGTTTTAAAAGCAGTTTTCAGTCTTCAATAATTTTTATAAAGTCTTATTTTGAAAACCACGAATTTTGAAGTAAAACAAAAGATTTTCTAGCCAATTTTCCAAATTGGATTTTAAAAGTCAAAACATATTAACAAGACAATGACGAATGGTAACCGGGAAGGATACCCGAGTTACTAAAACTTAGGCTCGATAATAAGAATAATCTAATACGGGTTTAATACCCAAGGTTACCAACGTTTTATAGGATCCTTATCCTATGTTCTTTCTAATAGCAGGAAGTAACCTGCAATTGAGATCAGGGTGGAAACAACAAAGCCTGGAATATAACGAATCAGGCAAGTATCGAACCTCACCTACAGTATGAAAATAGTAAATACTATTTTCATATATATTATGTTTAACTATACTAGTTACATTACATGTTTAAATGTACATGCTATGTTGTATGATGTTATGTAATGCTATGCGATGATGTGCTATGACATGTTACATATTATGCCATGTTTTCTAAAATGTCATGGTTTTAAAAATGTCATGATTTCAAGAATGCCATGATATGGGAAATGTTAAGTTTGAATATGATATAGTGACATCATGAAGCATGTTCACTAATGTTAAATCACATGGTAAGATAATCAAGTAAGGTGTCGTACCAACCTCCCGTGATCGTGGAGGATACATGTTTAACACCAATTGTGATATTAACCTCTCGTTGATGCGTGAGGGTCACGTTATGATTCCCAGAACTGTTAGGGCCTTGCAAACCCTAGCTTTATCTGGAGGCTGCGCGCTTTCGGTACGTACACTATGGGCCCACATGTTAAGACAAGATAAGTTAAGGATTGAGTCTATAATGAAACATAAGACATTCAATCAATCATAAATGGTTCATGCATAAGCTACATGATGATGGACATGTTTTAAGATGTTTGAATTATTTCGTGAGATTATGTTTGTACTTGCTGGGCGAAAGCTCACTCTTATATTTCATACTGTAGGTAAGAAGCCTGCAATTTAAGTGATGGGCTTTGCGGACGATGCGACGGGTGAAGGGCGGTGTGGGATACCACTACGCATAATTTTCCGCATCCAATTTTTCAGAAAATATGTTAATATGATAAAAGTAAATGATGTTTTGTTATATGTAAAGAATTTGAAGACACGAGAAAGTATTTTCAGTTTGGTATATATGAGTGACAAGTTTTCTCTATAAGATAACTTATGAGAATATGTTTAAAAAAAAAAAAATTTATTCTCAAATTTTTAAGCAAGTTAAGTACAAGTAGTATGGTGTCGACCCGGCTTGGGAAGTCGGGGCGTCACAGTTTGGTATCAGAGCGGTATCCTGCCAGCCTACTTCACTTCGCTCACATCGCTTCTGCAACGGCCCAAGTAAGTTATGTTATTTTCTTACGATTAGAATTAAGATTTTATGTGCATAGTAAGCATCTTTCTTCAACGGCCATGCTGGAGAATGTTGGATACAGGGATGACGTTGGGTGGTATCTTGGCTTGGTAGTGGCAACTAGGTGACGTACGGAAATGATGGGAAAGTTTTATATCTTCCCCAAATGTTATATGTACTCCTGTTGCGAAGGAGATACAAACAAGAACATGATGAATTCAGATATGTTCATGTTATGCTTTCATATGGAATGAAGATTATGGTTCTATATAAAAGGCATGATTTCAAGAAGCTGAATTTATTTCCTTATTTCCGTACAGAACCATGCCGCCAAAGCGTAGAAGAGTACCAACCCAAGACATCGATCTCGCGGCTCAGTTGAATGAGCTAAGGCAGATGATGTTAGCACAACAGCAGGAGATAGGAGGACTTAGAGCTCAGATAGCTCAACAGAATCAAGGACCTCCTGATGCTGGGGTACCACCAGCACATGTGAATCAGCCTGCGGCACCGGAAATTCCTGATGATGTTCCGGTGATCCCAGAGAACCCCATAGCCCCTGAAGTACCTATTGCGCCTGCAGCTGTGCCACCAGCGCCTCTGGTTCGAGCTCCAGAAGAACTCTATGACAGATTTCGGCGCATGAAGGCACCGGAATTCGAGGGGTCTACAAACCCAATCGAGGCTGACAACTGGTTAATTGATCTCCAGGTCGCCCTAAATTTCCTCAGACTCAACGATCAGGAGAAAGTCCTTTGTGCATCATATATGTTACGAAAAGATGCTCGCCTCTGGTGGGAAACAGTTCAAATCCGGCGAGATGTTACTCAGATGACATGGGAGGACTTTGTGGAGGAGTTTAAGGGAATGTATTTCAATACTGAAGTCATGGAGGCTCAACAAGACGAGTTCGACAAGTTTCGCCAAGGAAATCTATCAGTGGCCGAAGCTGTCAGGAAGTTTGAGCAGCTAGCCCGTCTCTGCCCTCACCTCATCAGTTCTGAAAGGGACAAAGTTAGAAGAATGATGAGAATGTTCCGCTCAGATTTAGCAGTGGTAATCAGCAGTGGCCCCCATCCACCACTCACTGTTGCTGAATGTGTCAGCAGGGCAATTCGAGCTGAATATTGGGTGGGTCAGAACAAGGAGCAAAGGGCTAAGTTTTTCCAGGAAAAGAGGGAAGAAAGGCCCAAGCTAAACAGATTCAGGCAAGACCAAGCCAAACTCCGCAACAGAAGGGTCAAGGAGGACCTACGGGCCAGAACAACAACAACAGGCAGTACGGCAACAGCCAGCAGAAAAGG
The DNA here is from genome assembly GCA_025413025.1 of Ficus hispida. Lineage (NCBI taxonomy): Eukaryota > Viridiplantae > Streptophyta > Magnoliopsida > Rosales > Moraceae > Ficus > Ficus hispida. Next base: position 16,610,401 of record CM046372.1, read on the forward strand.
AAGTGGAATGCAGGAGGACAGGGGAATCAACAAAATTTACCCCAGAAGAAAAATACTCCTGATGGCAACAGTTATCCCACTTGTCAGAAATGTGGGAAAAAGCACCCGGGAGACTGCCGTGCTGGAAGTGGTCGCTGTTTTCTATGCGGCAGGGAAGGCCACTATGCGAAAAACTGCAATCTAAATCCCCAGAGTCCGCAGAATCAACAGAGAGGACAGGGATCTCAACTTCACGCTGCACAGATGAAGCTCGAGGGACCTGAAATCTCTCAAGGCAGGCTGGAAGCTCCGGAACCTCAGGGACGTATTTACGCCTATACAAAGGAGGATGTTCAAGCAGGACCTTCTACTGTGGTGACAGGTCAGCTTCCTTTTGCTCAACAAGATGCCTATGTGTTAATTGATTCTGGAGCTACGCATTCGTTCACATCACCTAGATTCGCTAAGAAACTAGGTAGGGCAAGTGATAGAATTGGAAAAACATTTAGGACTGCATTACCCTCCGGGGAGATTCTGTTGTCTGATTATTGGATACGTCATGTTCCAATAATTATATGTGGTAGGGAAATGTATGTCAACCTGATCATCATAGACCTATATGACTACGATGTCATCCTGGGTATGGATTTCTTGGGGAAATATAACGCGGTGATCGACTGTCCACGACGAACGGTCACGTTCAAGCCAGTTGGAGACGAGGAGTTTATTTTTAGAGGATCGACTCCAAAACAGCCGAAAATGTTCATTTCTGCGTTAAAGGCTAGAAAATTGTTGGCAGAAGGATGTAAGGGATTTCTAGCCAACATAGTGGACAAGACGCAAGAGACCGAGAGCAGGCCGGAAGAAGTACCGATAGTCAAGGAATTTATAGAGGTTTTTCCTGAAGAGTTACCAGGACTGCCACCAGAACGAGAGATCTCCTTTGAGATTGAGTTACTTCCTGGATCAGCACCAGTATCCAAGGCTCCGTACAGGATGGCGCCTGCCGAACTTAAGGAACTGCAGATTCAGTTACAAGAGCTTCTGGATCGAGGATTCATTCGTCAGAGTTACTCGCCATGGGGAGCTCCAGTTCTGTTCGTCAAGAAGAAGGACGGCACTCTTAGGATGTGCATTGACTATCGGGAATTGAACAAGATAACTATCAAGAACAAGTATCCCTTGCCTCGGATCGACGATCTGTTTGATCAGCTGAGAGGAGCTTCAATTTTCTCGAAGATTGACCTACGATCCGGATATCACCAGCTTCGAATTAGGGAAGGAGACGTTCCCAAGACAGCTTTTCGAACACGATATGGACACTACGAGTTCCTCGTTATGCCATTCGGGTTGACAAATGCTCCAGCAGCCTTTATGGACCTGATGAATCGAGTATTCAAGGATTACTTGGATAAGTTTGTTATCGTCTTTATAGATGATATCTTGATTTATTCAAGATCAAAGGAGGAGCATGAGGAGCATTTAAGGATTGCTTTACAGATTTTAAAGCAAAATCAGCTCTACGCTAAATTCACAAAGTGTGAATTTTGGTTGGAAAAGGTCCATTTCTTAGGACATGTGGTCTCCAAGAACGGCATATCTGTAGATCCGGCTAAGATTGAAGCAGTAAGCGAATGGCCAGCTCCGAAAAACGTCACCGAAGTACGTAGTTTCCTCGGCTTGGCGGGCTACTACCGACGTTTTGTTGAAGGATTTGCTAAGATTGCAGCGCCACTCACCGCACTTACACGGAAAGGAAAGAAGTACGAATGGACTGCAAAGTGTGAAGAGCACTTCCAAGAGCTGAAAAACAGGCTGACTCGTGCTCCGATTCTCACAATTCCGAATATGGAAGAAGGAAACTTCGTGATATACAGCGATGCTTCTAAAATAGGATTGGGAGCCGTGCTCATGCAAAATGGAAAGGTGATCGCTTATGCTTCACGCCAGCTAAAGGATCATGAGAAGAACTACCCGACGCATGATTTGGAACTTGCGGCGGTAGTATTTGCGCTCAAAATCTGGAGACACTACCTTTACGGCAGTAAGTGTGAAGTCTACACAGATCATCAGAGTTTGAAGTATATCTTCACACAAAAGGAGCTTAACATGAGGCAAAGAAGATGGCTCGAATTGGTGAAGGATTATGACATAGACATCCGTTACCATCCAGGGAAGGCTAACAAAGTAGCTGATGCCCTTAGTCGGAAGTCGTCTTCCGCATTGATGTCCATACAGTCGCTGATTGAACCACTTCAGAAGGAGCTAGTGGGAGCCGGAATAGAGCTCATCACAGGAAGCTTAGCTGCTCTAACCTTCCAACCTACCATTTTAGATGGTATGAAAGAGCGACAAGAAGGAGATGCCTCGCTGCTCAGAACAAGGGACGAGGTCTTGGAAGGAAAGGAGTCGGACTTCAACATATCGGATGAGGGCATACTCTATCGGAAAAATAGATTATGCATTCCTAACGACGACAAGTTGAAGGAACAAATTATGAAGGAGGCTCATGAGACTCCGTATTCCGTCCATCCAGGAGCTACAAAGATGTACCAAGACTTGAAGGAAAGCTTTTGGTGGCCTAGAATGAAGAATGACGTTGCTACATTCGTCAGCAAATGCCTTACATGTCAAAGGGTGAAGGCAGAACACCAACGTCCGGGGGGAGAGTTGCAGAAAATTTCCATCCCAGAATGGAAATGGGACCAAGTGACCATGGATTTTGTAGTTGGTCTACCCCGAACTTCCAGTGGCAATGATGCTATATGGGTGATTGTTGATCGTTTGACGAAGTCTGCACACTTCATCGCCATCAAGCTTAGCTTTTCGGTGGAACAGCTGGCGGAACTATACGTTGCACAGATTGTACGTTACCATGGGATCCCAAAGGCAATCATCTCTGATCGTGATGGTCGTTTCACTTCTAAGTTCTGGAGAAGTGTACATCAAGCCATGGGTACCAAGCTTACCTTTAGTACAGCTTTTCATCCTCAAACGGACGGGCAATCCGAGAGGACCATTCAGACTCTGGAAGACATGTTGCGAGCGTCTGTGATGGATTTCAAAGGAACTTGGGATAAGAAGCTTCCTTTGATTGAATTCTCGTACAACAACAGTTTCCAAGCTTCAATTGGAATGGCTCCTTACGAAGCTCTGTACGGAAGAAAGTGTAGATCTCCAGTCCATTGGTACGAGACACGGGAAAAAGAACTAGTGTCCACAGATTTTGTTCGAAAAACCACTGAGGCCGTGAAACTTATACGCCGACGGATGGAAACTGCTTTTAGTCGACAAAAGAGCTATGCCGACAAACGTAGAAGGCCTCTAGAATTTCAAGTAGGAGACTTGGTTTTCCTCAAAATTGCTCCATTCAAGGGAGTTATGAGATTTGGAAAGAAGGGGAAATTAAGTCCACGATACATAGGGCCATTCGAAATACTGGAAAGAATTGGTAATGTGGCCTACAGGTTGACTTTGCCTCAAGAATTAGCATATGTACACAATGTATTTCATGTGTCAATGCTAAAGAAGTACATCTCGGATCCATCCCATGTACTAGACCACGAACCAATTGAGGTTCACGAGAATCTGACATATGAGGAGAAACCGGTTCAAATCTTAGCACGAGAAGAAAAGGTGTTAAGGAACAAGGTTATACCTTTAGTTAAGGTCCTATGGAGAAATCATGAGATTGAGGAGGCAACATGGGAACGCGAGGACGAGATGAAGAAAAGCTACCCCGAATTGTTCTGATTTTCGAGGACGAAAATTTTTTAAGGGGGGTAGATTGTAATACCTAGTTTTTCGATCGTTATGATTTTTGTGTAAAAAAAAAAAATTCAACTGTACGTTGAGGATATTTATGAAAGAGCCCGGTTAAGGGTTTTTATGATATTTTGTGAGTTTTTATGATTTTATAAGACTCAATAATGATTGCTTAGTCAAGCAAACGACCTTTTAGGCAAAAAGGAACAAAATTGCCAAAATTTTTATGTTGGTCAAAGTTTGACCAAAAAACGTCGACGGTTGACCAGAAAAGTCAACTGTTGACCGCGGGAGTCAAATCTTGGCAAGGAAGTCAACTGTTGACAAGAAAGTCAATGGTGGACGAGAAAGCCAAAGATTGACCCCAAAAAGTTAAGAAAAGACCGTAAGAGTAAATAGCCGCAGTATAGAATTATACTGCATAGGCCGATTTTACTGATAAAATAATATGTTTAAGATTCAAAACCACCATAGAAAGACAAGCACATTAAGTAGAATTAAAGAGCAAAGGGTTTTAAGAAATAAGGAAAAATTCATACTGTCCATTTTTACACAGATAAATTTTGGACTGCAGTTCGGTAAACCAATACTGAGTATAAGTGAATCCAGTATTGGAAACACCTGTGTTAACTTAAAAATGGACTGTACAATAGCAAAAGAGCCAAACAAGGCCTTAGGATGATATCATATTTATGACATCATCCTTATTTGGAATTATGACATCATAATTCCATGAACCAAGCATTAGATGACAAGTGTCTTGTTCTAGAACAATTTTTCCTTGTTCCACAAGGCTTTGGCCGGCCACCTACACCCCCCATTGTGTGATTTCTTGATTTTTTTGGGGTCAAATTCCAATTTCCAAGACTTTCTCCACCTCTATAAATAGGTGAAGCCATAATTCAAAAAAAAATGAGAGAAAAGCAACCAAACTTTGCCAAAATTTTTACCCACCAAAACCGAACTTGAGGGAGAGGGAAAGGAAGAAATTCGAGCCAAGATCAAGTGAAAAAGAGAGTGTGTTAGTCGGTTTATTGTTGGAAAGCAAGCCGAAAAGTTGAAAAAAATTTTGGAACCCATTTTTGGCTCAAGGCCGGTTGTGGAAGGAAGAGAAAGGGAGGAGAAGGAAACTTGGATGTGACCGGATTTTGTGAGTTGGAGTGGCCGGAAATCTAGAGCAAGGGTGGTGGAGAAAAAGTTTGGAGCCAAGCAAGCCATAGGGCCGGTTTTGCTAGAACAAGGGGCAAGGAGAAAAACGAGAAATCCTAGCCAAACCCTTAACCAAATTGAGGTATAATTCCTTGGATCCCTAAGCTTTTCATTTAAATTTCATTTCGAGAAATTTAAATGTATTTAAGCATTGGTTGTATTGAGCATAAGCTCACATTAACTCCCTGCCTTAGCTAAGAAATTTAGGTTGTGTGCTTGAATTAAGTTAGGGTTTATGGTTGGTGGTTTCCATTTTTGCATGATAGGTGTTTGTTGAATGATTAGGTTTTATATGTTAATGCATGATGTGAATTTTAATTTGCATGGTGAATATTGGACGTTAGAAAACCGCTGCATGTGTGTATTAGGGCTCCCGCGGTGGCTGGTCGAGCTAGATTCCACGTCTAGGACGTAAAACAAAAATCGAAACCGAAAACTGCCATTTCGGGTAGAAATTGGCCAGTCTCGGGAAAATCAGATTTTGAGGCCTTTAGAGGCCGAGTTTGGAAAAAATTAAAACACAAAAGTTGTTCAGAACAGTTTTTCCTAGAGGGAACTGAATGGATTTGAAAAATGAGGCTCCAATGCCTCCGTTTTTACGAAAATCCGAGGCTAATCTGCCCAGACCTAGTCTACACGTCCAGTAAGTTTCAAATTAAAACTGACAAGAATCCAAGCAGAACTGGGTTTTTCTTAAAACACGAAAGTTTTAGAATTTTTCAAGAGCAAGAACTTTCGTGAAGACAAGTTTTTCAAAATCAATCTGGATTTTTAAATACAACCTGAACTATGAAAACTGTGCAGAGAGCAAGAAATTCCTGCACAGGATTTTCTAAAAACATGCAGAAAAACTGTATTTTTGCATCAACACTCCTGTTTTGACTATCAAAACTGTTTTAAAAGCAGTTTTCAGTCTTCAATAATTTTTATAAAGTCTTATTTTGAAAACCACGAATTTTGAAGTAAAACAAAAGATTTTCTAGCCAATTTTCCAAATTGGATTTTAAAAGTCAAAACATATTAACAAGACAATGACGAATGGTAACCGGGAAGGATACCCGAGTTACTAAAACTTAGGCTCGATAATAAGAATAATCTAATACGGGTTTAATACCCAAGGTTACCAACGTTTTATAGGATCCTTATCCTATGTTCTTTCTAATAGCAGGAAGTAACCTGCAATTGAGATCAGGGTGGAAACAACAAAGCCTGGAATATAACGAATCAGGCAAGTATCGAACCTCACCTACAGTATGAAAATAGTAAATACTATTTTCATATATATTATGTTAAACTATACTAGTTACATTACATGTTTAAATGTACATGCTATGTTGTATGATGTTATGTAATGCTATGCGATGATGTGCTATGACATGTTACATATTATGCCATGTTTTCTAAAATGTCATGGTTTTAAAAATGTCATGATTTCAAGAATGCCATGATATGGGAAATGTTAAGTTTGAATATGATATAGTGACATCATGAAGCATGTTCACTAATGTTAAATCACATGGTAAGATAATCAAGTAAGGTGTCGTACCAACCTCCCGTGATCGTGGAGGATACATGTTTAACACCAATTGTGATATTAACCTCTCGTTGATGCGTGAGGGTCACGTTATGATTCCCAGAACTGTTAGGGCCTTGCAAACCCTAGCTTTATCTGGAGGCTGCGCGCTTTCGGTACGTACACTATGGGCCCACATGTTAAGACAAGATAAGTTAAGGATTGAGTCTATAATGAAACATAAGACATTCAATCAATCATAAATGGTTCATGCATAAGCTACATGATGATGGACATGTTTTAAGATGTTTGAATTATTTCGTGAGATTATGTTTGTACTTGCTGGGCGAAAGCTCACTCTTATATTTCATACTGTAGGTAAGAAGCCTGCAATTTAAGTGATGGGCTTTGCGGACGATGCGACGGGTGAAGGCGGTGTGGGATACCACTACGCATAATTTTCCGCATCAATTTTTCAGAAAATATGTTAATATGATAAAAGTAAATGATGTTTTGTTATATGTAAAGAATTTGAAGACACGAGAAGGTATTTTCAGTTTGGTATATATGAGTGACAAGTTTTCTCTACAAGATAACTTATGAGAATATGTTTTAAAAAAAAAAAAAAAAAAAATTTATTCTCAAATTTTTAAGCAAGTTAAGTACAAGTAGTATGGTGTCGACCCGGCTTGAGAAGTCGGGGCGTCACATGAGTTTTCTCAAATTCGGCCTCTAAAGGCCTCAAAATACCGTTTCCAATTCACTGCCCAGTTTTCACCCGAACTGGCAGTTTTTGGTTTCGGTTCGCTCTCACGTAATTTTACGCACACCCTACCTCAAACGGTCGCAGCCGTGAGCCTACGTCAAGCATGCAGCGCGTAATCTAACGTCCTCATACCCGTTCATTCAATCTCAATCATTCAATTATTTTATCAAACCCATTTGGTGAAATTCACCAAACTTGGGTTTTCTAGGTTTCTCTAGGGTTTTCTTGAACCCTAGTTTAACATACAATCATTCAATACCATAATCAGCCATTCAACACAGAACATAAGCCTATGGGGACATACATCATACACCTAGTGGTCACATATAACACCTACACATTTTCTAGAGCATACATCACATTTCAAGCACTAAAATGAAACATAAACATGCTAAACCTAAATCAAGCACATTCGAAGCAACTTAAGCAATAAAAGGACATAATTAAATGAGCTTAAGCTCTTACAACATAAGCTGGAAATACATTATAAAAGGCTTGAAAAACAGAATTTAAAGGTTTAGGAGGTTGAGAGGTTACCTCCAAACCGAAGAGGGATTTGCTAGCTTGGTTTCCGAAATGGGTTTTGTTGTTGTCCTTCACTAAAATTTTCGACCACTCTTTGGGGTTTTTCTGTTTATGGTGTTCGGCTGTGGGCAGAGAAAGGGAGGAGAGAAATGGCAAGAGTTTGGGTGGGTTTTTGAATAAAAATGCCTAAAAAAATTTCCACCAAAGACACCTATTTATAGGTGTAAAATAATTTTATTTCTTGAATTATTTTAAATCCTTAAATTGCTCACCAAACCCTTAAAAAATTTTATTTACCCACAAGCCCTCCATAGGTGGCCGGCCATTAATGGAAGGAAAAGTTCAAGAATGTTCCTTGAATTCTTTCCAAATTTTTCAAAAAATCCAAATAATAACATAATTATCTTGATGAGGTGTCGCCCACCAAGGGCTCCGTTTGGCTTTAAAACTTAAAAACAGTCTACTTTCATACTAATACATATATAACAAATACTGTTTTTCAATAAAAATAATACTGTCTACTAAACTGCAGTCCAAAATTTATCTGCATAAAACTGGACTGCGTTTAGGTTTTTCTTAGAACTTAAAGCTCATTAGTCTTTATTGCTCTAAAAATTGTGCTTGATTTTTCTAACATAATCCCGTACCTTAAACTTACTTATTTATCCGTAATTGATGGTTTTTCGCAGTATAATCGCTATACTGCCTGTTATACCACAGAACCATCATACGTTGACTTTTGGTCAAACTTTGACTATTTTGGTCAAACATTGACCAACATAAAATCATAAATTTCTATCGTAGTTCAAATCATTCTAGCCAATACCTTTGACCGGAATACATGCATACATAAATCCTAATTCTGATTAGGCAAAACATATACTAACACATAATACAAATTTTGATTCCTTGAGAAACAAGAAATCATAATTTGTAAGAAAGTCAGTCATCACAATCTTCCCCCCTTAAAAATTTTCGTCCTCGAAAATTAGAACAAATGGGGATAATTCGTTCTCATATCCTCTTCTAATTCCCATGTTGCTTCCTCAACATTGTGATTCCGCCACAATACTTTTACCATGGGAATTATCCTATTTCGTAAGACTTTTTCTTCCCGATCCATGATCCGAATTGGTTTCTCTTCTTAAGTCAAGTCGGATTGAACCTCAATCGGTTCTTGACTTAGCACATGGGAAGGATCAGGTACATACTTCTTTAACATCGAAACGTGAAAAACGTTGTGTACCGAAGCTAATTCCAGTGGCAAGGCAAGCTTGTAAGCTAATTTGCCAATCCTTTCCAAGATTTCGAATGGCCCTGTGTATCTAGGACTAAGTTTTCCTTTCTTGCCAAACCTCATAATCCCCTTCATAGGAGCAATCTTGAGGAAAACATAGTCTCCAACTTGGAATTCTAGGGGCCTTCAACGTCTATCGGCATAGCTTTTCTGACGACTAAAAGCTATGTCGAGTCTTTGCTTAATCTTCTTAATATCCTCTGAAGTCTTTCGGATAAAATCCGTGGTTTGAAGCTGCTTCTGTCCAACTTCTTGCCAATGAATGGGAGATCGACATTTCCTTCCGTATAACGCCTCGAACGGAGCCATACCAATGGAGGCATGATAACTATTGTTGTAAGAAAATTCGATCAAAGGCAGCTTCTGATCCCAGCTCCCTTTGAAATCCGAAACGCATGACCTTAGCATATCCTCCAGCGTCTGGATAGTCCGTTCTGATTGTCTATCCGTCTGGGGTGAAACGCTGTACTAAACTTCAATTTCGATCCCATAGCCGTGTGAACACTCTTCCAGAATCGAGAGGTAAAGCGCCCATCCCGATCGGAAATGATGGATCTTGGCACTCCATGCAACCTAACAATCTGGGATACGAAAATTTCAGCCAATCTTTCGACCGAAAAGATAGACTTAATCGCAATGAAGAGGGCTGATTTGGTTAATCTATCCACAATTACCCAAATCATATCATTCCCACTTGAAGTCCTGGGTAAACCTACTACGAAATCCATAGTGGTTTGTTCCCATTTCTATTCTGGGAGCTCAATCTTTTGAAGTTCTCCGCCTGGTTGCCGATGCTCAGCCTTAACTTTTTGACAAGTTAGGCACTTTGACACAAAGTCAGCGATTTCGTTCTTCATATTCGGCCACCAATAGTTTTCTCTAAGGTCCTTATACATCTTGGAAGCTCCAGGATGTACCGAATATGGTGTCTCATGGGCTTCGGACATGATTTGCTTCTTAAGAATTTCAAAGTCAGGAACGCAGATCCTTTCTTTGAAATAAACTGCTCCATCCTTAGAGGTCCTAAACTCCTTATTCTTTCCGTCAAAGATTTGCGCCTTGAGCAGAAAAGAATCTTTCCCTTGATGATCCTTAATGGACTCTAAGAGATTAGACTGGAGAGTCAAAACAGACAACTTTCCAGTTATCATCTCTACATTGAAATCGCATATATCCTACTGAAGTGGCTTGGGCAACGTTCCTAAAGACATCAGCATACCGGATGACTTCCTGCTTAGAGCATCCGCTACTTTATTCGCTTTACCAGGGTGGTAAAGGATCTCGCAATCGTAGTCCTTCACGAGTTCTAGCCATCTCCGTTGCCTCATATTGAGCTCCTTTTGGGTAAAGATGTATTTGAGACTTTGATGGTCGGTGAAAATCTCACATCTATTCCCATATAAGTAGTGTCTCCAGATCTTTAGCGCGAAGACCACCGCTGCGAGCTCTAAATCATGCGTAGGATAATTCTTCTCGTGATCCTTTAATTGTGGTGAAGCATAGGCGACCACCTTTCCTTACTGCATCAGGACCGCTCCTAGTCTAGTTTTAGAAGCGTCGCTGTAGATCACGAAATTCCCGGCATCAACGTCAGGAATTACTAACACCGGGGCGCTAGTAAGCTTCCTTTTGAGCTCTTGGAAGTTCTCCTCACACTTCTGTGTCCACTCAAACTTCCTTTCTTTTCGCGTAAGGGCGGTAAGAGGTGCTGCGATCTTGGAAAATCCTTCAACGAACCGCCGATAGTATCCGGCCAATCCAAGAAAGCTCCGTATTTTCGTAACGTTTTTGGGTCTAGGCCACGTACTAACCGCCTCTATCTTAGCAGGATCAACGGAAATCCCTTCGTTTAACACTACATGGCCTAAGAAACGAACCTTTTCTAACCAAAATTCACATTTCGTGAACTTGGCATAGAGCTGGTTCCGTCTTAACGTCTCCAAAACCATCCTTAGGTGCTGCTCGTGTTCCTTTATGGACTTTGAGTATATCAGAATATCATCGATAAAAACGATGACAAACTTATCTAAGTACTCTTTGAACACCCTGTTCATCAAGTCCATAAATGCAGCTGGAGCATTGGTCAAGCCAAACGGCATAACTAAGAACTCGTAGTGTCCATAACGCGTTCAAAAAGCTGTCTTCAAAATGTCTCCCTCCTTAATCCTGAGTTGATGGTATCCCGACCACAAGTCGACCTTTGAAAACACCACTGCTCCCCTAAGTTGATCAAAAAGATCGTCTATTCTCAGGAGAGGGTACTTGTTCTTGATTGTCATCTTGTTCAACTCACGATAATCGATACACATTCGTAACGATCCATCCTTCTTCTTAACGAACAATACTGGGGCTCCCCATGGAGAATAGCTCTGGCGGATAAATCCCTTGTCGAGCAGTTCTTGCAACTGCACTTGGAGCTCCCTAAGTTCAGCTGGGGCCATACGATAAGGCGCTTTAGATACCGGTGTAGCTCCAGGCAATAAGTCTATCTCAAAAGAAATTTCCCGCTCGGGAGGAAGTCCGGGCAATTCTTTTGGAAAGACATCCACATATTCCCTGATAATGGGAACATCTTCCGGCTTCAGCTCCACCTCTTTCTCCTTGTCCACCACGTTGGCTAAGTATCCTTGGCATCCATTAGCCAACATTTTTCGCGCCTTCAGTGCCGATACTAACCTACTTGAGGAGTTACGGGACTGACCGTAAAACTTGAATTCCTCCTCATCATGCAAACCAAACATAACACAACGCTTTCGACAATCTATCTTAGCGTTGTACTTCCCTAGGAAGTCTATTCCTAAAATAACGTCATAATCCTGAAGTTTAATTGCGATGAGATCAACATAAAGCTCTCGACCGCAAATAACTACAGGCACACTTGGCATCCAACAATCTGATAGTAAAATCTCTCCTGACGGAAGGAATGTCCTAAACGGCTGCTTAAAGCTATCGACATGTCTTCCTAATTTCTGGGCAAACTCCATTGATATAAATGAATGGGTGGCACCAGAATCAAACAAAGCAATAGAATCGTAGGTGGCGATAGAAATCTGACCTGTCACCACGTGAGAAGTTCCAGCCTCGGCATCCCCTTTGGTGTAGGCGTAGATCCTGGCTTGGGGTCCAGGAGCCTCTAGCCTCCTTGGTGCATCTGAGATGTCCTCGATCTTAACTGGCACAACATGTAGTTGACCGCTCGCATTCCTATGCTGGTACTGGGGATTCTGGTTCTGGTTGTTGAGGTTGCAATTCCTCGCGTAATGACCTTCCTTGCCACAAAGGTAGCAAGCATTGGTCCCCAGTCTGCATATTCCCAGGTGCTTCTTCCCACATTGAGTGCACGCTGGATAATTATTACTATTACCCTTATTCCCTCGGTTACTTCTCTCTGAAGGTAATTTCTTTGCTGTCCCTGGCCAACAGCATTTCCCTTCCTCTTGTTCTTTCCAAACTGCTTAGAATGCTGGGCCGCATTACTAGCCTGGCCCCTTGCATAAGTGTCCTGGTTCTGTCTAGGCTGCAACTGCTTATCCGCAGCCTTCTCCTCTTTCTTTGCCTTAAAAATTTGCGCCCTCGCCTCCTTATCTTGATTAATCCAATACTCAGCCCTAATTGCCCGACTAATGCAGTCCGACACTAGGGTAGGAGGGCTGCTTCCTGCACTCACTTGTTTAGCAATATCCATCCGAAACAACTTCATCATTCGCCTTACTTTTTCTGTTTCGGTCGGTATGAGTTTAGGACATAGGCGGCCTAGCTGTTCAAACTTCTTAACAGCTTCCATAACTGACATCGATCCTTGCTTTAGGCTATTGAACTCGTCCTACTGTGTGGCAAGGATCTCCCGGTTATAGTACATCACCTTGAATTCAGCTACAAAGTCCTGCCAACTCATGGCCGCAACATTCCTATGCATTTGCACTGTTATCCACCAATGCCTAGCATCATTTTTTAGTGCAAATGAAGCACAGCGCACCCTCTCCTGCTCCGTGAGTCCCATGAAATCCAATATAACTTGGATATCCATCAACCAATTATCAGCTTCTATCGGGTCCGTAAGACCCTCAAACTCAGGCGCTTTCATTCGCCTGAAACGCTCATACAGTAGATCTTCCCGAACTACGGGTGGGTTCGCTGGCATCCCTATGGGTGCTAACGGAACTCTGAAATTCCGCGGAACCTCCTGACGAACCTCCGGTACTTAGGGCACTACCGGGGGTGCAGGGTTATCTTGAGGTGGAATTTCATTCGCGTTAGGCATCTGGTTTAATCGAGCTACCTGCTCGCGTAGCCGATTTGTTTCTTGCTGCTGTTGTAGCAATTGCTGTTGCAACGTGGCTACAACGTTCGCAAGATCTGGCTCTTGTGCGTTCTGGTTAGCTTGCTTTCGTGTACGCACCATCTTATCACTCCTAATAAATTTCAAGAAAAGATTTCGTTATTCTCCGAAAATCTTTCCTTTCATTCATTTCCTATAAAACACATCATATCATATAGAAATCCTTCGGGATTTCTTCATAGCAAATCATATCATAAAACATTATGCAGAAATCCTTCATGATTTCTTCATAACGTATTATATCATAAACTTATCGTATATTTATCATAGAAACTTTTTATCATAATATCATAATCATCATGATACTCGTTTCATATAAAAATATATCGTTTTATACATTTTTCAAAAATACATCATTTTTACTATATACATAGTCAAAATAGGATGGAAGTGTCTACCACTTAGCCATCATTCCTATCCTATATACAGCCCTAACGTCAAAAGAACAAAAAATCAGAGTTAGTTTTAAAACTATCTACTCGGTCGTCGCGTCGGAAAATACGTCTCGATCCTCGTCGTCGAATAGCATCTCCTCCGGATCTTCCTCCTGCTCCTCGGGATCATCTAACTCCTCCTCTATATCCTCAAACTCATCCCATTATTCCCACACCTCTTGTTCCTCATCATCACTCTCAATGAGAACTACTGGAGGATCTTCGGCATTGTCCCCTGGGTTATCCGGAGCCTCCACAGGATCCATACCATCATCATCCGGTCCTGCCTCCGCCTCTTGCGGAGGTATCTGTGAAGTGGGACCGCCGGAATTGGATCCTCGGGCATAACCGGAGCTCCCTCGAAAACTGGCTCTAGAATGCCGGCGTCGTCGACCGGATCAACGTGGTAAACATCCATTGGGTTGGCCTCCTGCACCATATATGCTATTACCTCAGCCTCCATAATAGCATCTATCATGTCCTCCAAGGATATTCCCACAACCGGAGCGGGGACATAAAACTTAACTTCCGGAGGTAGCCCATCCCAGATAAGCTGTAATGCTCGCCACTGTGGATCCACGAGCTCCTGAGGGATATAGGGAAACATTGCCTCGCGGAACCTACGGCAATAGTGGCCCATAGTCTCATTTGGATAAGCGTGCCATTCTGCGGCGAAGTTAAGATATCGCCTCCTATTCATGTCGCCGTAAATAGCCGGGTTGCGGTACGGCGCATTGGCCCCCTCATCAGGTGGAGGTCCATATCGTGCTATCATACGGGCACGGAAATCTGCCCATGGTGTCCCGTGTATAGCCGGGTCCCCCTGCGCCATCCACCAGGCTCTAACTTCTCCCATCAAACATCTACTCGCTAACAAAACCTGAAGATGGGCTTCGATATGGCATATCCTAAAAATCACCTCCATATCGAAAAGCCATCCTGTTAGCGATATCGTCTGCTGAGTCCCATCAAAAATATAGGGCTTCATCTCATGGAATGCCGTAGCGGCATCTCGATCCTCATCCATACTCGTATCTCGATAATCGAATCTATCAATTTATGAGCGCATAATAATTACTTATCTATGTACTAAAAAAAATAACTCTTACTTACAATGACGGCGGTGCTGGTAGGCAAACTGTGAAATTAGAAGGCAGGAACCCGCTCTGATACCAACTCTGTAATGACCCGCCCTTACGTAGGCAATTACAGTTACTTATCTTACATGCTATCTTAACATACTTACTTTCAATGACGGAAAATATTTTACATATTTTTTTTTTCTTTTTCTTTTCTTTTTAAAACCATTTGAGTAAAAACCTTACTACTTGCTTATTTACAACATACACAATACTTATTTAGTATTTACTTTTCAAAACTATAGTGACGTAAAATAACTTGTACTTAACTAATATTTACTTATCAAAAGTATCGTAATCATAAAATAACTTTGTACTAAACAAAGCATACACATATATATTTCAAAACGCGTTGCAGTCTCCATTCCCACGTTTCACAGTTTGCCCTGCCATGCCTCACCGCCTTGCATCAAGAATTGCTAGTAGGAAGCTTACCTACAGCATTAACGTAAGTTGTGAGCTTTGGCTCAGCAAGTACAACCTTGAACCGCAAAACAAACTTAATAAAGCAATGCATGAACCAATTATGCTTTCATTTTTGCTTTCATAGTTTTGGGCCCCTTATAAGTGTACGTACCGTGGCGCGCAGTCATGGAGTGGTTGGGGCGGCCAGCCTAGTCCAACTCAAACCATGAACCAAACCTGACCTAGAGCAGGTCGGTATGACACATCATGCTTGAAAACCTTTTCTTAAAACAGTTCTTTCTTAAAAACGTAATCTTCTTCTTACCATATAGTTGATTATTCGTGAACATGCTTCATGATGCCACAATAATAAACATACATCATAATAAACATACATCATACATATCACATCAATGCATGATCTTTAAAAAAAAACATGTCAAGTCATAAAACCATTTGCCTATGCTGTAGGCGGAGTTGTACTTACAGGTAACGCTAGGTCCTGGGGTTTGTCGTTCCGACAAGTTACCTCAAAAGGTTACCTCCTGTTTCCAAAAGGGAAGTAAGATAAGAATCATTCTATCTTACCTTAACTTACTTCATTAAATGTTAGTAGCCTAACCAACATTCATCTGTGACCCTAGATATATGTCCCCCTCATAAGCTTAATAATAATCCTCGTTGGTTACTAAGTGTAACCTTAGGGCACAAGGCCTAATGGAAATCAAACAGTATCCTGTTTGATTACTTAATAAACTTTGGGCTTAAGGCCCAATGATCTTGGTATGGGCATAATATTAGGTTACTATGAGTAACCTTAGACCTAGGCCCATATTGGGTGACATTTAAAAAGCCTGTTGGGCTACTAAGGCCCAACAATTAAAGTGGTATCCTTTAAGGTTACCTTACATAAATCTTGGACTCAAGGCCCAACATATAACCTTTGTTCTTAATTAACTAGGCCCAATTAAAATTAGGTAACCTATATGGTTATAATAGGTTACCAATGGCTTACCTTGCTTAATTTGCTTAATTAATTTATTTGTTGCTAAACTGAGTTTAATTAACCATTTAAAACTGCTTTTAAATAAACTGTGTTGGTTTGGCAGAAATTGCTGAAAACAGTTAAATTGGCAGTGCATGTGCAGGAATTTCCTATGCATGCACTGTTTTAAAATTCTGAATCAGAGCTTACTCTACTGATTCAGTTTTAAGTTAAAATCTGTTTGGATTTTGGAAAACTTTTCTCATGAAAGTTTTAGATACTGAAAGAATCTACAACTTTCATGTTTTGACAAAAACCCAGTTCTGAACTTAACTCATACTTTTTCTTTGTTGAAACTGCCTGGCCGTGCACATATGTCTGGCGGTCCAGGCACGGGTTTTCATAAAAACAAGGCCTTTGGAGTCTTATTTTCAAAAACTATCCACACTGCCCCTATAATTTTCAATTCCTGTTGGTTTGGCAGAAATTTGCTGAAAACAGTTAAATTGGCAGTGCATGTGCAGGAATTTCCTATGCATGCACTGTTTTAAGATTTTGAATCAGAGCTTGTTCTACTGATTCGTTTTAATTTAAAATATATTTGGATTTTGAAAAACTTTTCTTCATGAAAGTTTTAGACACTAAAAGACTCTACACTTTCATGTTTTGACAAAAACCCAGTTCTGAACTTAACTCATACTTTTTCTTTGTTGAAACTGCCTGGCCGTGCACATATGTCTGGGTGGTCCACGCACGGGTTTTCATAAAACGAAGGCCTTTGGAGCCTTATTTTCAAAAACTGTCCATGCTACCCCTTATATTTTTCAATTTCCTACAACTTTGAAGTTTTGAGTTTTCTCAAATTCGGTCTCTAAAGGCCTCTAAATACCGTTTCCAATTCACTGCCCAGTTTTCACCCGAACTGGCAGTTTTTGGTTTCGGTTCGCTCTCACGTAATTTTACGCACACCCTACCTCAAACGGTCGCAGCCGTGAGCCTACGTCAAGCATGTAGCGCGTAATCTAATGTCCTCACACCCGTCATTTCAACCTCAATCATTCAATTATTTTATCAAACCCATTTGGTGAAATTCACCAAACTTGCTGGTTTTCTAGGTTTCTCTAGGGTTTTCTTGAACCCTAGTTTAACATACAATTCA
>CM046372.1:16628015-16655691 GCA_025413025.1 Ficus hispida
CAAGTTAAGTACAAGTAGTATGGTGTCGACCCGGTTGAGAAGTCGGGGCGTCACATGATTTTCTCAAATTCGGCCTCTAAAGGCCTCAAAATACCGTTTCCAATTCACTGCCCAGTTTTCACCGAACTGGCAGTTTTTGGTTTCGGTTCGCTCTCACGTAATTTTACGCACACCCTACCTCAAACGGTCGCAGCCGTGAGCCTACGTCAAGCATGCAGCGCGTAATCTAACGTCCTCATACCCGTTCATTCAATCTCAATCATTCAATTATTTTATCAAACCCATTTGGTGAAATTCACCAAACTTGGGTTTTCTAGGTTTCTCTAGGGTTTCCAAACCCTAGTTTAACATACAATCATTCAATACCATAATCAGCCATTCAACACAGAACATAAGCCTATGGGACATACATCATACACCTAGTGGTCACATATAACACTACACATTTTCTAGAGCATACATCACATTCAAGCACCAAAATGAAACATAAACATGCTAACCTAAATCAAGCACATTCGAAGCAACTTAAGCAATAAAAGGACATAATTAATGAGCTTAAGCTCTTACAACATAAGCTGGAAATACATTATAAAAGGCTTGAAAAACAGAATTTAAAGGTTTAGGAGGTTGAGAGGTTACCTCCAAACCGAAGAGGGATTTGCTAGCTTGGTTTCCGAAATGGGTTTTGTTGTGTCCTTCACTAAAATTTTCGACCACTCTTTGGGGTTTTCTGTTTATGGTGTTCGGCTGTGGGCAGAGAAAGGGAGGAGAGAAATGGCAAGAGTTTGGGTGGGTTTTTGAATAAAAATGCCTAAAAAAATTTCCACCAAAGACACCTATTTATAGGTGTAAAATAATTTTATTTCTTGAATTATTTTAAATCCTTAAATTGCTCACCAAACCCTTAAAAAATTTATTTGCCAAACCCTCCATAGGTGGCCGGCCATTAATGGAGGAAAGTTCAAGAAGTTCCTTGAATTCTTTCCAAATTTTCAAAAAATCAAATAATAACATATTTATCTTGATTAGGTGGCACACCTAAGGCTCCATTTGGCTTTAAATCTTAAAAACAGTCTCTTTCATACTAATACATATATAACAAATACTGTTTTCAATAAAAATAATATTGTCACTAAACTGCAGTCCAAAATTTATCTGCATAAAAATGACTGCGTTTAGGTTTTTCTTAGAACTTAAAGCTCATTAGTCTTATTGCTCTAAAAATTGTGCTTGATTTTTCTAAAATAATCCCGTACCTTAAACTTACTTATTTATCCGTAATTGACGGTTTTTCGCAGTATAATCTCTATACTGCCTGTTATACCACAGAACCATCATACGTTGACTTTTGGTCAAACTTTGACTATTTTGGTCAAACATTGACCAACATAAAATCATAAATTTCTATCGTAGTTCAAATCATTCTAGCCAATACCTTGACCGGAATACATGCATACATAAATCCTAATTCTGATTAGGCAAAACATATACTAACACATAATACAAATTTTGATTCCTTGAGAAACAAGAAATCATAATTTGTAAGAAAGTCAGTCATACAATCTTCCCCCTTAAAATTTTTCGTCCTCGAAAATTAGAACAAATGGGGATAATTCGTTCTCATATCCTCTTCTAATTCCCATGTTGCTTCCTCAACATTGTGATTCCGCCACAAACTTTTCCATGGGAATTATCCTATTTCGTAAGACTTTTTCTTCCCGATCCATGATCCGAATTGGTTTCTCTTCTAAGTCAAGTCGGATTGAACCTCAATCGGTTCTTGACTTAGCACATGGGAAGGATCAGTACATACTTCTTTAACATCGAAACCTGAAAAACGTTGTGTACCGAAGCTAATTCCAGTGGCAAGGCAAGCTTGTAAGCTATTTGCCAATCCTTTCCAAGATTTCGAATGGCCCTGTGTATCTAGGACTAAGTTTTCCTTTCTTGCCAAACCTCATAATCCCCTTATAGAGCAATCTTGAGGAAAACATAGTCTCCAACTTGGAATTCTAGGGGCCTTCACGTCTATCGGCATAGCTTTTCTGACGACTAAAAGCTATGTCGAGTCTTTGCTTAATCTTCTTAATATCCTCTGAAGTCTTTCGGATAAAATCCGTGGTTTGAAGCTGCTTCTGTCCAACTTCTTGCCAATGAATGGGAGATCGACATTTCCTTCCGTATAACGCCTCGAACGGAGCCATACCAATGGAGGCATGATAACTATTGTTGTAAGAAAATTCGATCAAAGGCAGCTTCTGATCCCAGCTCCCTTTGAAATCCAAACGCATGACCTTAGCATATCCTCCAGCGTCTGGATAGTCCGTTCTGATTGTCATCCGTCTGGGGTGAAACGCGTACTAAACTTCAATTTCGATCCCATAGCCGTGTGAACACTCTTCCAGAATCGAGAGGTAAAGCGCCCATCCCGATCGGAAATGATGGATTTGGCACTCCATGCAACCTAACAATCTGGGATACGAAAATTTCAGCCAATCTTTCGACCGAAAAGTAGACTTAATCGCAATGAAGAGGGCTGATTTGGTTAATCTATCCACAATTACCCAAATCATATCATTCCCACTTGAAGTCCTGGGTAAACCTACTACGAAATCCATAGTGGTTTGTTCCCATTTCTATTCTGGGAGCTCAATCTTTTGAAGTTCTCCGCCTGGTTGCCGATGCTCAGCCTTAACTTTTTGACAAGTTAGGCACTTTGACACAAAGTCAGCGATTTCGTTCTTCATATTCGGCCACCAATAGTTTTCTCTAAGGTCCTTATACATCTTGGAAGCTCCAGGATGTACCGAATATGGTGTCTCATGGGCTTCGGACATGATTTGTTCTTAAGAATTTCAAAGTCAGGAACGCAGATCCTTTCTTTGAAATAACTGCTCCATCCTTAGAGGTCCTAAACTCCTTATTCTTTCCGTCAAAGATTGCGCCTTGAGCAGAAAAGATCTTTCCCTTGATGATCCTTAATGGACTCTAAGAGATAGATTGGAGAGTCAAAACAGACAACTTTCCAGTTATCATCTCTACATTGAAATCGCATATATCCTACTGAAGTGGCTTGGGCAACGTTCCTAAAGACATCAGCATACCGGATGACTTCCTGCTTAGAGCATCCGCTACTTTATTCGCTTTACCAGGGTGGTAAAGGATCTCGCAATCGTAGTCCTTACGAGTTCTAGCCATCTCCGTTGCCTCATATTGAGCTCCTTTTGGGTAAAGATGTATTTGAGACTTTGATGTCGGTGAAAATCTCACATCTATTCCCATATAAGTAGTGTCTCAGATCTTTAGCGCGAAGACCACCGCTGCGAGCTCTAAATCTGCGTAGGATAATTCTTCTCGTGTCCTTTAATTGTGGTGAAGCATAGGCGACCACCTTTCCTTACTGCATCAGGACCGCTCCTATCTAGTTTTGAAGCGTCGCTGTAGATCACGAAATTCCCGGCATCAACGTCAGGAATTACTAACACCGGGCGCTAGTAAGCTTCCTTTTGAGCTCTTGGAAGTTCTCCTCACACTTCTGTGTCCACTCAACTTCCTTCTTTTCGCTAAGGGCGGTAAGAGGTGCTGCGATCTTGGAAAATCCTTCAACGAACCGCCGATAGTATCCGCCAATCCAAGAAAGCTCCGTATTTCGTAACGTTTTTGGGTCTAGGCCACGTACTAACCGCCTCTATCTTAGCAGGATCAACGGAAATCCCTTCGTTTAACACTACATGGCCTAAGAAACGAACCTTTCTAACCAAAATTCACATTTCGTGAACTTGGCATAGAGCTGGTTCCGTCTTAACGTCTCCAAAACCATCCTTAGGTGCTGCTCGTGTTCCTTTATGGACTTTGAGTATATCAGAATATCATCGATAAAAACGATGACAAACTTATCTAAGTACTCTTTGAACACCCTGTTCATCAAGTCCATAAATGCAGCTGGAGCATTGGTCAAGCCAAACGGCATAACTAAGAACTCGTAGTGTCCATAACGCGTTCGAAAAGCTGTCTTCAAAATGTCTCCCTCCTTAATCCTGAGTTGATGGTATCCCGACCACAAGTCGACCTTTGAAAACACCACTGCTCCCCTAAGTTGATCAAAAAGATCGTCTATTCTCAGGAGAGGGTACTTGTTCTTGATTGTGATCTTGTTCAACTCACGATAATCGATACACATTCGTAACGATCCATCCTTCTTCTTAACGAACAATACTGGGGCTCCCCATGGAGAATAGCTCTGGCGGATAAATCCCTTGTCGAGCAGTTCTTGCAACTGCACTTGGAGCTCCCTAAGTTCAGCTGGGGCCATACGATAAGGCGCTTTAGATACCGGTGTAGCTCCAGGCAATAAGTCTATCTCAAAAGAAATTTCCCGCTCGGGAGGAAGTCCGGGCAATTCTTTTGGAAAGACATCCACATATTCCCTGATAATGGGAACATCTTCCGGCTTCAGCTCCACCTCTTTCTCCTTGTCCACCACGTTGGCTAAGTATCCTTGGCATCCATTAGCCAACATTTTTCGCGCCTTCAGTGCCGATACTAACCTACTTGAGGAGTTACGGGACTGACCGTAAAACTTGAATTCCTCCTCATCATGCAAACCAAACATAACACAACGCTTTCGACAATCTATCTTAGCGTTGTACTTCCCTAGGAAGTCTATTCCTAAAATAACGTCATAATCCTGAAGTTTAATTGCGATGAGATCAACATAAAGCTCTCGACCGCAAATAACTACAGGCACACTTGGCATCCAACAATCTGATAGTAAAATCTCTCCTGACGGAAGGAATGTCCTAAACGGCTGCTTAAAGCTATCGACATGTCTTCCTAATTTCTGGGCAAACTCCATTGATATAAATGAATGGGTGGCACCAGAATCAAACAAAGCAATAGAATCGTAGGTGGCGATAGAAATCTGACCTGTCACCACGTGAGAAGTTCCAGCCTCGGCATCCCCTTTGGTGTAGGCGTAGATCCTGGCTTGGGGTCCAGGAGCCTCTAGCCTCCTTGGTGCATCTGAGATGTCCTCGATCTTAACTGGCACAACATGTAGTTGACCGCTCGCATTCCTATGCTGGTACTGGGGATTCTGGTTCTGGTTGTTGAGGTTGCAATTCCTCGCGTAATGACCTTCCTTGCCACAAAGGTAGCAAGCATTGGTCCCCAGTCTGCATATTCCCAGGTGCTTCTTCCCACATTGAGTGCACGCTGGATAATTATTACTATTACCCTTATTCCCTCGGTTACTTCTCTCTGAAGGTAATTTCTTTGCTGTCCCTGGCCAACAGCATTTCCCTTCCTCTTGTTCTTTCCAAACTGCTTAGAATGCTGGGCCGCATTACTAGCCTGGCCCCTTGCATAAGTGTCCTGGTTCTGTCTAGGCTGCAACTGCTTATCCGCAGCCTTCTCCTCTTTCTTTGCCTTAAAAATTTGCGCCCTCGCCTCCTTATCTTGATTAATCCAATACTCAGCCCTAATTGCCCGACTAATGCAGTCCGACACTAGGGTAGGAGGGCTGCTTCCTGCACTCACTTGTTTAGCAATATCCATCCGAAACAACTTCATCATTCGCCTTACTTTTTCTGTTTCGGTCGGTATGAGTTTAGGACATAGGCGGCCTAGCTGTTCAAACTTCTTAACAGCTTCCATAACTGACATCGATCCTTGCTTTAGGCTATTGAACTCGTCCTACTGTGTGGCAAGGATCTCCCGGTTATAGTACATCACCTTGAACTCAGCTACAAAGTCCTGCCAACTCATGGCCGCAACATTCCTACGCATTTGCACTGTTATCCACCAATGCCTAGCATCATTTTTTAGTGCAAATGAAGCACAGCGCACCCTCTCCTGCTCCGTGAGTCCCATGAAATCCAATATAACTTGGATATCCATCAACCAATTATCAGCTTCTATCGGGTCCGTAAGACCCTCAAACTCAGGCGCTTTCATTCGCCTGAAACGCTCATACAGTAGATCTTCCCGAACTACGGGTGGGTTCGCTGGCATCCCTATGGGTGCTAACGGAACTCTGAAATTCCGCGGAACCTCCTGACGAACCTCCGGTACTTAGGGCACTACCGGGGGTGCAGGGTTATCTTGAGGTGGAATTTCGTTCGCGTTAGGCATCTGGTTTAATCGAGCTACCTGCTCGCGTAGCCGATTTGTTTCTTGCTGCTGTTGTAGCAATTGCTGTTGCAACGTGGCTACAACGTTCGCAAGATCTGGCTCTTGTGCGTTCTGGTTAGCTTGCTTTCGTGTACGCACCATCTTATCACTCCTAATAAATTTCAAGAAAAGATTTCGTTATTCTCCGAAAATCTTTCCTTTCATTCATTTCCTATAAAACACATCATATCATATAGAAATCCTTCGGATTTCTTCATAGCAAATCATATCATAAAACATTATGCAGAAATCCTTCATGATTTCTTCATAACGTATTATATCATAAACTTATCGTATATTTATCATAGAAACTTTTTATCATAATATCATAATCATCATGATACTCGTTTCATATAAAAATATATCGTTTTATACATTTTTCAAAAATACATCATTTTTACTATATACATAGTCAAAATAGGATGGAAGTGTCTACCACTTAGCCATCATTCCTATCCTATATACAGCCCTAACGTCAAAAGAACAAAAAATCAGAGTTAGTTTTAAAACTATCTACTCGGTCGTCGCGTCGGAAAATACGTCTCGATCCTCGTCGTCGAATAGCATCTCCTCCGGATCTTCCTCCTGCTCCTCGGGATCATCTAACTCCTCCTCTATATCCTCAAACTCATCCCATTATTCCCACACCTCTTGTTCCTCATCATCACTCTCAATGAGAACTACTGGAGGATCTTCGGCATTGTCCCCTGGGTTATCCGGAGCCTCCACAGGATCCATACCATCATCATCCGGTCCTGCCTCCGCCTCTTGCGGAGGTATCTGCTGAAGTGGGACCGCCGGAATTGGATCCTCGGGCATAACCGGAGCTCCCTCGAAAACTGGCTCTAGAATGCCGGCGTCGTCGACCGGATCAACGTGGTAAACATCCATTGGGTTGGCCTCCTGCACCATATATGCTATTACCTCAGCCTCCATAATAGCATCTATCATGTCCTCCAAGGATATTCCCACAACCGGAGCGGGGACATAAAACTTAACTTCCGGAGGTAGCCCATCCCAGATAAGCTGTAATGCTCGCCACTGTGGATCCACGAGCTCCTGAGGGATATAGGGAAACATTGCCTCGCGGAACCTACGGCAATAGTGGCCCATAGTCTCATTTGGATAAGCGTGCCATTCTGCGGCGAAGTTAAGATATCGCCTCCTATTCATGTCGCCGTAAATAGCCGGGTTGCGGTACGGCGCATTGGCCCCCTCATCAGGTGGAGGTCCATATCGTGCTATCATACGGGCACGGAAATCTGCCCATGGTGTCCCGTGTATAGCCGGGTCCCCCTGCGCCATCCACCAGGCTCTAACTTCTCCCATCAAACATCTACTCGCTAACAAAACCTGAAGATGGGCTTCGATATGGCATATCCTAAAAATCACCTCCATATCGAAAAGCCATCCTGTTAGCGATATCGTCTGCTGAGTCCCATCAAAAATATAGGGCTTCATCTCATGGAATGCCGTAGCGGCATCTCGATCCTCATCCATACTCGTATCTCGATAATCGAATCTATCAATTTATGAGCGCATAATAATTACTTATCTATGTACTAAAAAAAATAACTCTTACTTACAATGACGGCGGTGCTGGTAGGCAAACTGTGAAATTAGAAGGCAGGAACCCGCTCTGATACCAACTCTGTAATGACCCGCCCTTACGTAGGCAATTACAGTTACTTATCTTACATGCTATCTTAACATACTTACTTTCAATGATGGAAAATATTTTACATATTTTTTTTTTCTTTTTCTTTTCTTTTTAAAACCATTTGAGTAAAAACCTTACTACTTGCTTATTTACAACATACACAATACTTATTTAGTATTTACTTTTCAAAACTATAGTGACGTAAAATAACTTGTACTTAACTAATATTTACTTATCAAAAGTATCGTAATCATAAAATAACTTTGTACTAAACAAAGCATACACATATATATTTCAAAACGCGTTGCAGTCTCCATTCCCACGTTTCACAGTTTGCCCTGCCATGCCTCACCGCCTTGCATCAAGAATTGCTAGTAGGAAGCTTACCTACAGCATTAACGTAAGTTGTGAGCTTTGGCTCAGCAAGTACAACCTTGAACCCGCAAAACAAACTTAATAAAGCAATGCATGAACCAATTATGCTTTCATTTTTGCTTTCATAGTTTTGGGCCCCTTATAAGTGTACGTACCGTGGCGCGCAGTCATGGAGTGGTTGGGGCGGCCAGCCTAGTCCAACTCAAACCATGAACCAAACCTGACCTAGAGCAGGTCGGTATGACACATCATGCTTGAAAACCTTTTCTTAAAACAGTTCTTTCTTAAAAACGTAATCTTCTTCTTACCATATAGTTGATTATTCGTGAACATGCTTCATGATGCCACAATAATAAACATACATCATAATAAACATACATCATACATATCACATCAATGCATGATCTTTAAAAAAAAACATGTCAAGTCATAAAACCATTTGCCTATGCTGTAGGCGGAGTTGTACTTACAGGTAACGCTAGGTCCTGGGGTTTGTCGTTCCGACAAGTTACCTCAAAAGGTTACCTCCTGTTTCCAAAAAGGGAAGTAAGATAAGAATCATTCTATCTTACCTTAACTTACTTCATTAAATGTTAGTAGCCTAACCAACATTCATCTGTGACCCTAGATATATGTCCCCCTCATAAGCTTAATAATAATCCTCGTTGGTTACTAAGTGTAACCTTAGGGCACAAGGCCTAATGGAAATCAAACAGTATCCTGTTTGATTACTTAATAAACTTTGGGCTTAAGGCCCAATGATCTTGGTATGGGCATAATATTAGGTTACTATGAGTAACCTTAGACCTAGGCCCATATTGGGTGACATTTAAAAAGCCTGTTGGGCTACTAAGGCCCAACAATTAAAGTGGTATCCTTTAAGGTTACCTTACATAAATCTTGGACTCAAGGCCCAACATATAACCTTTGTTCTTAATTAACTAGGCCCAATTAAAATTAGGTAACCTATATGGTTATAATAGGTTACCAATTGGCTTACCTTGCTTAATTTGCTTAATTAATTTATTTGTTGCTAAACTGAGTTTAATTAACCATTTAAAACTGCTTTTAAATAAAACTGTGTTGGTTTGGCAGAAATTTGCTGAAAACAGTTAAATTGGCAGTGCATGTGCAGGAATTTCCTATGCATGCACTGTTTTAAAATTCTGAATCAGAGCTTACTCTACTGATTCAGTTTTAAGTTAAAATCTGTTTGGATTTTGGAAAACTTTTCTTCATGAAAGTTTTAGATACTGAAAGAATCTACAACTTTCATGTTTTGACAAAAACCCAGTTCTGAACTTAACTCATACTTTTTCTTTGTTGAAACTGCCTGGCCGTGCACATATGTCTGGGCGGTCCAGGCACGGGTTTTCATAAAAACAAAGGCCTTTGGAGTCTTATTTTCAAAAACTATCCACACTGCCCCCTATAATTTTCAATTTCCTGTTGGTTTGGCAGAAATTTGCTGAAAACAGTTAAATTGGCAGTGCATGTGCAGGAATTTCCTATGCATGCACTGTTTTAAGATTTTGAATCAGAGCTTGTTCTACTGATTCAGTTTTAATTTAAAATATATTTGGATTTTGAAAAACTTTTCTTCATGAAAGTTTTAGACACTAAAAGACTCTACAACTTTCATGTTTTGACAAAAACCCAGTTCTGAACTTAACTCATACTTTTTCTTTGTTGAAACTGCCTGGCCGTGCACATATGTCTGGGTGGTCCACGCACGGGTTTTCATAAAAACGAAGGCCTTTGGAGCCTTATTTTCAAAAACTGTCCATGCTACCCCTTATATTTTTCAATTTCCTACAACTTTGAAGTTTTGAGTTTTCTCAAATTCGGTCTCTAAAGGCCTCTAAATACCGTTTCCAATTCACTGCCCAGTTTTCACCCGAACTGGCAGTTTTTGGTTTCGGTTCGCTCTCACGTAATTTTACGCACACCCTACCTCAAACGGTCGCAGCCGTGAGCCTACGTCAAGCATGTAGCGCGTAATCTAATGTCCTCACACCCGTTCATTCAACCTCAATCATTCAATTATTTTATCAAACCCATTTGGTGAAATTCACCAAACTTGGGTTTTCTAGGTTTCTCTAGGGTTTTCTTGAACCCTAGTTTAACATACAATCATTCAATATCATAATCAGCCATTCAACATAGAACATAAGCCTATGGGGACATACATCATACACCTAGTGGTCACATATAACATCTACACATTTTCTAGAGCATACATCACATTTCAAGCACCAAAATGAAACATAAACATGCTAAACCTAAATCAAGCACATTCTAAGCAACTTAAGCAATAAAAGGACATAATTAAATGAGCTTAAGCTCTTACAACATAAGCTGGAAATACATTGTAAAAGGCTTGAAAAACAGAATTTAAAGGTTTAGGAGGTTGAGAGGTTACCTCCAAACCGAAGAGGGATTTGCTAGCATGGTTTCCGAAATGGGTTTTGTTGCTGTCCTTCACTAAAATTTTCGACCACTCTTTGGGGTTTTTTTGTTTATGGTGTTCGGCTGTGGGCAGAGAAAGGGAGGAGAGAAATGGCAAGAGTTCGAGTGGGGTTTTGAATAAAAATGCCTAAAAAAAATTTCCACCAAAGACACCTATTTATAGGTGTAAAATAATTTTATTTCTTGAATTATTTTAAATCCTTAAATTGCTCACCAAACCCTTAAAAAATTTTATTTGCCCACAAGCCCTCCATAGGTGGCCGGCCATTAATGGAAGGAAAAGTTCAAGAATGTTCCTTGAATTCTTTCCAAACTTTTCAAAAAATCCAAATAATAACATAATTATCTTGATGAGGTGTCCCCCACCAAGGGCTCCGTTTGGCTTTAAAACTTAAAAACAGTCTACTATCATACTAATACATATATAACAAATATTGTTTTTCAATAAAAATAATATTGTCTACTAAACTGCAGTCCAAAATTTATCTGTATAAAACTGGACTGCGTTTAGGTTTTTCTTAGAACTTAAAGCTCATTAGTCCTTATTGCTCTAAACATTGTGCTTGATTTTTCTAACATAATCCCGTACCTTAAACTTACTTATTTATCCGTAATTGACGGTTTTTTGCAATATAATCTCTATACTGCCTGTTATACCACAGAACCATCATACGTTGACTTTTGGTCAAACTTTGACTATTTTGGTCAAACATTGACCAACATAAAATCATAAATTTCTATCGTAGTTCAAATCATTCTGGCCAATACCTTGACCGGAATACATGCATACATAAATCCTAATTATGATTAGGCAAAACATATACTAACACATAATACAAATTTTGATTCCTTGAGAAACAAGAAATCATAATTTGTAAGAAAGTTAGTCATCACAGGAAAATTGGGCATAGTTTTGGTAAGCTCACAAAATTTGCTCAAAAAAATGTGAACCAAGTTCACCTATTTATAGGTGAAAAACATAGATTCTAAAATTACATATTCGGGTCTAAGAGCAAAATATTTGCTCATCACTCCTCCTAGGTGGCCAGCCATATGGAAGCCTTGGTGGGCAACTTACTTGCTCCCCAAGTCTTGCTTACATCACACTACTGCATCATCTTGATGACATCACTTGCTTACATCACCTTGATGACATCACCTTGATGACATCATCTTGATGACATCACCTTGCCAATTGCTTGCTCTCCAAGCCATAAAGCAACCGGCCATTCTAGTGTGGAAGCCAAGAAAATATCTTTCCAAGCTTTTCTCTAGCTTAATTCCTTGTTCCAATGTAACCAAGCTTGTAACCAATCTTTGGCCTAGTTGGAGTCTTGGTTAGGAAATTCCATAATTCTATAATTACATACTTATCCATCATTAGTTACTTTTCTTAAAATTACACTTTGGCCCCTACGGACAAAATATTTACAATTTAGTCCCTAAAAGTGGCCGACTATAGTGGAGCCACTTGGCTTCCAATTCTTGCATAATTATCTATTTGATTCTAAAAATCCAATAATATAATCATGCAGTCCATTTCCTTACTAACTTATGTAATATCAACACTGTTTTTCACCAAAAATAGTATTGTCTTACTGGACTGCAGTCCAGAATTCATCTGCATAAAAATTGGATTGCGTATCGGATTTTCTCAGGACTTAAAACTATTTAGTCCTTATTGCTCTAAATATTGTGCTTGATTTTTCTACGGTGGTCTCATAGCTTATTCTTACTTATTTGTCCGTAATGACGGTTTTCCGCAGTATAATTTCCATACTGATAATCACACTGCAGTACCGCCTCAGTCAAACATAAAGTCAACTTGGTCAAACTTTGACCGACATAAAATCATAAATTTCTATTCTGCCCTTTTTCTCAAAAGGCCTTATGCTTGACTAAGAAAACTATTATTGAGTCTCATAGCTAATTAAATGAGAACTCAAACATATACGGATATTCAACTCAGATCATGAGTTTCATATCGACATACAAGATTCAAACTTGGGATTTTCCTTGTCTAAAAGGAAATCACAAGTTCATCAAAATTTCGGGTTCTTACACAATTTTACTCAAAATAGTTTTTATTGGTTACTCAAACCCAGTTTAGTTATAATAGAAATAAGATAAATAGTAATCGGACAGATTACTAAAAAAATTAAGTAGATCAAGTTATAGTAAACCAATGGGTTACGAACTTTATATGTAAGACGTTGGATCCAAGGTTACTCATAATAACCTAATAGGATACCACTTTAATCATTAGGCCTCAGTAGCCCAATAGGCTTTTTCAGTTAAACATAACTTAGGCTTATACCTAGGATTACTAATAGTAACCCCATAGGATGCCAAGTATCATTGGGCCTTGAGCCCAAAGTTTATTAAGTAATCAAACAGGATACTGTTTGATTATTATTGGGACATATGCCCTAGGGTTACACTTAGTAACCGAACATGATATTATTAGAGTGTGTGAAGGGGGACATATAACTAGGGATTTCTCATGGATGTTGGTTAGGATGCCAACATCTAACGTTATAGTTAAGAGTAAGATAGGACGATTCTTATCTTACGTCATTATTTATAACAGGTAGTTAACCTGTTGTTGCAATCAGTAGGAGCAACAAACTCAGAACGTACATAAGAGGTAAGTACAAACCTCACCTATAGCATGAAAATAGTAAATATTATTTTCAAGTATAACATGTTTTCATGTATGCTATGGTTTATGTGATATGACATGTTTTCATGATTTATATGTTATGCCATGTGTAACGCCCCGGCCTTCCACGTAGGGCCGACTATGTAAACGTGGGCCGTTACCATGCTTGCTTAACTTAAACCTTAGTCTTAATACTTAACCTTACAAAAAATTTCAGAATAAATTTTTTTTTCTTTAAACTTTATTTTAAAATCACAACTTAAAAACATCACATATGTAACATGGTACATATTCCTTAAAACATATATATACAACTTGATAATTTAAACAGTTTGCGGAAAAACTTACGTTGTGATATCCCATACCGCCCTTCACTTGCTGCATCGTCTCTATGGCCCACCAAGTAAAGCTGCAGGCATTTACCTACAGTATGGAATATACTGATGAGCTTTCGCCCAGCAAGTACAAACATAATCTCACAAAACGCAAGAAATATCGCACAACTTATGCATGAACCAATTATGTCCAATTATGAATCTTTTATGCACTTGAACTTATTATCTTGATTACATATGGGGCCCTTGTGTACTTACCAAAGCACGTAATCCTCAGAACGTCAGGGTTTGCAAGGCCCTTAACAATTCTGGAAAACATAAACATAATCCTTCACGCATCAAGGGAAGGTTGATTATCATTATACCCTCACGCATCAACGAGAGGTTGATAATCAAAAACTTGAACTTGAAACATACATGATCCTCCTGCATCAACAGGAGGTTGGTACGACACTTTACTTGTCTTAGTTTAGTCTTAGTCTTGTTACATTTCCAAGACTAAGAATCTTTATTTGTGATCTAATTAGTCATGATGTACATGAGACTAGACATGGCATAACCATAAATTCATGGCATGTAACGACCCGCCTAGCACAGGCCGTTACCATATATACATACATACATGAATTCATACTTACTTACTTACTTAGCGTAAATAGCCGAAATCTTTTTTTTTTTAATACGGTGCGTACAAACGAAAGGCGATATATAAAAAAAACGATGTTTGAAGTTCGAATATCAAATAATGTACATAAAGAAACAAAACGCATAGCTGCCATAAATCCCACATTTTTCACAGCTTGCCCTGCCTCGCTCGCCATCTTATATCAGAAGTTGTCAATAGGTTGTTTACCTACATCATAGACGTAAGACGTGAGCTTTCGCTCAGCAAGTATAACATAAACATCCGCGACAATAAACAATACAAAACATAACTCAATCCAGCGTAACATATTATACCCTAATCATGCATGAGCCAATTATGCTTCATTATGCTCGCTTGTTCTTTTATAGTTTATCTTACCTTACTTGCTTAACTTGCTTATGGGCCCCTTACATAAGTGTACGTACCGGGCGCGCAACTATGGAGTGGTTGGGACGGCCAGTCCATTTCCAACTCAAACCATAGTCCAACCCGACCTAACGCGGGTCGGTATGACACAGGCAACTTGCTTGCCATCATACTTGCTTTTCATAATCTCTTATTTGATCTTACTTTTATTTAGAATTGGTGAACATGCTTCGTGATGTCACACATACATAAGATAGAATCATATCATACCTCATATCATGAACTTAATGCACCATAAATACACCATACATCATGACATAATCAGATCATAGAGCATGACATCATCACATCACATCTTATAAGCATTTTCTAATATCAAACAAATCTAACATACATCACATCACTTACTATAACATTCATTGATCATACTTGGGTAAGTATACAACAAAAAGCCTATGCTGTAGGCGGAGTTGTACTTACCTCGTACTCTATGTCCGATGTTATGCTGCTCCTGGTCGGGGCGCAAGAACAGATTACCTCCTGCTATTACAAAGGACATAGGGTAAGGATTCTGTAAATCCTACTTTTAAACTGTTGGTAACCTTAACCAACATTCATTTTGTCTATAGTTATATGTCCCACATAATTTATCTTGAAACAATATAAATGGGTTACTATAAGTAACCCCATAAGTAACCCTCGAGCTAAGGGCCCTAACCAAATGACTTAGTCTTTTATTGAGTTACATTGGGTAACCCTTGGGCTTCGGGCCCAATTCAATAACTTGGTTTAAAAATCCCTTTTTGCTTTGTTTTTAGAAAAACTTAGGGTTTTATGATTATGGGTGGGGTTTAAATGTAAAAATGATTAAATACTAGAAACTGCCTTTGGAACAGTTTCTCATTGTCAATTATTAGTATATGTGCATGAATGTCCTTTTCCTGCATTGTTTTAGAAAAATCCTGTGCAGGAATTTCCTGTTTACTGTACAGTTTTTGAAATCCAATTTTTATTTAAAAATCTAGGTCGAATCTGAAAATGTTTTCTTCATGAAAGTTTTAGATCTTGAAAAACCCTAAAACTTTCATGTTTTTCTCAAAACCCGATTCGGAATTTAACCTACTCATTTACCCTGTTGAACTCACCTGGCCGTGCATGAAGTCTGGGCACGGTCAGGCTCGGATTTTGTCAAAACTGAGGCCGTTGGAGACTCATTTTGAAAAACTGTCTCCATTTCTCCCTAGGAAAAACCCTTCTCTACAACTTTCATATTTTAAGTTTTATCAGATTCGGCCTCTAAGGGCCTCAAATTCGGGTTTCCAGAAAACTGGCTAGTTTCTACCCGAACTGGCAGTTTTTCTTGTTTAAGTTAGTTTTACATCCTAATCGCGTAATCTAACTCAACCAGCCACCGCAGGAGCCTAAGATCAAACATGCAGCGCATTTCTAACATAAATTTTCTTTAAACACAATTTAAAACACAGCCATGCAATCCATTATTCATTTTTGGATTAACTAGGGTTTGCATAGTTTCTAAGTTGCATAATTGATTCCAATTCAACCTTGCAACCTATTAATTCATTCCAGATCATGCTTAATCCTATTAGGGGACATATAACCTTATCAAATATCTACCATATAAACAACATATATCAAGCAAGCATCAAAATAAAATCATAGAAAGCTTATAAAAATCAAACCACCCTTAGATCTAATCAAGCACATAACCTAGATTTCTAAACTAGGGCAATAATAAAATTAGAGCTTATGCTCTTACAATTGTCAACTTGAAATACATATAAATTTCAAATTGAAACTCAATTGAAGAGTTTAAGGCTATGGGAGAGTTACCTTGCTTAACCCTAAGAGTTGTTAGGGTTTGGTCTAAAAATTTTCTCCTCCTTGGTTCCTAGAAGCAACCGGCCTCCTCCCTCAAGCCTACCAAAAAATTTTTTGTCACTTGGGTGTGGTTCCAACCAAGTCCGGCCACTCACCACCCTAGTCCCCTATCACTTTTCTCTTCTTTTTCTTCCTTACCCACAACCGGCCACTTTGGTCAAAATGGGTTCCAAAATTTCCAACCCTTTTTTCTTTCTCCCAAGTTGAAATCCGAACTCTCCCCTAGGATTTCTCTCTTGAAATTTTTTTTTTTGTTTTGCTCTATTCCTTCTTGCCTTCCTTAGATTCGGTTTTTGGAGAAGAGAAATGGGCATAGTTTGGCTAGCTTCTCTAATTTTTTTTTTTTGAACAAATGGCTCACCTATTTATAGAGGTTTTGGAACTTTTCAAAATTACTATTTAGTCTTTCAAGAAGTAAATTTTTACACATTTGGATGCATAGGTGGCCGCCCATCCTTGGTCTAGAAGCCTCCAAAATACTTTCCAATTTTGCTTAAATTCCATAATGATGTCATAATTGTGGGCTTAGATGATGTCATCATCATTACAGCTTGTTTGCCTTTTTGCCTTAATAGGCAGTCCATCTTTATGCCAAAACAGATATTGCCAATACTGTGTTCATTAGTACACAGTATTGGATACTGAATTGTAGTCCAAAATTTACCTGTCTAAAAATGGACTGTACGAAATTTTTTCTTTTTGCTTAAAGCCCTTTGGCCCTTAATATCTAATTTAATGTGCTTGATTTTTCTATGGTGGTTTTAAATCTAACTCTAACTATTTTGTCCGTAAAAACAGTTTTTTGCAGTACATTTCCTATACTGCTTAACATACTTTAGTATCGTCATATAGTTGACTTTTCTAGTCAATCTTTGACTTTTCAGGTCAACTTTGACTTTCTATAAAATCATAGAGTTTTTCTATCCTTTTAACCCAAAAGGTTACATGCTTGGCTAAGCAATCATATTTGAGTCTTATGGAGCTATAAGAACTCATAAAACTCAATAAAAACCCTAAGTCGGGCTTTTTCATAAATACCATCATGGTACAACTCAAAATTCTATACAAGAAATCGTAAAGTTGAAATTTCTAGTTCTTACATGGCATAACTTGATATATCATGGCTTAACATGACTTATCTTAACATATCATGGCATATCACATAACATATGGCATCATTGTAAAAACATGACATATACTTAAACATAACATACATGAAAACATGTCATACTTGAAAATAGCTTACTATCTTCCATACTGCAGGTGAGGTTTGTACTTACCTGATATTGTATGTCTTAGGTTTCGTTGCTCCAAATTAGGTCGCAACAACAAGTTTCGTCCTGCTATTTAAAAAAACATAGGATAAGGATCCTATAAATCATAATCATCGGATGTTGGTAACCTAACCAACCTCCCTGATAATCTTAGTTATATGTCCCCTCACATCTATTTATGAGATCTAGTTCGGTTACTTGCCGTAACCCCAGGGCCCAAGGCCCAATCCATACTTAAACAGTATCTTGTTAGATTACTAATCTTACTAAGGCCTAATTACTTTAGAGTAACACCCTATTAAATTACTAGCGGTAATCATAGGGTAAGGCCCAATCCGATAACTCAGTATCCTAACCGGTTACTAAAGGTTATCTCTAATAAAAACTGTATCTCAATATAACTTTTACGTAAAGACAGTTAAAAACTATCAAACTTTGAAAGCAAAACCATAAAAATAGTTTCTTAATTTAAGTGTCAGTGCATGTGCAGGAATTTCCTGCTTTTACACAGTTTTTTTTTAAAAAAAAATCCTGTGCAGGAGTTTCCTAATACCTGCACAGTTTTGGAAAATCAGGTTTTATCATAAAATCTGTTTAGAATCTGAGAAAACTTCCTTCATGAAAGTTTTAGATCTTGAAACATATTACAACTTTGGTTCTTTACACAAAACCCAGTTCTGCATTTAACTAATTCGTTTTCCTTGTTGAAATCCCCAAGCCGTGAGCACAAGTCTGACCTGCCCAGAAGTTTCTAGTCTCGGATTTTAATAAAAACAGAGGCTTTTGGAGCCTATTTTTCAAAATCTGTCCATGCTGTCCACTAGGAAAACCCCTTCTCTACAACTTTCATGTTTTAAGCTTTTCCAATTTCTGTAACGACCCGCCTAGCACAGGCCGTTACCATACATACATACATACATAATTGCATTCATACTTATTTACTTACTTAGCGTAATCAGCGGAAATTTTTTTTTTTATTTTTATTTTTATATATAGTGCGTACGAACTGGAAAGGCGATATACGATCGGAAAGTAATATATAAGACGATGTTCGCAGTTCGGATATTAAATACTATACATAAATGAAACAAAACGCGTGGCGGCAAATCATCCCACTCACTTCACAGTTCACCCTGCCCCGCTCACCATCTTGTATCAAAAGTTGCTGACAGGTTGTTTACCTACAGCATAGACGTAAGACACGTGAGCTTTCGCTCAGCAAGTACAACATAATTATCCGCAACAAGAAACCATACATAACCTACTTAACCAACATAACATGCTCAACCAATCATAACATATTCTGCCCTAATCATGCATGAGCCAGTTATGCTTCATTATGCTTACTTGTTCATTCATAGCTTGTCATACTTAACTTGCTTATCTTGCTTATCTTACTTATCTTACTTATGGGCCCCTTACATGAGTGTACGTACCGGGCGCGCAACTATGGAGTGGTTGGGGCTGTCAGTCCATTTCTAACTCAAACCATAGTCCAACCTGACCTGCGAGTGGGTCGCTACAACACAGGCAACTTGCTTGCCATCATACTTGTCTTTCATAAACTCATGTTTGATCTTACTCTTCTTTAGAATTAGTGAACATGCTTCGTGATGTCACATATTCATGAGATATAATCATATCATGCTTCATAACATAACTTAATGCATAGACATATCATACATCATGTCATACTGAAATCATAGCACATAACGTCATTACATCACATCTCATAAGCATTGTCCTAATATCAGATAAATCTAATATACAATCACATCCCATCTATATCATTCATACTTGGGCAAGTATACAACAAGAGCCTATGC
Organism: Ficus hispida; assembly: GCA_025413025.1. Lineage (NCBI taxonomy): Eukaryota > Viridiplantae > Streptophyta > Magnoliopsida > Rosales > Moraceae > Ficus > Ficus hispida. The sequence continues at coordinate 16,647,699 of CM046372.1, forward strand.
TGTAGGCGGAGTTGTACTTACCTTGTCTCCTATATCCGATGCTGAGCTGTTCCAGATCGGGGCGCAATAGCGGATTATCTCCTGCTATTATAAAGGACATAGGGTAAGGATTCTGAAAATCCTATTCTTAAACTGTTGGTAATAAACCAACATTTACTTTACTTCCTAGTTATATGTCCCCACAATATTACCTTGAAAATATCACAAACGGGTTACTATTTGTAACCCCGTAAGTAACCCTCGAGATAAGGGTTGAAATCAAATGACTTGGTCCTTTGTTGGGTTACATCAGATAACCCTTGGGCTTTGGGCCCAAATCATTAATTTGATTTAAAAACCCCTTTTTCTCTGCTTTTAGAAAACTTAGGTTTTTCTTTAAAAAAAATCCTTGAAATCTTATGAGTAGGTTTTATAAATTGTTAAGAGCTGAAAACTGCCATTGGAACAGTTTTAGCAGTCAAAACATTGGGGTTGGTGAAAAATACATTTTTTCTGTTTTGTTTTAGAAAATCCTGTGCAGGAATTTCCTGTTTCCTACACAGTTTTTGAAATCCAATTTTTATTTAAAAATCCATATCGAATCTGAAAAACTTTTCTTCATGAAATTTTTTGATCTTAAAAAACCCTAAAACTTTCATGTTTTGTTCAAAACCCAATTCGGAATTTAACTTATTCATTTACCCTGTTGAAGTCACCTGGCCGTGCATGAAAAGTGGGCACAGTCAGGCTCGGATTTCCATAAAAACGAAGGCCGTTGGAGCCTCATTTTTGAAAACTGTCCACGTTTTCCACTAGGAAAAACCCTACTCTACAACTTTCATGTTTTAGGTTTTACCAGATTCGGCCTCTAAAAGCCTCAAATTCGGGTTTTCAGAAAACTGGTCAGCTTAGACCCGAATCTGGCAGTTTCTCTTGTTCAAGTTGGTTTTGCGTCCTAATCACGCACACTACCTCAACCGACCACAGCGGGAGCTTAACATCAACATACAGTGCTTTTTCTAACGTAAATTTTCTTTAAACACATTTTAAAATACAGCCATGCAAACCATTATTCTTTTCTAGAATTTAGGGTTTGCCTATCTTCCCAAAGTTGCATAATTCAATCTAAATTAACCATGCAACCTATTTAACCTGTAATGACCCGCCTAGCACAGGCCGTTACCATACATACATACATACATGCGTACTTATTTATTTGGCGCAAGCAGCGGAAATTTTTTTTTTTTTTTTTTCAGTGCAGATACTTGAAATGCATAAAAATATATAACGAAGTTTGGACACGAAATAATTTACATATAAGAACCAAACGCGTAGCGGTTATTAACCCCACATTTCACAGCTCGCCCTGCCCCGCTCACCACCTTGCACCATCAGTTGCCCGTAGGTTGCTTACCTACAGCATAGACGTAAGACGTGAGCTTTCGCTCAGCAAGTACAACATATAAATATCCGCGACATAAACATAATCATAGATTATTATCACCTCACATATCATGGCATATCATACATAGCATACTCGACTCATCGTATCATAACATAACTTATAATAACATACATAACATCGTATAATATATGCATGAACCGATTATGCTCTTATTATGCCATCGTATTCATTCTTAACTTATCTTACTTATGGGCCCCTTATCATGAGTGTACGTACCGGGCGCGCAACTATGATTTGGTTGGGGCGGCCAAACCAATTCCAACTCAAACCACAGTCCAACCCGACCTAACGCGGGTCGGTACAACACAGGCAAGCTTGCTTGCCATCATACTTACTTTTCATTGTCTCATGCTTGATCTTATTAGTGAACATGCTTCGTGATGCCACTATGCATAATTCATGCTCATATCTTGACATTATATCTTTTTCTCATACAATGAACTTAACATAGTTATATTGTAAACACAGCATCATCACATCACATATAGCAAACATACTTGGCAAGTATACAACAAAAGCCTATGCTGTAGGCGGAGTTGTACTTACCTTGAGTACTATGTCCTGAGACTTGTTGATCCATTTCAGGATACCTCGGCAGGCTATTTCCTGCTATATCAGAGGACATAGAGTAAGAATTCTGTTCTTACAGAATGTTGGTAATGAAACTAACATTTATACCTAGTCATAGTTATATGCCCCCCCCCCCCCATCTCTCTCTTAAAACAAAGCCGGATACTTACCCAGTATCCTGGTCAATCTTACGGTTTAGGGTTTACTACACTTAATGTGTACTTTGATTGGTCACATAAAGTAACCTTGGCTAAACAGCCATCCAAAGTAGCATTGGACTACTATTCTTAAATCTTGGGCCTACGCCTTCTACAACTTAATTGGTTATTTCAGATAACCCGAGTTTTTAGGCCCAACTAGTCATTCTCACTCTTTTATTGGGTTACGTTAGATAACCCTTGGGCTTCGGGCCCAAACCAATAACTCGGTACCTTTCCCGGTTATGGTTCACTTAACTCGATTAAAAATTCTTTCTTTACTTTGGAAAAACTTAGGGTTTTAAGATCATTTTATAAAAACTTAGAATCTGATGAGCGGGTTTTTTTTGTAAAAACCATTAAAAACAGAAACTGCCTTTGGAACAGTTTCTCACTGAGAATTAGTCAGTGTATGTGTAGAAATGTCCTTTTCCTGCACTGTTTTAGAAATCCCTGTGCAGGAATTTCCTGTTCACTGCACAGTTTTGAAAACCAATTTTATATTTAAAAATCAAAGTCGAATTTGAAAAATTTTTCTTCATAGAAGTTTTAAAGCTTGAAAAACCCTAAAACTTTTGTGTTTAACACGAGACCCAAATCGGTCTCCAACCCACTACTTTAACCTATTGAACTCACCTGGCCGTGTATAGGATCTGGGCACGGTCGGCTCGGGTTTTCATAAAAACGAAGGCCATTGGAGCCTTATTTTTGAAAACTGTCCATGTCATCCGACAGGAAAACCCCTTCCCTACAACTTTCGTGTTTTAGGTTTTTCCAAAATCTGTAATACCTGATTTTTATGACTGAACGATTCTTTATATAGAACTTACATTGAACCGTAAATGCATTTATGGAAAAAGCCCAGTTAAGGGTTTTTAATTATGTTTTGTGAGTTTTATGGTTATATAAGACTCAAACAGGATTAATTAATTAAGAAAACAACCTTTTAAGTCAAAAGGAGCAATATGGCAAAATTTCTTGAAAAGTCAAACTTTGACCGAAAAACGTCACGGTTGACCAAAAAGTCAACTATTGACCAAGAAAGTCAAAATTTGACAAAAAGGTCACTAATCGACAAGAAAGTCGATGGTTGATCCAAAAAGTTCAAGAAATGATGCTTCGAGTCTGTACGATTTATTAAGAAACCGTATGGAAATTGTACCGGATGAAAACCGATTTTTCAGATAATAAGAAATGTTTAAGACTTAAGAACCACCCTAGAAAATCAAGTACATTGAGTTCAAGTATAGGGCAAAAGGGTTTTGCGAAATAAGAAAAATTCTATACCGTCCATTTTTACGCCGGTAAATTTTGGACTGCATTTCGGTAAACCAATACTGAGTTTAAGTAAATCCAGTATTGGAAATACCTGAGTTAACTTAAAAATGGGCTGCACATAGCAAGAAGAGCCAAACAAGCCTAAGATAAGCTTACCTCATTAACTTTTTGATTATGACATCATTAAGTGATTTAAGAAAAATTGGAAGAATTAGTTGTCTTCCACCTTAGTTAATGGCCGGCCACATGCCCCCCTCAAAGTCCAATTTCTGATTTTTTTTTAGGACTAAATTGTGCAATTAAGAGAAATTTCTAACCTCTATAAATAGGGGGAGCATTGTTCACAATTTAGCATTGTTAGCCAAACTCTTGCAATTTTGTTCCACAAAATCCGAACTTTGAGAGGAAGAGAAAGGCAAGAAATTTTTGCAAACCAAGTGTGTGGGAGGCCTTAGGGTGGTCGGATTTAGGTTAGTAACCAAGCAAAAAGTTGGAAAAAAATTTGGTGCCCATTTTCCCTAGCAAGGCCGGTTCTAGGGGGGGGAGAAACCAAGCTTGATCCAAACCGGTTTTGGAGTTGGAGGCAGCCGGATTTGGTGCAATTTGGTGGCTGGATTTGGGGCAAGGAAGGCAGCAAGTTTGCACTTGCCAATCACCAAAACAGCCGGTGAATTGAGGAGGAGGAAGGAAGTGGAAACCCGAGCTAACCAAGCCAAACCGAGTAAGGTAAAAACCTTAACCGAGCAAGCTTTCATTTAAATTTCATATGGAGAAATTTAAATGTATTTAAGCTATGGTTTGTAAGGGTTTAAGCCCACTTTTAAATTCTGCCTTAGCTTGTAATTTATGAGCATGTGCTTGATTTGTTTAGGTTTAGGGTTTGGTGGTTGATTATGTGCATGCTAGGTGTTTGTGTGAATGCCTAGGATTTTTATATGCTATGGATGAACGTAAATTTGGCTTGCATGTTGGAACCCGAATGTTAGAAACATTATGCATGTCTGTTTTAGGCTCCCGCTGAGTTCGGTTGAGGTAGGGTGAACGTTTTAGGACGTAAACGAAATTTTAAACCGAAAACTGCCAACTCGGGTAGAAATTGGCCAGTTTCGGGAAAATCAGTTTTTGAGGCTTCTAGAAGCCGAATCAGGGGAAACTCAAAACATGAAAGTTTTTAAGTAGAGTTTTTCCTAGAGGACACGTGGACAGTTTTGTAAAATGAGGCTCCAATGGCCTCGGTTTTTACCAAAACCCGTGCCTAAGGTGTCCAGGACCCGAGCACGGCCAGGACAAGTTCCTCAGGGGTTTTGACCACGAAAACGCCAGAACTGGGTTTTACCCAAAACATAAAAGTTGTAGAGTTTTTAAATGTTTACAACTTTCATGAAGACAAGTTTTACAGATTTAGTCTGGATTTTAAGATGAAAATGAATTTCGGAGAACTGTACAGGAATTATGGAAATCCTGTACAGGATTTACAAAGTTGACACAGAAAATGCATATTTTTGCAGTTTCACTGCAAATGGACATTGAGAAACTGTTCCAAAGGCAGTTTCCAATAGTCAATAAATTTATAAGTCTCGTTTTAAGATTTTCAATCCTTAAAATTAAACAAAAGGGTTTATATACAAAAAATTAAGGTTTTCATTTCCTAAAAATAAGATTTTAAAACCAAAGTTAAAAACTACCCGAATAGGGTTACCAAAGTAACCAGTTAGGATAACGTAAAAATAAGTAAGGGCTTATAACTAAGGTTATAAAAGAATGTTGGTTATACTACCAACAGTTCTAACCCTTACTTTTATTTAATTTCAGAACGTTACACGACGAGGTGTCCCAGCGGAACCTAACTCCACGATTGGACACCGCATTTACGAACGAGGTAAGTACAACTCCGCCTACAGCATAGGCTTGTTGTGAATACTTGCCTAAGTATGATTGCTAGTTATGAATGCTACATGCTACATGCTCAGTGTTATAGATTAGCTTAGGAATGCTATGATTTTATGAACGTATGTTTGGTATGCTATGATTCTATGTTATGAACGTATGTTTTGTATGCTATGGTCTATAGAAGCATGATTAGGGTTAAGTTATGTTAAGATTAATTGAGTGAAACATCACGATGCATGTTCACTAATTAACAAATGAAAGATTAAGTTATGATGGCAAGCAATTGCCTGTGTCGTACCGACCCGCGTCAGGTCGGGTTGAGCTATGGCAAGAGTAAGTCCATAGAGCGCGCCCGGTACGAACACTCATGTTATGGGGCCCAAAAGTAAGGTTAAGTTAAGAAAGTTATGAAGAGATAAGAGAGCATAAGGAAGCATAAACGGATCATGCATACGATATGTCAAGTTATGTTATGAGATGTTATGCCATGTTATGATTAAGAAAGGTTATGAAATGTTATGCCATGCTATGATTAAGAAAGGTTATGAAATGGTATGCTATGTTATGTTATACAATGTTATGTTAGGTTAGTTTATGCTGTGTTTTTAATATTGCGGTATTAATAGTTGTACTTGCTGAGCTTTCGCTCACTGTCTTACGTCTATGCTGTAGGTAAGCAGCCTGCCAGCAACCAATGATACAAGATGGAAGGTGAGGTGTGCTGGACTGTGAAATGTGGGAATAATGCCGCCACACGTTTTGTTTATTATGTCAATATTTTACAAGCTTTATTTATACCTACACAACGTTTTAATTATTCAGTATAATTATTTACGTAGGTGCGTATATATATTTATACGGCTTATAAAAAAAAAAATATTCCGCTGTTTTACATATAAGTACGTAAGTATGTATGTATGTATGTACGGTAACGGCCTGTGCTAGGCGGGTCGTTACAGAGTTGGTATCAGAGCGGTTTCCTGCGACTAAATTTCACAGTCAGCCTGCCATCGCCTCCATCATTGTAAGTTAAAATTTTATTTTCATATGTTAATAATTATTATGCGAATATGTATGATTAGATTTACGATTATGGATCCGGAGCCCGTAGAAGAGGACCGACGCGCGGTTTCAGCATTCTACGAGTCACGGCCTCTACTATTCGATGGAACACCCCGGACGGTGGCATTATCGGTCTGGTTCTACGATCTGGAGATGATTTTCCTCCTTTGCCACATAGAGCCACATCTACATGTTTCATTGGCTAGTCGATGTTTGGCAGCCGATGCACGGTTATGGTGGATGACGATCGGCGAGGGGACGTTACCTGCTCGTACGTGGGCACATTTTCGTGTCTGCATGACTAACCGCTATGGACCGGTGCTGGACGATGGGATAGACGAGCATTATCGAGATCCCGAGATTTATCGGGATATGCAGCACGAGCGGTATTACATGATGGTCGATGACTGGCGAGCCTATCCATATGAGCCGATGGATCACTATTGTCGGAGATTCCAGGAGGCTATGTTACCTCACATTCCGTTGGACATACCGCATTCAGGATTACAGTCTATAGTGATTCTGCGGGACGGACTACCTGCACAGATCCGTCAGCACACACCTATACCGACGCAGATTATGACAGTGGCCCATATGATCGGGTACATTTTAGCTGCGGAGGTCATCGCACAGGATTTGCAGGCCGATGCTCACGTAACAGAGCATGAGGTACCAGTCGATGACGCCGAGATGCCCGAGCCGGTTTACGAGCCGGAGCCGATATATGAGCCAGAGCCCGCTTATGAGCCCGACCCGGTCGACCAGGAGGATCCAATACCCTACCCGGTACAGGAGGCCGAGGATGATGGTTATGATGCTGATGAGGATATGGATGCTGATGCGCCCGAGGACCCTCCGATCATCGTCATATCTAGTGATGACGAGGACGATGACGAGGAGCCCGATCACGAGCCAGGATTCGGAGGATGGCTCGATGAGGATGATGACGATGACGAGCCAGGATTCGTAGGATGGCCCGACGAGGGAGATAATTTTGAGGAGGATCCCGAGGAGATCCCAGACGATGACGGAGAGGACGACTCCGATATCTCCACCGTTACGGTAGCAGAGTTAGATTAGGCTCAGATCACGTGTATATGTATATGTTTTGAGACTGATGTACTAGCTTATTTTATTTTGATATTAGGCTTGTACTTTTGTACGATGGTAAAGTGGTAGACACTTCCATCTCAAAGTTTTGACTTTGTATATGTATAAGAAATGTAAATGTGATAATGTAAGTATGATATGCATGATGTAAAGAAAAGTAATTAAAAGTTAAGTAAATATGATGTACTTTTTGTGAGTTTACAAAAAGACAGTTTACAAGAAAAATATATGAAATAGCAAGTTATGAATGATATGATATGAATGTGATGAATGTTTATGATACGATATGATAAGTATATTATATTATGATATGACAATGTTGTGATATAATATGTTAAGATATGAATGCAAAGAAAGGATATTAATGGTTAGTAATATCTTTTCTTATGATTTAAATAGGAATTTAAAAATGGTTCGCACGCGAAAAGCTGCACCAGTAACC
>CM046372.1:16655791-16679073 GCA_025413025.1 Ficus hispida
AAGGTATTTATGGAAAAGCCCAGTTAAGGGTTTTTAATTATGTTTTGTGAGTTTTATGGTTTTATAAGACTCAAAAATGGTTATGTATTTAAGAAAACGACCTTTTAGGTAATAAGGAACAAAATCGTGAAATTTTGTAAAATGGTCAAAGTTTGACCAAAAACGTCACGGTTGACCAAAAGTCAACTGTTGACCATGAAAGTCAAAACTTGACAAGAAGGTCACTAATTGACAAGAAAGTCGATGGTGGACCCGAAAAGTTCAAGAAATGACTGTATGTTTAAATATTTATCTGTATAAAATTACACCGGGTAAAACCGTGTTTTTGCAGATAAAAAGTTATGTTTAAGATATGAGAACCACCCTAGAAAATCAAGCACATTAAGTTAAAGTATAGGGCAAAAGGGTTTTAAGAAATAAGAAAAATTTCATACCGTCCATTTTTTACACGGATGAATTTTGGACTGCAGTTCGGTAAATCAATACTGTGCATAAGTGGATCCAGTATTGAAAATACCTGAGATAACTTAAAAATGGACTGCTTAATAGCACAAGAGCCAAACAAGATTAAGCCTTGCTTACCTCATTACCTTTTTGAATTTTGACATCATTAAGTTGGTTTAAGAAATTTGGAAGTAATTAGTTGTCTTCCACCTAGCTTGATGGCCGGCCACATGCCCCCCTAGAAGTCCAATTTCTGATTTTTTTGAGGACTAAATTGTGCAATTACAAGAAATTCACAAACTCTATAAATATGGGGAGCATTGTTCACAATTTAAGATTGTTAGCCAAACTCTTGCATTTTTGCTCCACAAAATCCGAACTTTGAGTGGAAGAGAAAGGCAAGAAAAATTTGCAAAACCAAGAGTGTGTAGGGCTTAGGGGTGGTCGGATTCAAGTAGGAAACCAAGCAAAAAGTTGGAAAAAATTTTAGTGCCCATTTCCCTAGCAAGGCCGGTTCTAAGGGGGGAGGAACCAAGCTTGGATCCAAACCGGGTTTTGGAGTTGGAAGCAGCCGGATTTTTGTGCCATTTGGTGGCTGGATTTAGGGCAAGAAAGGCAGCAAGTTTGCACTTGCCAATCACCAAAACAGCCGGTGATTTGAGGAGGAGGAAGGAAGTGGAAATCCTAGCTCACCGAGCCAAACCGAGTAAGGTAAAAACCTTAACCAATCAAGCTTTCATTTAAATTTCATATGGAGAAATTTAAATGTATTTAAGCCATGGTTTGTAAGGGTATAAGCCCACTTTCAAGTTCTGCCCTAGCTTGTAAAATATGAGCATGTGCTTGGTTTGTTTAGGTTTAAGGTTTGGTGGTTCAATTATGTGCATGTTAGGTGTTTGATTAAATGTTTAGGGTTTTTGTAGGATTATGAATGATATTCAATTTGGCTTGCATGTTGAAATCTGAACGTTAGAAACGTCATGCATGTCTGATTTAGGCTCCTGCTAAGTTCGGTTGAGGTAGGGTGGACCTTATACGACATAAACGAAATTTTAAACCGAAAACTGCCAACTCGGGTAGAAATTGGCCAGTTTCGGGGAAAACAGTTTTTGAGGCCTCTAGAGGCCGAATCAGGGGAAACTCAAAACATGAAAGTTTTTAAGTAGAGTTTTTCCTAGAGGACATCGTGGACAGTTTTGTAAAATGAGGCTTCAATGGCCTCGGTTTTTACCAAAACCCGTGCCTAAGTGCCCAGGACCCGTGCCTTAAGTGCCCAGGACCCGTGTACGGCCAGGACTAGTTCCACAGGGTTTTTGATCACGAAAACGTCCGAACTGGGTTTTATCCAAAACACGAAAGTTGTAGAACTTTTCAATGTCTAAAACTTTCGTGAAGACAAGTTTTTCAGAATCAGTCTTGATTTTAAAATGAAAATGGATTTCGGAAAACTGTACAGGAATTATGGAAAACTCTGTACAGGATTTATAAATTAACACAGAAAAAGTGTAATTCCACAATTTCACTGCAAATTGACATTGTGAAACTGTTCCAAAGGCAGTTTCTAATAGTCAATAATTTTATAAGTCTCAGTTTAAGGTTTTCAATTTTAAAGTTAAACAAAAAGGATTTTTATACCAAAAATTAAGGTTTTCTTTTCTAAGAAGAAGATTTTAAAACCAAAGTTAAAAACAACCGATTAGGGTTACCAAAGTAACCAATTAGGATAAAGTAAAAATAAGTAAGGGCTTATAACTAAGGTTATGAAAGAATGTTGATTATACTACCAACAGTTCTAACCCTTACTTTCATTTTATCTCAAAACGTTATATGCGGAAGTGTCCCAGCGGAATTTAACTCCACATTGGACACAGCTTTTACAAACAAGGTAAGTACAACTCCGCCTACAGCATAGGCTTGTTGTGAATACTTGCCTAAGTATGTTTGCTAATGCTACATGCTATATGCTAAGTGCTATAGAATATCCTAGGAATGCTATGATTTTATATGAATGATAAGTGCTATGATTTTATGTTATGAATGTATGTCATGATGTATGAAATGTCAAGTATGCTATGATTTATAGGAGCATGATTAGGGTTAAGATATGTTAAGATTAATTGAGTGAAACATCACGATGCATGTTCACTAATTAACAAAAGAAAGATTAAGCTATGATGGCAAGCAATTGCCTGTGTCGTACCGACCCGCGTCAGGTCGGGTTGAGCTATGGCAAGAGTAAGTCCATAGAGCGCGCCCGGTACGAACACTCATGTTATGGGGCCCATAAGTAAAGATAAGTTAAGAAAGAAAGATATGATGATATAAGAAAGCATAACAAAGCATAAACGATTCATGCATATGTTATGATAAGTCATGATAAGAAATGTTATGTTATGATAAGTCATGATAAGGAATGTTATGTTATGATAAGTTATGATAAGAAATGTTATGTTATGATATGTCATGAAATGTTATGTTAGGTTAGATTGTGTTGTGTTTATGTTATTGCGGTATTTAATAGTTGTACTTGCTGAGCGTTAGCTCATTGTCTTACGTCTATGCTGTAGGTAAGCAGCCTAGTAGCAACACGTGATGCAAGATGGAGGGCGAGGTGTGCTGAACTGTGAAATGTGGGACCAATGCCGCCATGCGTTTTGTTATATGATTATTTTATAAGCTTTATTTATGCCTGCACAACGTTTTTAATTAATCAGTATAATTACTTACGTATGTGCAAATATGTTTATACGGCTTATAAAAAAAAAAATTTATTCCGCTATTTTACGTATAAGTATGTATGCATGTAAGTATGTATGTATGTATGTATAGTAACGGCTTGTGTTAGGCGGGTCGTTACACCGACTGTGTGAGTCGGGCCATAAGAGCTGAGTATTGGATTAACCAGGATAGGGAAGCAAGGGCTCAGATTTTTAAGGCGAGGAAAGAAGAGAAAGTGGTGATAAAGCCGACGCAGCCCCGGCAAGCACTTGAAGCAACCCAGAGAGGCCCGATGAATAGCCCTGCCCAAGGTTCCAAACAATTCGGGAGGAACAAGAGAAAAGGAAATTTCTCTGGGCCAGGTCCACAAAGGAATTTCCCTCAAAAGAAGAACTTTAGAGGAAATGAGGGAAACACTATTGAGTACCCGGTGTGCGCCAAATGTGGAAAGAAACACCCGGGAGCCTGCAAAATGGGATCTAATGCTTGTTTCCTATGTGGCAAGGAAGGGCATTATGCGAGGAGCTGCACCTTGAACAATCAGGGCCAGAACCCTTCTTATCCAAGACGGAACCACAACAGCCAGTTGCATGCCGTTCAAGCGAGGCTGGAAGGACCCTCAATCACTCAAGGTAGATTGGAGGCTCCTGAACCCCAAGCCCGAATATATGCTTACACGAAGGGAGATGCGGAAGCTGGAACTTCGCATGTGGTGACAGGTCAGATTTCTATCGCCACTCATAATGCTGTTGCCTTGTTTGATTCGGGTGCTACGCATTCATTTGTGTCATTGTAGTTCGTCCAGAAATTAGAAAGGGGTGCGGAAAAGTTAGAGCAGCCTTTCAAAACCTCTTTGCCTTCCGGAGAAATTTGTGGTCCAATTTTTGGATCCGAAATATTTCCGTCATTCTCTGTAACAGAGAATTGTTTGTAGATCTCATCGCGATCAAGCTTCATGATTTCGATGTGATCTTAGGGATGGATTTCTTAGGAAAATACGACGCCAGGATCGACTATCGAAGACGTTGCGTCACGTTCAACCCCTACGGCAAAGAAGAGTTCACTTTCTACGGACAGGCTCAACCCTCAGCAACCCGACTGATTTCAGCAATGAAGGCGTGGAAAATGTTAGCTAATGGTTGTCAAGGATATTTAGCTAACATAGTGGACAAGGATCGAGAAGTAAAGTTGACACCGAAGGACGTTCCCATTACCAGGACTCCCGCCAGAACGCGAAATCTCGTTCGTAATTGAATTACTACCTGGAGCAGCACCGATATCGAAAGCACCCTACCGCATGGCACCTGCCGAGCTTAGGGAACTCCAAGTGCAGTTGCAGGAACTGCTGGATAAGGGATTTATACGACAAAGCTTTTCCCCATGGGGAGCACCTGTGCTTTTCGTCAAGAAGAAAGATGGATCTTTGCGCATGTGTATTGACTACCGTGAGCTAAACAAGATTACGATCAAGAACAAGTATCCCCTTCCAAGGATAGACGATCTCTTCGATCAACTCAGAGGAGCGGTAGTATTTTCGAAGGTCGACTTACGTTCAGGCTGCCACCAGCTTAGGATTAAGGAATCAGATATCTCCAAGACAGCTTTCCGAACTTGATATGGGCATTATGAATTTTTGGTTATGCCCTTTGGACTAACCAATGCCCCAGCTGCATTTATGGACCTGATGAACCGAGTGTTCAAGGAATATTTGGATAAGTTCGTTATCGTCTTTATTGATGATATTTTAATTTATTCAAGGTCCAAGGAGGAACATGAGCATCACCTTAGGTTGGTGATGGAAAAGTTGAGACGGAATTAGCTGTATGCCAAGTTCACAAAATGTGAATTTTGGTTGGAGAAAGTTCATTTCTTGGGTCACGTGGTGTTAAAGGAAGGAATTTCTGTAGATCCTGCTAAGGTGGAGGCGGTCAGTACATGGCCAGCGCCTAAGAATGTTACAGAAATAAGGAGCTTTCTTGGATTAGCTGGATATTACAGACGATTTGTCGAGGGATTTTCCAAGATTGCTGCACCTCTCACCACTCTTACCAGAAAAGGACAGAAATTTGAATGGACCCAGAAGTGTGAGGAGAATTTCCAAGAACTCAAGAGAAAGCTGACAAGTGCACCTGTGCTGATAATTCCTGATGTAGATGCAGGAAACTTCGTGATCTACAGCGACGCCTCGAAAAGTGGATTAGGAGCTGTGCTGATGCAGAATGGGAAGGTAGTAGCCTATGCATCCCGTCAGCTAAAGATTCACGAAAGGAATTATCCAACCCATGATTTGGAGCTCGCGGCGGTAGTTTTCGCACTCAAGATTTGGAGGCACTATTTGTACGGAAACAAATGCGAAATCTACACCGATCATCAGAGCCTTAAGTACATATTCACTCAGAAAGAGCTCAACATGAGACAGCGTAGATGGCTTGAGCTCGTAAAGGATTATGACTGCGAGATCCTTTACCACCCTGGCAAGGCAAATAGAGTAGCAAACGCTCTGAATAGGAAATCTGTAGGCATGCTGATGTCTATCAAAGCGTTTCCTAAGCCACTACAGAGGGAAATTTCTGAGTTTAACCTGGAGATGATAACGGGGAAATTGTCTTCTCTGACTATTCGATCCGAATTGACGGAATCCATTAAGTCACACCAGGAAAAGGATCCCTTTTTGCTAAAAACACAGCTTTTTGGCAAAAAGAGCAATGAGTTTAAGACCTCTGCGGATGGTGTTATCTATTTCAAGGAAAGGACTTGTGTTCCTGACTTCGAAGATTTAAAAGATCAGATTTTGTCAGAAGCACATATGACACCATACTCAGTACATCCAGGAGCTTCCAAGATGTACAAGCACCTCCGAGAGAACTATTGGTGGCCGAATATGAAGAATGAAGTAGCTGAATTCGTATCAAAATGCCTAACTTGTCAGAAAGTTAAGGCTGAGCATCGACATCCTGGTGGAGAATTGCAGAAAATAGAGCTTCCTGAATGGAAATGGGAGCAAATCACTATGGATTTCATAGTAGGACTACCCAGGACGTCGAGTGGGAATGACATGATTTGGGTTATCGTGGACAGATTAACCAAATCAGCCCACTTCATTGCAATTAGGGCTACCTTTTCAGTGGAGAAATTGGCCGAAGTTTTCGTATCCCAGATCGTCAGGTTTCATGGAGTGCCAAAATCGATCATCTCGGATCGTGATGGACGTTTCACCTCTCGATTTTGGATTAGTGTTCACAACGCCATGGGGTCGAAATTGAAGTTTAGTACGGCATTTCACCCCCAAACTGACGGTCAATCGGAGCGGACCATCCAGACGCTCGAGGATATGCTGAGGTCATGTGTGCTGGATTTCAAAGGAAATTGGGATCAAAAGCTGTCATTGATCGAATTCTCCTACAACAACAGTTATCATGCTTCAATTGGTATGGCTCCGTTTGAAGCACTATATGGGAGGAAGTGTCGATCTCCTATTCATTGGCAGGAAGTTGGACAGAAACAGCTTCAAACCACAGACTTCATCAAAAAGACCTCCGAGGATATCAAGAAGATCAAGCAAAGACTCGACATAGCTTTTAGCAGACAGAAAAGCTATGCCGATAAACGTAGGAGGCCTCTAGAATTCCAAGTTGGCGATGCTATTTTCATCAAGATTGCTCCTATGAAAGGAGTAATGCGGTTTGGTAACAAGGGGAAGCTTAGTCAGAGGTATACAGGACCATTTGAGATTCTGGAGCGAATTGGAAAAGTAGCCTACAAGCTTGCCCTACCGCCGGAATTGGCTTCGATGCATAATGTTTTTCATGTATCGATGCTAAAGAAATATATCCCAGACCCTTCCCATGTGCTTAGTCAGGAACCGGTGGAGGTTCAAACTGACTTGACTTATGAAGAAAAGCCAGTTCAAATTCTGGATCGGGAAGAGAAGGTCTTAAGGAACAAAACCATTCCCATGGTTAAGGTGTTGTGGCGAAACCACAAGGTTGAAGAAGCAACCTGGGAATTGGAAGATGAAATGAGGAAGATCTACCCCAGTTTGTTCTAATTTTCGGGGACGAAAATCTTTAAGGGGGGTAGATTGTAAGAACTAGAAATTTCATCGTTTTGATTTCGTATATAGAAACTTGAATTGTGCCATTAATGGTATTTATGAAAGAGCCCGGCTTAGGGTTTTTTATTAAATTTTATGAGTTCTTATAAAACCATAAGACTAAAAAATGATTGCTTAGCTAAGCACACGATCTTTTAAGTTAAAAAAGATTGAAAATTCTATGATTTTATAGAAAGTCAACAGTTGACCAAGAAAGTCAAAGTTGACCAAAAAGGTCAAAGTTGACCAAGTAAGTCAAAGTTGACAAAGGAAGTCAAAGTTGACCAAGAAAGTCAAGGTTGACCCGTAAAAGTCAACTATGTGACGGGAATGAAGTATGTTAAGCGGTATTGGAAATATACGGCCAAAACTATTTTTTTATGTGTAAAATAGTTAGAATTTGATTTAAAACCACCATAGAAAAATCAAGCACATTAAATAGGTTATTAAGGGCCGAAGGGCTCGAGGCAAAAAGAAAAGTTTTCGTACAGCGCATTTTAAGACAGATAAATTTTGGATTGCAAAACAGTATACAATACTGTGTAATGATGAACACAGTATTTGTAATATCTGTTTTGGCTCAAAGTTAGACTGTTTATCAAGAAACAAGCCAAACAAAGCCTAAGGTGGATGACATCACCTTATCCTTTAATTATGACATCATTTTGGAATTAAGTAAAATTTGGAAAGTAATTTGGATGGTTCTAGACCATGTATGGCCGGCCACCTTACCCTCCTTTTGTGCAAAATGTTAGTTTTTGAAGGACTATTTTGCAATTTTGAAAAGTTCCAAAACCTCTATAAATAGGGGTGCATTTTATTCAAAAAAAATCAGAAAATTTGGAGAAGTTCTGCCCATTTTCCAGCTCCAAAAACCGTCCTTCATCAGCCAAGAAAAACAAAAGAAAAACCAAAATCCAAGTGTAGGAATCATTGGGTAAATTTCGGATTTCATCTAAGAACCAAGGGAAAAGAGTTGAAAAATTTTTGGAGCTCAATTTGGCCAAGTGGCCGAACCTTGGTGGGCAGGAAAAGGGAGAGAAAAACTGATTGGGAACAAAGGGGAGTGGTCAGATTTTTGGTGAAAATCAGCAGCCAAGAAGCAGAAAAATTTTTGGGTAGGCTAAGGGAGAGGCCGGTTGTGCTAGGAGCCAAGGGGAGGAGAAAATTCTTGGAACCAAACCCTAACCATTCTTAGGGTCAAGAAAGGTAATCTCCCATAGCCTTAAGCTTTTCAATTTGGTTTCAATTTGAAATTTAATTGTATTTCAAGCTGTCAATTGTATGAGCATAAGCTCAATTTTCATTATTGGCCCTAGTTTAGAAAGTTAGATATGTGCTTGATTAGGACTTAAGGGTGGTTTGAATTTATTAAGCTTTGCATGATTTAATTAATGTTTAATTGATTTATGTGGCTTGTATGTTAGCTGCTGCATAGGGTTATATGTCCCCTAAGTGAATTTAAGTTGAGCTAAGAATGGTTAAAAAGGTTGCATGGCCAATGTAGATCAATTATGCAACTTTGGAAATTAAGCATACCCTAGAATTCTAGAAAAGAATAATGGGTTGCATGGCTGAATTTTAAAATGTGTTTAAAGAAATTTTACGTTAGAAAAAGCGATGTGTGTTGATGTTAAGCTCCCGCTGTGGTCGGTTGAAGTAGTGTGCGTGATTAGGACGTAAAACCAATTCGAAAACAAGAAACTGCCAGATTCGGGTTCAGGTTAAGCAGTTTTCTGGAAACCGGAATTTGAGGCCCTTAGAGGCCGAATTTGATAAAACCTAAAACATGAAAGTTGTAGAGTAGGGTTTTTCCTAGTGGACAACGCAAACAGTTTTTCAAAATAAGGCTCCAACGGCCTTCATTTTTATGGAAAACAGAGCCTGACCATGCCCAGTTTCCATGCACGGCCAGGACAGTTTAACAGGGTAAACGAACGAGTTAAGTTCCGAACTGGGTTTTGACCAAAACATGAAAGTTTTAGGGTTTTTCAAGATCAAAAACTTTCATGAAGAAAAGATTTCAGATTCGATCTGGATTTTAAAATAAAAATTGGATTTCCAAAACTGTGTAGGAAACAGGAAATTCTTGCACAGGATTTTCTAAAATAAAACAGAAAAACTGTATTTTTCACAAAACCCATTGTTTTGACTGCTAAAACTGTTCCAATGACAGTTTTCAGCCCTTAACAGTTTATAAAACCTACTCATAAGTTTTCAAGAATTTTTGAAAGAAAAACCTAAGTTTCTAAAAAACAATGCAAGATGGGATTTTTTAACCAAGTTATTGGTTTGGGCCCAAAGCCCAAGGGTTATCCAACGTAACCCAATAAAGGACCAAGTCTTTCGATTTCAACCCTTATTTCGAGGGTTACTTACGAGGTTACACATAGTACCGTTTACGATATTTTTCCATGGTAATGATATGGGGACATATAACTAGGAAGTAAGTAAATGTTGGTTGATAACCAACAGTTTAAGAATGGGATTTCAGAATCCTTACCCTATGTCATTTGTAATAGCAGGGGATAATCTGCTATTACGCTCCGATCTGGAACAGCTCGGCATCGGACATAGGAAGACAAGGTAAGTACAACTCCGCCTACAGCATAGGCTTTTGTTGTATACTTGCCTAAGTATGAATGATATAGATGGGATGTGATTGTATGTTAGATATGCATGATATTAGGAAATGTTTATGTGATGTGATGCAATGACGTTATGTGTTATGATTTCAATATGACATGAGATATGATATGTTTACGATGCCTTATGTTATGAAGCATGATATGATTTTATGTTATGAATATGTGACATCACGAAGCATGTTCACTAATTCTAAATAAGAGTAAGATCAAACATGAATTATGAAAGACAAGTATGATGGCAAGCAAGTTGCCTGTGTCGTACCGACCCGCGTTAGGTCGGGTTGGACTATGGTTTGAGTTGAAAATGGACTGACCGCCCCAACCACTCCATAGCTGCGCGCCCGGTACGTACACTTATGTAAGGGGCCCATAATCAAGATAAGCAAGATAAGCAAGATAAGCAAATTAAGTATGATAAGCTATGAATGAACAAGTAAGCTATGAATGAAGCATAATTGGCTCATGCATGATTAGAGTAGAATATGATATGATTGGTTAAGCATGTTATGTTAGTAAGTAGGTTATGTATGTTTTCTTGTTGCGGATAATTATGTTGTACTTGCTGAGCGAAAGCTCACGTGTCTTACGTCTATGCTGTAGGTAAGCAACCTGTCAGCAATTTTTGATACAAGATGGCGAGCGGGGCAGGGTGAACTATGAAGTGAGTGGGATAATTTGCCGCCACGCGTTTTGTTTCGTTTATGTATAGTATTTAATATTCGACTGCGAACATCGTTACTTTCCGACGTATATCGCTTTTCCTTTCGTACGCACTATATGTATAAAAAAAAAAAAAATTTCCGCTGATTACGCTAAGTAAGTAAGTAAGTATGAATGCTATTTTGTATGTATGTATGTATGGTAACGGCCTGTGCTAGGCGGGTCGTTACACTAGTGGAGGTTCAAACGGACTTGACTTATGAAGAAAAGCCAGTTCGAATTTTGGATCGGGAAGAGAAGGTCTTAAGGAATAAAACCATTCCCCTAGTTAAAGTATTGTGGCAAAACCACAAGGTTGAAGAAGCAACCTGGGAATTGGAAGATGAGATGAGGAAGAACTACCCCAGTTTGTTCTAATTTTTGAGGATGAAAATTTTAAGGGGGGTAGATTGTAAGAACTAGAAATTTTAACGTTTCGATTTCGTGTATAGAAACTTGAATTGTGCCATTGTTGGTATTTATGAAAAAGCCGGGCTTAGGGTTTTTATTGAATTTTATGAGTTCTTATAAACCATAAGACTCAAAAATGATTGCTTAGCTAAGCACACGATCTTTTGAGTTAAAAAAGATAGTAAAATTCTATGATTTTATAGAAAGTCAAAGTTGATCAAGAAGGTCAAAGTTGACCAAGAAAGTCAACTATGTGACGGGAATGAAGTATGTTAAGCAGTATAGGAAATATACTGCGAAAACTGTTTTTATGATTAAAATAGTTAGAATTTGATTTAAAACCACCATAGAAAAATCAAGCACATTAAATAGGTTATTAAGGGCCAAAGGGCTTGAAGCAAAAAGAAAAGTTTTCGTACAGTCCATTTTAAGACAGATAAATTTTGGACTACAAAACAGTATCCAATACTGTGGTTTAATGAACACAGTATTTGCAATATCTGTTTTGACTCAAAGTTGGACTGTTTATCAAGGCACAAAGGCAAACAAGCCCTAAGATAGATGACATCACCTTATCCATAAATTATGACATCATTATGGATTTAAGCAAAATTTGGAAAGTAATTTGGATGGTTCTAGACCAAGTATGGCCGGCCACCTCACCCTCCAAAAGTGTAAAAAGTTGGTTCTTGGAGGACTATTTTGCAATTTTGAAAAGTTTCAAAACCTCTATAAATATGGGTGCATTTTATTCAAAAAAAAAAATCAGAAAATTTAATGAAGTTCTGCCCATTTTTCTGCTCCAAAACCGATCCATAGGCAGCCAAGAAAGATAGAACAAAAACCCAAAATCCTAGTGAGGAGATTAGTGGGTAAAGTTTGGATTTCACTTAGGAACCAAGAAAAAGTGCTGGAAAATTTGGAGTCCAATCTTGGCCAAGTGGCCGGTTGGTAGTGAGCAAGAAAAGGGTGAGAAAAGTGCTTGGGAACTAGGGGGGAGTGGTCGGATTTTGGTAGGAAACAGCAACTAAGAGACACAAAAATTTTTGGGTAGGCTAGGGGGAGAGGCCGGTTGTGCTAGGAACCAAAGAGGAGGAAGAATTTTGGATCCAAACCCTAACATCTCTTAGGGTTAAGAAAGGTAACTCTCCCATAGCCTTAAGCTTTTTAATTTGGTTTCAATTTGAAATTTACATGTATTTCAAGTTGACAATTGTATGAGCATAAGCTCAATTTTCATTATTTGCCTTAGTTTAGAAAGTTAGATATGTGCTTGATTAGATCTAAGGGTGGTTTGGATTTATTAAGTTTTGCATGATTTATTTGATGTTTGATTGATTTATGTGGTTTGTATGATAGCTGCTGGATAGGGTTGTATGTCCCCTAATTGGATTAAAGTTGATCTAGAATGGTTATGTAATAACTAGAATTTTTCAACGTCACAATTTCTTAGAAATTTAAACTGTACCACGAAGGTATTTATGAAAAGCCCGGTTTAGGGTTTTTATTCAGAATTGTGAGTTCTTGTGCTTTTGTAAGACTCAAAAATGATTGCTTAGTTAAGCATACGACCTTTTGAGCAAAAAGGTATAAAAACGCTATGATTTCACGATAGTCAAGTTACAGAAAGTAAGTTTGACCAAAAAACCGTCAAAGTTGACCAAGAGAGTCAACGTTGACAGAATAGGCAACATTGACCCAAGAAAGTCAAAGATTGACTAGAAAGATCAACCATTTGACGATATCGAAAAATGGTAAGCAGTATGAGATAAATACTGCGAAAAACCATTTTTTTTTCAAATCAGATAGTATGAATAAGTTTTAAAACCACCATAGAAAAATCAAGCACATTAAGTAGGAGATTAAAGGCCAAAAGGCTCAAAACGAAAAAAGAATTTTTCGTATAGTCCATTATTAGACAGATAAATTTTGGACTGCAGTTTAATAGTCGGTACTGTGAACTAATGACCACAGTATCAACAATATCTGTTTTAGTATTAAAAGAGACTGTCTAATCAAGAATTAGGCCAAATAAGGCCTTAATGATGATGTCACTTAACTTTTGATTTATGACATCATTTTATGGATTTAATACAAAATTGGAAAGAAAGTTGGATGGTTCTAGAACTCAATGGCCGGCCACCTCACCCCCCTAAAGTGCAAAATGGTGAACTTTGAAGGACTATTTTGCAATTTTGGAAAGTTCAAAAATCTCTATAAATAGGGGTGCTTCCTATTCACAAAAATTAGAAAACTTAGTCAAACTTTGGTCAATTTTTCCCTCTAAAAACCGAACTTGAGTGAGCTGCCAAAGAGAAAGAAAAAGTTTGGAAAATCAAGGAATTGGTCTTAGGAGTGTTCGGCATTCACTAGGAAGCAAGTTAGGAAGTTGGAAAAAATTTGGAAACCATTTGGCCATTGGTGGCCGGTTGTGTGGCAGCAGCAAAGGTGGAAGAGAAAGTGAAAGGAAAAGTGGTGGAGGGTGGCTGAAATTGTTGTGGGTGGCCGGAATTTGGTTGGAGCAACCCCTAGGTGGCTGGAAAATTTCGGGCTCATTGGGAGGAGCTAAGGCCGGCTGTACCAAGGAGAAAGGAAGAGAAAAAAAATTTTTGGATCAAGCAAACCCGTTCTTGAATTGAGCAAGGTAAAAACTTCTCTTGAACCCTAAGCTCTCAATTCAAGTTTTAAATTAAAGATTTAAATGTATTACAAGCTGATTTGTAATGAGCATAAGCTCAATTTAATTTCTGCCTTAGGTCAGATTTTTTTTAGTGTGTGCTTGATTAGTTAAGGGTGGTTTTGATTGATGTTAATTATGAGTTTTTATGTGCTTATTAGTATGATTGCATGCTAGGGTATTTAGTAGGTTATATGTTCCCCCAAATCTGCCCAACAGAATACTAATGGCATGCTAGGGTGCTAGAATGAATTGTGTATGCTATGGTTGGTAGAAAACTAGAAACAAGCCAACCCTAACCCTTAAAAATGCAGTTTTATTGTCTGACTTGCATGGACGGGTTTGAGCTTCATGTGAGTTAAAACGGGACGTTAGAAAAGCGTTGTATGTTGATTCTAGGCTCCCGCTGAGTTCGGTTGAGGTAGTGTGCACGAATTAGGACAAGAAACCAAGAAACGAACGAAAACTGCCAATTCGGATTCAAGCTGGCCAGTTTTCTGGAAAGCCAGTTTTGAGCCCCTTAGAGGCTGATTTTCTAACGACCCGCCTAGCACAGGCCGTTACCGTACATACATACATACATACTTACGTACTTATACGTAAAACAGCGGAATATTTTTTTTATTTTTTATAAGCCGTATAAATATATATACGCACCTACGTAAATAATTATACTTAATAATTAAAACGTTGTGTAGGTATAAATAAAGCTTGTAAAATATTGACATAATAAACAAAACGTGTGGCGGCATTATTCCCACATTACACAGTCCAGCACACCTCACCTTCCATCTTGTATCATTGGTTGCTGGCAGGCTGCTTACCTACAGCATAGACGTAAGACAGTGAGCGAAAGCTCAGCAAGTACAACTATTAATACCGCAATATTAAAAACACAGCATAAACTCACCTAACATAACATTGTATAACATAACATAGCATACCATTTCATAACCTTTCTTAATCATAGCATGGCATAACATTTCATAACCTTTCTTAATCATAACATGGCATAACATCTCATAACATAACTTGACATATCGTATGCATGATCCGTTTATGCTTCCTTATGCTCTCTTATCTCTTCATAACTTTCTTAACTTAACCTTACTTTTGGGCCCCATAACATGAGTGTTCGTACCGGGCGCGCTCTATGGACTTACTCTTGCCATAGCTCAACCCGACCTGACGCGGGTCGGTACGACACAGGCAATTGCTTGCCATCATAACTTAATCTTTCATTTGTTAATTAGTGAACATGCATCGTGATGTTTCACTCAATTAATCTTAACATAACTTAACCCTAATCATGCTTCTATAGACCATAGCATACAAAACATACGTTCATAACATAGAATCATAGCATACCAAACATACGTTCATAAAATCATAGCATTCCTAAGCTAATCTATAACACTGAGCATGTAGCATGTAGCATTCATAACTAGCAATCATACTTAGGCAAGTATTCACAACAAGCCTATGCTGTAGGCGGAGTTGTACTTACCTCGTTCGTAAATGCGGTGTCCAATCGTGGAGTTAGGTTCCGCTGGGACACCTCGTCGTGTAACGTTCTGAAATTAAATAAAAGTAAGGATTAGAACTGTTGGTAGTATAACCAACATTCTTTTATAACCTTAGTTATAAGCCCTTACTTATTTTTACGTTATCCTAACTGGTTACTTTGGTAACCCTATTCGGGTAGTTTTTAACTTTGGTTTTAAAATCTTATTTTTAGGAAATGAAAACCTTAATTTTTTGTATATAAACCCTTTTGTTTAATTTTAAGGATTGAAAATCTTAAAACGAGACTTATAAATTTATTGACTATTGGAAACTGCCTTTGGAACAGTTTCTCAATGTCCATTTGCAGTGAAACTGCAAAAATATGCATTTTCTGTGTCAACTTTGTAAATCCTGTACAGGATTTCCATAATTCCTGTACAGTTCTCCGAAATTCATTTTCATCTTAAAATCCAGACTAAATCTGTAAAACTCGTCTTCATGAAAGTTGTAAACATTTAAAAACTCTACAACTTTTATGTTTTGGGTAAAACCCAGTTCTGGCGTTTTCGTGGTCAAAACCCCTGAGGAACTTGTCCTGGCCGTGCTCGGGTCCTGGACACCTTAGGCACGGGTTTTGGTAAAAACCGAGGCCATTGGAGCCTCATTTTACAAAACTGTCCGTGTTTTCCTCTAGGAAAAACTCTACTTAAAAAATTTCATGTTTTGAGTTTCCCCTGATTCGGCTTCTAGAAGCCTCAAAAACTGATTTTCCCGAAACTGGCCAATTTCTACCCGAGTTGGCAGTTTTCGGTTTAAAATTTCGTTTACGTCCTAAAACGTTCACCCTACCTCAACCGAACTCAGCGGGAGCCTAAAACAGACATGCATAACGTTTCTAATGTTCGGGTTCCAACATGCAAGCCAAATTTACGTTCATCCATAGCATATAAAAATCCTAGGCATTCACACAAACACCTAGCATGCACATAATCAACCACCAAACCCTAAACCTAAACAAATCAAGCACATGCTCATAAATTACAAGCTAAGGCAGAATTTAAAAGTGGGCTTAAACCCTTACAAACCATAGCTTAAATACATTTAAATTTCTCCATATGAAATTTAAATGAAAGCTTGCTCGGTTAAGGTTTTTACCTTACTCGGTTTGGCTTGGTTAGCTCGGGTTTCCACTTCCTTCCTCCTCCTCAATTCACCGGCTGTTTTGGTGATTGGCAAGTGCAAACTTGCTGCCTTCCTTGCCCCAAATCCAGCCACCAAATTGCACCAAATCCGGCTGCCTCCAACTCCAAAACCGGTTTGGATCAAGCTTGGTTTCTCCCCCCCCTAGAACCGGCCTTGCTAGGGAAAATGGGCACCAAATTTTTTTCCAACTTTTTGCTTGGTTACTAACCTAAATCCGACCACCCTAAGGCCTCCCACACACTTGGTTTGCAAAAATTTCTTGCCTTTCTCTTCCTCTCAAAGTTCGGATTTTGTGGAACAAAATTGCAAGAGTTTGGCTAACAATGCTAAATTGTGAACAATGCTCCCCCTATTTATAGAGGTTAGAAATTTCTCTTAATTGCACAATTTAGTCCTAAAAAAAAATCAGAAATTGGACTTTGAGGGGGGCATGTGGCCGGCCATTAACTAAGGTGGAAGACAACTAATTCTTCCAATTTTTCTTAAATCACTTAATGATGTCATAATCAAAAAGTTAATGAGGTAAGCTTATCTTAGGCTTGTTTGGCTCTTCTTGCTATGTGCAGCCCATTTTTAAGTTAACTCAGGTATTTCCAATACTGGATTTACTTAAACTCAGTATTGGTTTACCGAAATGCAGTCCAAAATTTACCGGCGTAAAAATGGACGGTATAGAATTTTTCTTATTTCGCAAAACCCTTTTGCCCTATACTTGAACTCAATGTACTTGATTTTCTAGGTGTTCTTAAGTCTTAAACATTTCTTATTATCTGAAAAATCGGTTTTCGTCCGGTACAATTTCCATACGGTTTCTTAATAAATCGTACAGACTCGAAGCATCATTTCTTGAACTTTTTGGATCAACCATCGACTTTCTTGTCGATTAGTGACCTTTTTGTCAAATTTTGACTTTCTTGGTCAACAGTTGACTTTTTGGTCAACCGTGACGTTTTTCGGTCAAAGTTTGACTTTTCAAGAAATTTTGCCATATTGCTCCTTTTGACTTAAAAGGTTGTTTTCTTAATTAATTAATCCTGTTTGAGTCTTATATAACCATAAAACTCATAAAACATAATTAAAAACCCTTAACTGGGCTTTTTCCATAAATGCATTTACGGTTCAATGTAAGTTCTATACAAAGAATCGTTCAGTCATAAAAATCAGGTATTACAATCTACCCCCCTTAAAGATTTTCGTCCTCGAAAATTAGAACAAACCGGGGTAGTACTTTCTCATTTCGCTTTCTAATTCCCAGGTGGCTTCTTCTACTTTATGGTTCTTCCATAATACCTTCACCATGGGAATTGTCTTATTCCTTAGAACCTTCTCTTCTTGGTCTAGGATTCGCACAGGCTTCTCTTCATAGGTTAAGTCAGTTTGAACCTCTACTGGTTCTTGACTGAGCACATGCGAAGGATCTGACACATACTTCTTGAGCATCGATACATGGAAGACATTATGCATGGATGCTAACTCCGGCGGCAGGGCAAGCTTATAGGCCACTTTTCCAACCCTTTCCAGGATTTCAAATGGTCCAGTATACCTTGGACTAAGCTTCCCTTTCTTTCCGAATCTCATTACACCTTTCATCGGAGCTATCTTGATGAAAACCGCATCTCCGATCTGAAATTCCAAAGGCCTTCTTCGTTTATCCGCATAGCTTTTCTGACGACTGAAAGCTATGTCAAGCCTTTGTTTAATCTTCTTAATATCGTCAGAAGTCTTTCTGATGAAGTCCGTGGTCTGAAGCTGCTTCTGTCCAACTTCTTGCCAGTGAATAGGGGATCGACATTTTCTTCCGTACAGTGCTTCGAATGGAGCCATACCAATCGAAGCATGATAACTATTGTTGTAAGAAAATTCGATCAAAGACAGCTTCTGATCCCAGTTTCCTTGAAAATCCAGCACGCATGATCTCAACATGTCTTCTAGTGTCTGGATGGTCCGTTCTGACTGACCGTCGGTTTGGGGGTGAAAAGCCGTACTGAACTTCAGTTTCGACCCCATAGCATTGTGTACGCTTGCCCAAAATCGGGAAGTGAAACGTCCGTCTCAATCCGAGATGATCGATTTTGGTACACCATGCAGTCGAACGACCTGGGATATATAGACTTCAGCCAACTTCTCCACTGAATAAGTGGCTTTGATAGCGATAAAGTGGGCAGATTTGGTTAATCGGTCGACAATAACCCAAATCGTGTCATTCCCACTTGAAGTTCTTGGCAGTCCCACGACAAAATCCATGGTAATTTGCTCCCATTTCCATTCGGGAAGCTCTATTTTCTGCAACTCTCCTCCAGGATGTTGGTGTTCTGCCTTAACTTTCTGACAAGTTAAGCATTTGGACACGAACTTCGCTATCTGATTCTTCATATTTGGCCACCAGTAGTTCTCTCGAAGATCCTTGTACATCTTAGAGGCTCCGGGATGTACTGAATACGGTGTCATGTGCGCTTCTGCTAGTATCTGATCCTTCAAAAACTTGAAATCAGGAATGCAGATCCTTTCTTTGAAGTAGATCATGCCATCTGCAGAGGTTCTAAATTCCTTATTTTTCCCGCCAAAGAGTTGTGCCTTGATCAACAGAGAATCCTTTCCTTGAAGGTTCTTGATGGACTCCATTAAATTGGACTGGAGGGTTAAGGCGGATAACTTTCCCGTTATCATCTCAAGGTTGAAGTCAGAGATTTCCTTTTGAAGCGGCTTGGGCAGCAGTACCAAAGACATCAACACGCCAGATGACTTCCTGCTTAAGGCGTCTGCTACTTTGTTAGCCTTGCCAGGATGGTAAAGGATCTCGCAGTCGTAGTCCTTTACGAGTTCAAGCCATCTTCGCTGCCTCATATTGAGCTCCTTTTGGGTAAAGATGTATTTGAGACTTTGGTGATCGGTGAAAATCTCACATCTATTCCCATACAGGTAGTGCCTCCAGATCTTCAATGCGAACACCACCGCAGCGAGCTCTAGATCGTGCGTCGGGTAATTCTTCTCGTGATCCTTCAGTTGTCGAGAAGCATACGCGACCATTTTACCTTGCTGCATTAGGACTGCTCCTAGTCCCGTCTTAGAAGCGTCGCTGTAGATCACGAAATTTCCTGCTTCAACATCTGGAATAATCAAAACAGGCGCACTTGTCAGCTTCCTCTTAAGCTCTTGGAAATTCTCTTCGCATTTAGAAGTCCATTCGTACTTCTTTCCTTTGCGCGTAAGGGTCGTGAAGGGGCTGCTATCTTAGAAAATCCTTCAACAAAGCGGCGATAATAACCGGCTAATCCGAGGAAACTCCTTATTTCCGTTACGCTCGTGGGTCTTGACCATAAGCTAACTGCTTCTACCTTGGCTGGCTCCACAGAAATCCCTTCTTGTGACACCACGTGGCCTAAGAAATGCACCTTTTCGAGCCAAAATTCACATTTTGTGAACTTTGCGTAGAGCTGATGTCGTCGTAACATTTCCATCACCATCCTTAAATGCTGCACATGTTCTTCCCGGGACCTTGAATAGATCAGGATATCGTCGATGAAACAATGACGAACTTGTCCAGATATTCCTTGAACACTCGGTTCATCAGGTCCATGAAAGCAGCTGGAGCATTGGTTAACCCAAAAGGCATAACCAAAAATTCGTAGTGTCCGTAGCGTGTCCGAAAAGCCGTCTTGGAAATATCTGAATCTCTGATTCTGAGCTGATGATAGCCAGATCGTAGATCGACTTTCGAAAACACTCTTGTTCCTCTGAGTTGATCGAACAAATCGTCAATCCTTGGAAGAGGATACTTGTTCTTGATGGTGATCTTGTTCAGCTCGCGATAATCGATGCACATACGTAGAGATCCATCCTTTTTCTTCACGAATAACACAGGTGCTCCCCATGGAGAGTAACTCTGTCGGATAAACCCCTTATCAAGCAGTTCTTGTAGCTGCAATTGGAGTTCCCTAAGTTCAGCAGGTGCCATACGATAAGGCGCCTTCGATACTGGAGCAGCTCCGGGCAATAGCTCAATTTCGAATGAAATTTCGCGTTCCGGCGGAAGCCCTGGTAGCTCTTCTGGGAAGATATCCACATACTCCCTGATAACGGGTACGTCTTCCGGTGTCCACTTCACTTCTTGCTCCTTGTCCAACATGTTAGCTAAATACCCTTGACAGCCATTAGCTAACATCTTCCACGCCTTCATAGCTGAAACCAATCGGGTTGCTGAGCTACGAGGTTGTCCGTAGAAGCTGAATTCTTCCTCGCCATATGGGTTGAAAATCACACAACGCTTCCGACAGTCGATCTTAGCGTTGTATTTCCCAAGAAAATCCATCCCAAGATCACATCAAATCCTGTAGCTTGATTGCGATGAGATCTACGTACAGCTCTCTGCCACAAATAATCACGGAGGTATTTCGTATCCAACAGTTGGACCACAAAACTTCTCCAGATGGCAAGGAGGTTTTAAAAGGTTGGCTTAATCTATCCACACCTCTTCCTAATTTCTGGGCGAACTCCAATGATATAAATGAATGAGTGGCACC
This sequence comes from Ficus hispida, assembly GCA_025413025.1. Lineage (NCBI taxonomy): Eukaryota > Viridiplantae > Streptophyta > Magnoliopsida > Rosales > Moraceae > Ficus > Ficus hispida. Next base: position 16,676,711 of record CM046372.1, read on the forward strand.
AGAATCAAACAGGGCAATTGCTTCATAAGTGGTGATAGAGATCTGACCTGTCACCACATGTGAAGTGCCTGCTTCCGCATCTCCCCTTGTATAGGCGTAGATTCGGGCTTGAGGCTCAGGAGCTTCCAATCTTCCTTGGCCTATGGAAGGTCCTTCTAGTCTAGTCTGGGCCGCATGAAGCTGACTGTTTGGGTTCCTGTTCTGGTACGGAGGGTTCTGGCCTTGCTTATTCATATTGCAGTTCTTCGCAAAATGTCCCTCCTTTCCGCACAGATAGCACTCATTAGTCCCCATTCTGCAAACGCCCGGATGTTTTCTGCCGCACTTTGTCATACCGGGTAGTCAGAGTTATTACCCTCATTTCCTCTATTATTCCTCTTCTGAGGGTAATTTTGTTGCTGGCCCTGTCCAGAAAAATTTCCCTTTCTCTTGTTCCTCCCAAACTGTTTGGAACTTTGAGCAGGGTTATTATTCTGACCTTTCTGATTGGCCTCAGCACTCTGACGGGGCTGGGTCTGCTTAGTAACGGCCTTTTCTTCCTTCTTGGCCTTGTAAAACTGCGCCCTTGCTTCCTTGTCCTGGTTGATCCAGTATTCAGCTCGTATTGCTCTGCTCACGCAGTCGGATACCAGGATAGGTGGGCTGCTTCCTGCACTAACTTGCTTGGATATGTCGGTCCGGAACATCTTCATCATTCTCCGAACCTTCTCTGTCTCGTTCGGTACCAGCTCCGGGCACAAGCGCGCTAGCTGTTCGAACTTCTTAACGGCTTCCATCACCGTCATAGACCCTTGCTTGAAGCTGGTGAATTCGTCCTGTTGAGCGGCAAGGATTTCTCTGTTGTAGTACATACTACGAAACTCAGTCACAAAATCCTGCCAGCTCATTGCCATGACGTTCCTACGCATCTGAACGGTTATCCACCAGTGTCTCGCGTCCTTCTTAAGAGCAAAAGAAGCACATAAGACTTTCTCCTGTTCAGTAAGCCGCATAAAGTCTAGGATAACTTGGATGTCTATCAACCAGTTGTCTGCGGCTATTGGGTCTGTTGTTCCCTCAAATTCAGGCGCTTTCATCCGCCTAAACCTCTCATATAACAGATCCTCTCTTGCCGGAGGTGGATCTGCGGTACCCCAGCAGGTGCTACTGGTACCTCAGCATGTCGCGGAACATTGGGCACTGGAGGTGCCACTGGAGGTGCTTGCTCCGCGGGTAAGGGAACCTCGTTGACCTGGGGTCTCTGGTGTAACTGAGCTAGCTGCTCTCTCAGCTGGTTGTCTCTTGTTGCTGCTCGAGCAACTGTCGTTGTAAATTCGCTACAACGGTTGCTAGATCTGGCGCAGGTGGGTTTACTGGTGCAGCTTTTCGCGTGCGAACCATTTTTAAATTCCTATTTAAATCATAAGAAAAGATATTACTAACCATTAATATCCTTTCTTTGCATTCATATCTTAACATATTATATCACAATTGTCATATCATAATATAATATACTTATCATATCGTATCATAAACATTCATCACATTCATATCATATCATTCATAACTTGCTATTTCATATATTTTTCTTGTAAACTGTCTTTTTGTAAACTCACAAAAAGTACATCATATTTACTTAACTTTAATTACTTTTCTTTACATCATGCATATCATACTTACATTATCACATTTACATTTCTTATACATATACAAAGTCAAAACTTTGAGATGGAAGTGTCTACCACTTTACCATCGTACAAAGTACAAGCCTAATATCAAAATAAAATAAGCTAGTACATCAGTCTCAAAACATATACATATACACGTGATCTGAGCCTAATCTAACTCTGCTACCGTAACGGTGGAGATATCGGAGTCGTCCTCTCCGTCATCGTCTGGGATCTCCTCGGGATCCTCCTCAAAATTATCTCCCTCGTCGGGCCATCCTACGAATCCTGGCTCGTCATCGTCATCATCCTCATCGAGCCATCCTCCGAATCCTGGCTCGTGATCGGGCTCCTCGTCATCGTCCTCGTCATCACTAGATATGACGATGATCGGAGGGTCCTCGGGCGCATCAGCATCCATGTCCTCATCAGCATCATAACCATCATCCTCGGCCTCCTGTACCGGGTAGGGTATTGGATCCTCCTGGTCGACCGGGTCGGGCTCATAAGCGGGCTCTGGCTCATATATCGGCTCCGGCTCGTAAACCGGCTCGGCATCTCGGCGTCATCGACTGGTACCTCATGCTCTGTTACGTGAGCATCGGCCTGCAAATCCTGTGCGATGACCTCCGCAGCTAAAATGTACCCGATCATATGGGCCACTGTCATAATCTGCGTCGGTATAGTTGTGTGCTGACGGATCTGTGCAGGTAGTCC
>CM046372.1:16679173-16745830 GCA_025413025.1 Ficus hispida
CGAAATACTTCCGTGACTATCTGTGGCAGAGAATTGTTTGTAGATCTCATCGTGATCAAGCTTCAGGATTTCGATGTGATCTTAGGATGGACTTCTTAGGTAAATACAACGCCAAGATTGACTGTCGAAAGCGTTGTGTAACGTTTAACCCGTACGGAGAAGAGGAGTTTAATCTCTACGGACAATCTCGGAGTTCAGCAACCAAACTGGTTTCAGTAATGAAGGCTTGGAAATGTTAGCTAATGGTGCAAGGATATTTAGCTAACATGATGGATAAGGATTGTGAAGTGGAGTTGATGCCGGAAGATGTTCCCATTATAAAGGAATATGTGGATATCTTTCCGAAGGATTTACCCGGACTTCCGCCAGAACGCGAGATTTTGTTCGAAATCGAATTACTACCTGGAGTTGCACCGATCTCCAAAGCGCCTTACCATATGGCACCAGCTGAGCTTAGGGAATTGGCAAGTGCAGTTTACAAGAACTGCTTGACAAAGGATTCATCCGACAGAGTTACTCCCCATGGGGAGCACCAGTGCTATTCGTAAAAAAGAAAGATGGATCATTGCGTATGTGTATCGACTACCGTGAGTTGAATAAGATTACGATCAAGAACAAGTATCCTCTTCCAAGGATTGACGATCTCTTCGATCAACTCAGAGAAGCAGTAGTATTTCGAAGGTCGATCTACGTTCAGGCTATCATCAGCTCAGGATCAAGGAGCAGATATCTCCAAGACGGCCTTTCGAACACGTTACGGGCACTATGAGTTTTTGGTTATGCCATTCGGACTAACCAATGCCCCGGCAGCATTTATGGACCTTATGAATCGAGTATTCAAGGAATACCTGGATAAGTTCGTCATTGTTTTTATTGACGATATTTTGATATACTCAAAGTCCAAAGAGGACATGAACATCATCTTAGGTTGGTGATGGAGACGTTGAGAAGGAATCAACTGTATGCCAAATTCACAAAATGTGAATTTTGGTTGGAAAAAGTTCATTTCTTGGGTCATGTATATCGAAGGAAGGAATTTCAGTAGACCCTGCTAAAGTGGAGGCGGTTAGTGCATGGCCAGCACCCACAAACGTTACGGGAAATAAGGAGTTTCCTTGGTTTAGCTGGCTATTATCGACGATTCGTCGAGGGATTTTCCAAGATCGCTACACCCTCACCGCTCTTACCAGAAAAGGAAGACTTTTGAATGGACTCAGAAGTGTGAGGAGAATTTTCAGGAGCTCAAGAAGAGGCTGACGAGTGCGCCTGTGTTGGTAATTCCTGATGTTGATGCAGGAAATTTTGTGATCCATAGTGACGCTTCTAAAAATGGATTAGGAGCTGTCTTAATGCAGAATGGCAAGGTAGTGGCCTATGCATCTCGACAGTTAAAGATTCACGAAAAAGATTATCCCACGCACGATTTAGAGCTCGCGGTAGTAGTTTCGCACTTAAGATTTGGAGACACTATTTGTATGTTAATAAGTGTGAAATCTACACTGATCACCAGAGCCTTAAGTATATCTTTACTCAGAAGGAGCTCAATATGAGACAACGTAGATGGCTGGAGCTTGTTAAGGATTATGACTGTGAGATCCTTTATCATCCTGGAAAGGCGAATAGAGTAGCAGACGCCTTAAGTAGGAAATCCGTAGGCATGCTGATGTCTATTGGAATGTTTCCTAAGCCACTACAAAAGGAGATTTCTGAGTTTAAATTGGAAATGATAACGGGGAAATTATCTTCTCTAACCATTCAGTCTAATTTGATGGAATCCATTAAGTCTCACCAAGGAAAAGATTCCTTTTTGTTGAAAACTCAGCTTTTTGGCGATAAAAGCAATGAGTTTAGAACTGCAGCAGATGGCGTCATCTACTTTAAGGAGAGGATCTGTGTTCCCAACTTCGAAGTCTTGAAGGATCAGATTTTGTTGGAAGCACATATGACGCCATACTCAGTACATCCAGGAGCTTCCAAGATGTACAAAGACCTCCGAGAAAGTTTCTGGTGGCCTAATATGAAGAATGAGGTAGCAGAATATGTGTCGAAATGCCTAACTTGTCAGAAAGTTAAGGCTGAACATCGACATCCTGGTGGAGAACTGCAGAAGATAGAGCTTCCTGTGTGGAAATGGGAGCAGATTACTATGGATTTCGTAGTAGGACTACCCAGGACTACAAGCGGAAGTGACACGATTTGGGTGATTGTTGATAGATTAACCAAATCGGCTCACTTTATTGCGATTAAGGCCACCTTTTCTGTGGAAAAATTAGCTGAAATTTATGTATCCCAGATTGTCAGATTTCATGGAGTGCCAAAATCGATCATCTCGGACCGTGATGGACGTTTCACTTCTCGATTTTGGACTAGTGTTCACAACGTCATGGGGTCGAAATTGAAGTTCAGTACGGCATTTCACCCCCAAACTGACGGTCAATCCGAACGAACTATCCAGACTCTGGAAGATATGCTAAGGTCATGTGTGCTGGATTTCAAAGGAAACTGGGATCAGAAGCTGCCATTGATCGAATTTTCATATAACAACAGTTATCATGCTTCAATTGGTATGGCTCCATTTGAAGCATTATATGGAAGAAAATGTCGATCTCCTATTCACTGGCAAGAAGTTGGACAGAAACAGCTACAAACCACAGATTTTATCGAAAAGACTTCTAAGGACATTCAGAAAATCAGACAGAGGCTCGAAATAGCTTTTAGCAAACAGAAAAGTTATGCTGACAAGCGTAGGAGGCCTTTGGAATTCCAAGTGGGAGATGCGGTTTTCATCAAGATTACTCCTATGAAAGAGTAATGCGCTTTGGAAAGAAAGGGAAGCTTAGCCCAAGATATACGGGGCCATTTGAGATCCTTGAAAGGATTGGAAAAGTAGCCTATAAGCTTGCCCTACCGCCTGAATTGGCTTCGATGCATAATGTTTTCCATGTGTCGATGCTAAAGAAATATATATCCGACCCTTCCCATGTGCTTAGTAAAGAACCAGTAGAGGTTCAAACGGACTTAACTTATGAAGAAAAGCCCGTTCAAGTACTGGATTGGGAAGAAAAGGTCTTAAGAAATAAAACCATTCCCATGGTTAAAGTGTTATGGCGAAACAACAAGGTTGAAGAAGCAACCTGGGAGTTGGAAGATGAGATGAGGAAGAACTATCCCGACTTGTTTTAATTTTCGAGGACGAAAATTTTTAAGGGGGTAGATTGTAATGACTAGAATTTTCCAATATTATAATGTCTTGTAAAGATATTTGAATTGTGCCTTGAAGGTATTTATGAAAAGCCCGGTTTAGGGTTTTTTATTAGATATTGTGAATTCTTATGCTTTTATAAGACTCCAAAAATTATTGCTTTGTAAAGCAAATGACCTTTTGAGTAAAACGGTATAAAATGTAATGATCAGCTTGTTTACAAAATTTGATTTCTGTTATGAATAATCAAAGTTTGTAATTAAGAAATGTTTATGTGTTATGTTAAATTCTTTGAAAGACCTTTTTGTAGTAAAAGGCAAATCTATGATATATGATTCTCTGTTAGTAGTTTCTAATATTAAGAGAACCCTAGACGCAGTTCAGAAGAATTCTGGATAATGGTCCAGTGCAAGTATACTGTTATCAGTTGAAAACAGTATCTGAATATGTATGCCAGTATGAGAATGAACTGTGTTTAGGAGTTAAGCCAAGTAAGGTCTTAATCAGTGATACCTTGTCTTAAAAAGAATGACAAACCTCACTTTGAAAATTGGTCACCCTTTAAGGACTAAAATGTAAATATTTTGTCTATAGGGGCCAATATGTAATTTTAAGAAAAGTGAATGGTTATGAAGTTTAAGAAGTTAAGATAGTATTAAGTGATAGTTTAAGCAAGAATTGGAGGCCAAATGCTATCACCATTATCGGCCACTTTACAGGGACTAAAGCGCAAATATTTTCGCCTTTAGGGGCCAAAGTGTAATTTTGTGAAAATTATGGTTCGATAGATAAATTTGTAAATTTATGGAACTATGGATTTTTCTAGTTAGATTTCCTAGTTCAATTTAGTGTATGATGGTTTTTAAGATTTGGTTAACCTAGTTGGAAACCAAGGAATTAGGTTAAGTTTGATTAGTTCAAAAATTGACCAATCATTTGCTTATTTTTGTGCACAATGGGACCAGTCATTTTAAGGGTTAATGAGCAAATATTTTGCTCTTAAGAACCAATAGGCAAAGTATGAAAAATTTGAAGTTCATTTGAAATTGACAGTTCACAATTTTAGCTTTGCCTATTAAGCAAGGTAGTTTTGCTTACTAAGCTAGATTGCATCTTGCAATCTTCACATTTAGCAATGTATGGCCGGCCGCCTTATGATGAATTGCAAGGAAAAATTATGATAGATTTTTCTTACTAAGCATTCAAATTCAACTAAGCCAAGGATTGGTTACAAAATTTAGTTATCATAGTTATGTTAAAACTAAGGAAGTAAACTAAGTTTGTTAACTTAGTTAGTCTAACCATTTGCTTCCAATTGATTCTTCCTTGGCCGGCCACCACTTAGTTCCAATAAGTAAATAAGCTACTCTTAGGAACTAATTTGCAGCTTTGAGATAATAGTTTTTCAAAAAGTTTGAGTGAATGACAAGTGTTGTATGTAGTGTAAGTGAACAAGCTTGCTTAGCTTGATTAAGGCAAGCTAGTGCTGCCACTTCATTGCCGTCTAACACAAGGTGAAGACACCTAAGGTGTCTAGCTTGGATGAGTCAATAATTAGGCTTGGTTATGTGTCCACTAAGACCCTTCACAGCCGGACACCTAAGGGGATTTGGAAGCAATATGCTGTCCGTGGAAGCTAATAAGCAAAGTTAGGAATAAGAGAATTCAAAATGGAATTCCCTTTGTCATTCATCTATAAATACGTAGTGGAGTGATCAATTGCAAACCTTTAGACAATTAAACATTGGTTAGGCAGCTTCTTCTCTGGCTTTCTTCTCCTTAAGAGCCGAACATAAAGTGAAGAAGAAAAGCTGGAAATAGATTTCGGTTGATTGGTGTTGGTTTGGTGAGAAAGAATATCTCCAAAACTTTAAGCTAGAATTATTTTGTGAAGCTTGAGGTAAACTCCTCTAACCTCTAGTTTCATTTACGTTTTTGTTAGGGAGATTAAGAGTGTGATGTTATGTATAAATATGAGCTTATGATAAGCAAATTTAAGTACTATGCTTTATGTAGTTTTCGGTTTCGGTTATGCTAGTTTCAAATTAGGGTTTTATGAAAGTTTAAGATTTTTGGTTTGAAGAAGTTATATGAGTAAAAAAATTGAAGGTATGTTTATGAAATGTTTAGGTAACGCATGCATGCTTGAAATAGGCTCACGGGGAATCCATTTGAGGTAGTGTGCACGTTAGATTACTTAAAACTCAAACGAACCGAAAACTGCCAGTTTCGGGTAGATTCGGACAGTATTTTTGAAAGCGAATTTTGAGGCCCTTAGAGGCCGAATCTTGAAAAGATCAAAACTACAAAGTTGTAGAGAAGGGAAAATCCTAGGGGCCAGCTGGACAGTTTTTGAAAATAAGGCCTCTAAGACCTTCGTTTTTACAAAAACCCGAGACCTATTTCAAGATTAAGAAAAATGGTCGAAGAATTTTCAAAGGCAGAAACAAGCATGTTTAAGTCAGATTTGGATTTTAAGTTTAAAACAGAATTGTAGGAATCTTCCAGGTCTACAACTTTCATGAAGGAAATATTTTCAAATTCGGAATAAATTTGTTAGAAAAGGATCAAATAAAAGACTGACTTCAATTATAATTTGTTTTCAAGAATTTTAGTGTTTTAAAGGATAGTAAGATTTTAATGTTTATGTTATGTTCTTGATATCCTTATACTGAGATAAGTTAATAACTAGGATTGTATGATACTATGATAGGATGATTCTCATCCTATGATTTTTCTGTGAAAACAGGAAAACCACTCGGTTAGGAGAAACGCTAAATTTGAGAGTTAGAAACTGGTAAGTACAACTCCGTCTACAGCATAGACTTTCCATTGTATACTTACCCAAGTATGATGAATGATCGCTATTAGAATGTGATGTAAATGTATGTTAGAATTGTTTGATGCGGTGTTATGATTATTATGATGATATCAAGCTTATGATTATTATGATGATATCAAGTTTATGATTATGAGATAAGGCATATTGTTAAGATATAAGTATGATTTAAGTTTAGTGACATCACGAAGCATGTTCACTAACAAGATCAATTATGAGATCACGAAAAGCAAGTATGATGGCAAGCGAGCTTGCCGTGTCGTACCGACCCGCGTCAGGTCGGGTTGAGCTATGGCAAGAGTAAGCCCATAGAGCGCGCCCGGTACGTACACTTATGTTATGGGGCCCATAAACAAGATAAGTTAAGAATGAATATGATGGCATAATACGAGCATAATCGGTTCATGCATATATTATGCAATGCTATGATATGTTATGTATGAAATGTTACGATATAATGAGTTAAGTATGAAATGCTATGATATGAGATGCTATGTAAGATTATGATATGTTATGTATGAGATGTTACGATACGATGAGATAAGTAGGAAATGTTATGATATGAGATGCTATGTAATGTTACGATGAATTATGTTTTGAGTTGTATTGTCACGGATAATTATGTTGTACTTGCTGAGCGAAAGCTCACGTCTTACGTCTATGCTGTAGGTAAGCAACCTACGGGCAGTTGTTGATACAAGATGGCGAGCGTGGCAGGGGAACTGTGAAATGTGGGATTAATAGCCGCTACGCGTTTTGTTTCTTTATGTATATAAATTTCGTATTCCAAACATACTGATATTATTATGCTTTCCGCTTATCCGTGCCGTATATATATATATATATATATATATGGCTAATCGCTCGTACGCGTTATATATATATATAAAAAAAAAAAAATTTCCGCTGTTTATGTTAAGTTATAAGAATGTATGTATGTATGTATGGTAACGGCCTGTGCAAGGCGGGTCGTTACACTTAATCACAATAAAGTAAGCTGATTTGGTTAATCTATCCACGATAACCCAAATCATGTCATTCCCACTTGACGTCCTGGGTAGTCCTACTATGAAAACCATAGTAATTTGCTCCCATTTCCATTCAGGAAGCTCTATTTTCTATAATTCTCCACCAGGATGTCGATGTTCCGCCTTAACTTTCTGACAAGTGAGGCATTTCAATACGAATTCAGCTACTTCATTCTTCATATTTGGCCACCAATAGTTCTCTTGGAGGTCCTTGTACATCTTGGAAGCTCCTGGATGTACTGAGTACGGTGTCGTATGTGCTTCTGACAAAATCTAATCCTTTAAAACTTCGAAGTCGGGAACACAAATCATTTCCTTAAAATAGATGACACCATCCGCAGAGGTCCTAAACTCATTGCTCTTTTTGCCAAAAAGCTGCGTTTTTAGTAAAAAGGAATCTTTTTCTTGGTGTGATTTAATGGATTCCAGCAAATCGGACTGGATGGATAGCAAGGACAATTTCCCCGTTAACATCTCCAAGTTAAAATCAGAAATTTCCCTTTGTAGTGGCTTAGGAAACGCTTCGATAGACACCAGCATGCCTACAGATTTCCTACTTAGAGCGTCTGCTACTTTATTCGCCTTGCCAGGGTAGTAAAGGATCTCGCAGTCATAATCCTTTACGAGCTCCAGCCATCTACGCTGTCTCATGTTGAGCTCCTTCTGAGTGAAGATATACTTAAGGCTCTGATGATCGGTGTAGATTTCGCATTTGTTTCCGTACAAATAGTGTCTCCAAATCTTGAGTGCGAAAACTACCGCCGCGAGCTCCAAATCATGAGTGAGATAATTCCTTTCGTGAATCTTCAGCTGACGGGATGCGTAGGCTGCTACCTTCCCGTTCTGCATCAGAACAGCTCCTAATCCACTTTTCGAAGCGTCGCTGTAGATCACGAAATTTCCTGCATCTTCATCAGGAATTATCAGCACAGGTGCACTTGTCAGCTTCCTCTTGAGCTCTTGGAAATTCTCCTCACATTTCTAGGTCCATTCAAAATTCTGTCCTTTTCTAGTAAGAGTGGTGAGGGGTGCAGCAATCTTGGAAAATCCCTCAACGAACCGTCGGTAGTATCCAGCTAATCCAAGAAAGCTCCTTATTTCCGTAACATTCTTAGGCGCTGGCCATGTACTGACCGCCTCTACCTTAGCAGGATCTACGGAAATTCCTTCCTTTAACACCACGTGACCCATGAAATGAACTTTCTCCAACCAAAATTCACATTTTGTGAATTTGGCATACAGCTGATTCCGTCTCAACTTTTCCATCACCAACCTAAGGTGATGCTCATGTTCTTCTTTGGACCTTGAGTAAATTAAAATATCGTCAATAAAGACGATAACAAACTTATCCAAATACTCCTTGAACACTCGGTTCATGAGGTCCATGAATGCGGCTGGGGCATTGGTTAATCTAAATGGCATAACCAAAAACTCATAGTGCCCGTAACGTGTTCGAAAAGCCGTCTTGGATATATCTGACTCCTTAATCCTAAGCTGATGATAGCCTGAACGTAAGTCAACCTTCGAAAATACTACCGCTCCTCTTAGTTGATCGAAGAGATCCTCAATCCTCGGAAGGGGATACTTGTTCTTGATCGTAATCTTGTTTAGCTCCCGGTAGTCAATACACATGCGTAAAGATCCATCTTTCTTCTTGACGAATAACACAGGTGCTCCCCATGGGGAAAAGCTTTGTCGTATAAATCCCTTGTCCAGCAGTTCCTGTAACTGCACTTGGAGTTCCCTAAGCTCGGCAGGTGTCATACGGTAGAGTGCTTTCGATATCGGTGCGGCTCCAGGCAGTAATTCAATTACGAACGAGATTTCGCGTACCGGCGGGAGTCCTAGTAATTCTTCCGGAAAGACATCCACATATTCCTTAATAATGGGAACGTCCTTCGGTGTCAACTTTACTTCTCGATCCTTGTCCACTATGTTAGCTAAATATCCTTGACAACCATTAGCTAACATTTTCCACGCCTTCATTGCTGAAATCAGTCGGGTTGCGGAGTGTTGAGTCTGTCCGTAGAAGGTGAACTCTTCTTTGCCGTAGGGGTTGAACGTGACGCAACGTCTTCGACAGTCGATCTTGGCGTCGTATTTTCCTAAGAAATCCATCCCTAAGATCACATCGAAATCTTGAAGCTTGATTACGATGAGATCTACAAATAATTCTCTATTACAGAGAATGACGGAAATATTTCGGATCCAAAAATTGGACCACAAAATTTCTCCGGGAGGCAAAGAGGTTTTGAAAGGCTGCTCTAACTTGTCCACACCTCTTTCTAATTTCTGGACGAACTCCAGTGACACAAATGAATGCGTACATCAGAATCAAACAAGGCAACAGCACTATGAGTGGTGATAGAAATCTGACCTGTCACCACATGTGAAGTTCCAGCTTCAGCATCCCCCTTCGTGTAAGCATATATTCGGGCTTGGGGTTCAGGAGCCTCCAATCTACCTTGAGTGATTGAGGGTCCTTCAAGCCTCGCTTGGAAGGCATGCAACTGGCTGTTGTGGTTCCGGCTTGGATAAGAAGGGTTCTGGCCCTGATTGTTTAAGATGCAGTTCCTCGCATAATGCCCTTCCTTGCCACATAGGAAACAAGCATTAGATCCTACTCTGCAAATTCTCGGGTGTTTCTTTCCATATTTGGTGCACACCGGGTACTCAGCACTGTTTCCCTCATTTCCTCTAAAGTTCTTCTTCTGAGGGAAATTCCTTTGTGGACCTGGGCCAGAGAAATTTCTTCTCTCTTGTTCCTCCAGAACTGTTTGGAACCTTGGGCAGGGCTATTCATCGGGCCTCTCTGGGTTGCTTCAAGTGCTTGCCGGGGCTGCGTCGGCTTTACCACAACTTTCTCTTCTTTCCTCGCCTTAAAAATCTGAGCCCTTGCTTCCTTGTCCTGGTTAATCCAATATTCTGCTCTTATGGCTCGACTCACACAGTCGGATACCAGGGTAGGTGGGCTACTGCCAGCACTCACTTGCTTGGCGATGTCGGTGCGAAACATCTTCATCATTCGCCTGACCTTTTCAGTTTCGTTGGGCACCAACTCAGGGCACAACCGGGCTAACTGCTCAAATTTCTTGACTGCCTCCATTACAGTCATTGACCCTTGCTTCAGACTAGAAAACTCGTCCTGCTGGGCTGCTAGGATCTCTCTATTATAAAACATGTTCCGAAATTCCATAACGAAATCCTGCCAGCTCATGGTCGTGACGTCTCGGCGCATCTGGACGGTCACCAAGCTCGCTTTCTTGAGAGCGAAGGACGCACATAGAACCTTCTCCTGTTATGAAAGTCTCATGAAATCCAAGATGACTTGGATATCGATCAGCCAATTATCGGCGGCTATCGGATCCATCGGTCCCTCGAATTCTGGCGCCTTCATCCGCCTAAAGCGCTCGTAAAGCAAATCCTCCCGTACCGGTGGCAGATTCGTAGGAATCCCAACGGGTGCTAACGGAACCTCAAAGTTTCGTGGAACCTCTGGTGGAACCTCTGGTGCATGAGGTGCTACCGGGGCTACTCTCTCGGGGTGTGGGGGAACTTCATCCACCCGGGGTCTTTGGTTCATTTGAGCCAATTGCTCTCGCAATCTATCTGTTTCACGTTGCTGTTCAAGCAACTGCCGTTGTAAATTCCCTACAACGGTCGCGAGATCAGGCTCATGAAGGTTTGCGGGTATCGTTCTACGCGTGCGCACCATTTCTAATTCCTATAAAATCACAAGAAAAGATATTACCATACTATCAATATCCTTTCTTTCATGTAGATTATATCATATCGTACCACGATACTTTGTGTCATAGTAATCATACCCGATTATAGACATATTATCGTATCGTATTTCATGCATAACATCTCATTCATACATATCATATTACATAACATAACATAACATTATTTCCATGCTCATATCGTAACATGACACTTCATTCTTGAATTGTCTTTTTGTATTCGTACAAAATGTACATCATATTTACAATACCATAAATACATATCTTATACATACTGTACATACATGGTCAAAAATTTGGATGGAAGTGTCTACCACTTTACCATCATACACATGTACAAGCCTATCATAAAAAAGAATAAGCTAGTACCCATCAGTCTAGCATCAAAAAGTATATATACATACAATCAACCTAGTCTATAATCTCTATAGTGACCACCGAGGAGGCTTCGGAGTCTGACTCTCCCTCTCCGTCAGCCAACGGAATCTCCTCCGGATCATCATCTAAATCCTCCTCATATTCTAGCCAGCCTGCGTCCTCGGGCTTCGGCTCTGGCTCTAAATCGTCCTCATCGTCACTAGAGATATCAATAATCAGGGGGTCCTCCGATGATCCTCCGGAGCAACGATGGGATCATCAGGGATGAAGTCGTCAGCTGCCATGTCGTCCTCGGCGTCCTGAGGTGGCACCTCCTGTATCGGGACCGCTGGAATCAGGTCCTCGGGGAAAACTGGGCCAGCCTAAAAAATCGGCTCTCCTATCCCCGTATCATCCACAGGCGCCTGATGGCCCTCTGCCATATCCGGAGCGTGCATAGCATGAATGATAGCCTCGGCCCCCAAAATGTCGTCCACCATATGCCCGACCGACATGCCAGGTGCAGGCATAGGAACGTACTGACGAATCTGAATCGGCAATCCGTTCCTAAGAATCACTAATGCCTGAAGCTCGGGACTATGTAGCTGCTGAGGAATAAAAGGCATCATCGACTCCTGAAAACGTCGACAGTAATGGCTCATAGTCTCCTGAGGGTATGCGTGCCAGTCTGCTACATAGCTAAGGTAGCGGGTATAGTGCATATCCTGATAGATCTCAGGATCACGAAGTAGGTCGCCCGCTCCCTCTCCCAACATCGGTCCATACCTGGCGCTCACTATCGCACGGAAATGAGCCCACGTGCGACTAGGTAGCTGTCGCTCTCCTATAGTGATCCACCATATCCGGGCATCCATGGCGAAACACCGGCTAGCTAAAGAGACCTGTAACCGGGCCTCTATGTGACAGGTATAGAAAATCAACTCCATATCATACAACCATGCTGCCATAGGTACTGTACGTCTCGTACAGTCGAACCTAAGCGGATATGACCCAAAGAATGACCTCGTCGCCTCTCGGTCTGCGTCGACTAGAGCTGGGTCCATGTAGTCGAGTCTATCATAACATAGGCGCATAATAATTATTTACTATTAAAAATAAAACTTAACTTACAATGATGGTGGCGATGACAGGCAGACTGTGAAGTGGGATAGTAGGAAAACCGCTCTGATACCAACTCCGTAACGACCCGCCTAGCACAGGCCGTTACCATACATACATACATACATAATTGCATTCATACTTATTTACTTACTTAGCGTAATCAGCGGAATTTTTTTTTTTTTTTTTATATATAGTGCGTACGAACCGGAAAGGCGATATACGATCGGAAAGCAATATATAAGACGATGTTCGCAGTTCGGATATTAAATACTATACATAAATGAAACAAAACGCGTAGTGGCAAATTATCCCACTCACTTCACAGTTCACCCTGCCTCGCTCGCCATCTTGTATCAAAAGTTGCTGACAGGTTGTTTACCTACAGCATAGACGTAAGAGACGTGAGATTTCGCTCAGCAAGTACAACATAATTATCCGCAACAAGAAACCATACATAACCTACTTAACCAACATAACATGCTCAACTAATCATAACATATTCTGCCCTAATCATGCATGAGCCAGTTATGCTTCATTATGCTTACTTGTTCATTCATAGCTTGTCATACTTAACTTGCTTATCTTGCTTATCTTACTTATCTTACTTATGGGCCCCTTACATGAGTGTACGTACCGGGCGCGCAACTATGGAGTGGTTAGGGCAGCCAGTCCATTTCCAACTCAAACCATAGTCCAACCCGACCTGCAGGCGGGTCGGTATGACACAGGCAACTTGCTTGCCATCATACTTGTCTTTCATAAACTCATATTTGATCTTACTCTTCTTTAGAATTAGTGAACATGCTTCGTGATGTCACATATTCATGAGATATAATCATATCATGCTTCATAACATAACTTAATGCATAGACATATCATACATCATGTCATACTGAAATCATAGCACATAACGTCATTGCATCACATCTCATAAGCATTGTCCTAATATCAGATAAATCTAACATACAATCACATCCCATCTATATCATTCATACTTAGGCAAGTATACAACAAGAGTCTATGTTGTAGGCGGAGTTGTACTTACCTTGTCTCCTATGTCCGATGCTGAGCTGTTCCAGATCGGGGCGCAATAGCGGATTATCTCCTGCTATTACAAAGGACATAGGGTAAGGATTCTGAAAATCCTATTCTTAAACTGTTGGTAATCAACCAACATTTACTTTACTTCCTAGTTATATGTCCCCACAATATTACCTTGAAAATATCACAAACGAGTTACTATTTGTAACCCCATAAGTAACCCTCGAGATAAGGGTTGAAATCAAATGACTTGGTCCTTTATTGGGTTACATCAGATAACCCTTGGGCTTTGGGCCCAAATCATTAATTTGATTCAAAAACCCCTTTTTCTCTACTTTTAGAAAACTTAGGTTTTTCTTTAAAAAAAATCCTTGAAATCTTATGAGTTGGTTTTATAAATTGTTAAGGGCTGAAAACTGCCATTGGAATAGTTTTAGCAGTCAAAACATTGGGGTTGGTGAAAAATACAGTTTTTCTGTTTTGTTTTAGAAAATCCTATGCAGGAATTTCCTGTTTCCTACACAGTTTTTGAAATCCAATTTTTATTTAAAAATCCATATCGAATCTGAAAAACTCTTCTTCATGAAATTTTTTGATCTTGAAAAACCCTAAAACTTTCATGTTTTGTTCAAATCCCAATTCGGACTTTAACTTATTCATTTACCCTGTTGAAGTCACCTGGCCGTGCATGAAAACTGGGCACAGTCAGGCTCGGATTTCCATAAAAACGAAGGCCGTTGGAGACTCATTTTTTAACACTGTCCACTTTGTCCACTAGGAAAAACCCTACTCTACAACTTTCATGTTTTAGGTTTTACCAGATTCAGCCTCTAAGAGCCTCAAATTCGGGTTTTCAGAAAACTGGTCAGCTTAGACCCGAATCTGGCAGTTTCTCTTGTTCAACTTGGTTTTGCGTCCTAATCGCGCACACTACCTCAACCGACCACAGCGGGAGCTTAACATCAACATACAGCACTTTTTCTAACGTAAATTTTCTTTAAACACATTTTAAAATACAGCCATGCAAACCATTATTCTTTTCTAGAATTTAGGGTTTGCCTATCTTCCCAAAGTTGCATAATTCAATCTAAATTAACCATGCAACCTATTTAACCATTCTAGATCAACTTTAATCCAATTAGGGGACATACAACCCTATCCAGCAGCTATCATACAAACCACATAAATCAATCAAACATCAAATAAATCATGCAAAACTTAATAAATCCAAACCACCCTTAGATCTAATCAAGCACATATCTAACTTTCTAAACCAAGGCAAATAATGAAAATTGAGCTTATGCTCATACAATTGTCAACTTGAAATACATGTAAATTTCAAATTGAAACCAAATTAAAAAGCTTAAGGCTATGGGAGAGTTACCTTTCTTAACCCTAAGAGATGTTAGGGTTTGGATCCAAAATTCTTCCTCCTCCTTAGTTCCTAGCACAACCGGCCTCTCCCCCTAGCCTACCCTAAAATTTTTGTGTCTCTTGGTTGCTGTTTCCTACCAAAATCCGACCACTCCCCCCTAGTTCCCAAGCACTTTTCTCACCCTTTTCTTGCTCACTACCAATCGGCCACTTGGCCAAGATTGGACTCCAAATTTTCCAGCACTTTTTCTTGGTTCCTAAGTGAAATCCGAACTTTACCCACTAATCTCCTCACTAGGATTTTGGGTTTTTGTTCTATCTTTCTTGGCTGCCTAAGGATCGGTTTTGGAGCAGAAAAATGGGCAGAACTTCACTAAATTTTCTGATTTTTTTTTTTAATAAAATGCACCCCTATTTATAGAGGTTTTGAAACTTTTCAAAATTGTAAAATAGTCCTCCAAGAACCAACTTTTTACACTTTTGGAGGGTGAGGTGGCCAGCCATACTTGGTCTAGAACCATCCAAATTACTTTCCAAATTTTGCTTAAATCCATAATGATGTCATAATTTATAGATAAGGTGATGTCATCCACCTTAGGGCTTGTTTGCCTTTGTGCCTTGATAAACAGTCCAACTTTGAGCCAAAACAGATATTGCAAATACTGTGTTCATTAAACCACAGTATTGGATACTGTTTTGCAGCCCAAATTTTATCTGTCTTAAAATGGACTGTACGAAAACTTTTCTTTTTGCTTCAAGCCCTTTGGCCCTTAATAACCTATTTAATGTGCTTGATTTTTCTATGGTGGTTTTAAATCAAATTCTAACTATTTTATTCATAAAAACAGTTTTCGCAGTATATTTCCTATACTGCTTAACATACTTCATTCCTGTCACATAGTTGACTTTCTTGGTCAACTTTGACCTTCTTGGTCAACTTTGACCTTCTTGGTCAACTTTGACTTTCTATAAAATCATAGAATTTTTCTATCTTTTTTAACTCAAAAGATCGTGTGCTTAGTTAAGCAATCATTTTTGAGTCTTATGGTTTATAAGAACTCATAAAATTTAATAAAAACCCTGAGCCGGGCTTTTTCATAAATACCAACAATGGCACAATTCAAGTTTCTATATACGAAATCGAAACATTGAAATTTCTAGTTCTTACAATTTCAGCCTTTAAGGGCCTCAAAACTGTATTTCCAGAAAACTGTCCAGTTTTACCCGAACTGGCAGTTTCTTGCTTAAGTCCATTTTTACGTTCAATTTACACTCACACTACCTCAAACGGTCGTAACCGTGAGCCTACGACAATCATGCAGCACTTTCTAACGTTCATTCCATCATCATACATCCATACAATTCATATACAAACCCTTGGATATTTTGCATCAAAATTAGGGTTTGTAAGAATGGGTTTGAAAAATCATGCATCAATCATGCTATTAACCTAATTCAAACCACAACATACATAACCTACAACCCTTAGGCAGATTTGGGGACATATAACTACCTCATAGAACATTCATGCAAAATCCTAAATCATACTATCAATCACATAACCATGCATAGCTTGAAAATCAAAACCACTTACCTACCTAATCAAGCACAAAACCCATAATCTAAACTAGGGCTTGAAAATAAATTGAGCTTATGCTCTTACAAATCCAACATTGAAATACACTTAAATTTCCAAATTGAATGCTCAATTTAAAAGCTTAGGAGCCAAAGAAGATTACCTTAGCCAATCTTAAAGATTGGTGCTAGAATCTTGAACCACATCTTTTCTCTTGGCTCCCTACCACAACCGGCCTCCCTAGGCTTTGTGGGTTCCAAAATTTTTGGCCAACCTTGGTGGGTGATTCTCCAATTTTCCGACCACCACTTGTCCTTTAATTTCTCTTTTCTTTTTCTTCCTCTAGGGTTTGGATTTTAGGGTGATAAGATAATGGGAGAAGAAATTTTGGCATAGTCTAGAGGTGTTTTCTCATTTTTTTGAAGCCAAATCCGCCCCCCTTGGTCTTATTTATAGGTGATTTGAACTTTTCAAAATTGCCAAAAAGTCCTTGAACTATGATTTATTTTTATTCCAAATTGCATTCTAGTCCTTAATAGCAAAATATTTGCTCAAATACCCCTACATGTGGCCGGCCATTATGGGTCCTTGGAGGTCAAGTTTCTTGCTTACATCATCATGCTTACATCATCATGACATCATCATGATATCGTCAAGCTTACATCATGCTTACATCATGCTTACTTTTCTAAAAATTACACTTTGGTCCCTAAGGATAAAATATTTACAGTTTAGTCCCTGCGAGTGATCGGCTAAAATAGAGTCACTTGGCTTCCAATTCATGCATAATCATCCACTTGATTCTAAAAATCCCTTCATATGATTTTGCAACCCATTTCCTTACTAACTTAGAAAATATCAATACTGTTTCTCACCAAAAACAGTATTGTCATACTGGATTACAGTCCAGAATTCATCTGCATAAAATTGGACTTCGTATAAATTTTTCTTATGACTTAGAGCTACGTAGCCCTTACTGCTCCAAATATTGTGCTTGATTTTTCTAGGGTGGTCTCATAGCTTATTCTTGCTTATTTGTCCGTAAAGACGGTTTTCCGTAGTATAGTATCCGTACTGTTGAATATTCTGCAGTATCCTCTTAGTCAAACTTTGGTCAACCTAAAGTCAACCTTGGTCAACCTTGACTTTTTAGGTCAAACTTTGACCAACATGAAATCATAAAATTTCATTATGCCTTTTTCCTCAAAAGGCTTCGCGCTTGACTAATGCAACTATTATTGAGTCTCGTAGCTAATTCAACGGGAACTCAAACATATACTGATATTTAACTCAAATCATGAGCTTCATATCGACATACAAAATTCAAACTTGGATTTTCCTTGTCTAAAAGGAAATCATAGATTCATCAAAATTCCGGGTATTACACTATGATATGCTATGTTAAGCCATTTAAGCCATGTTATGTCAAGATATGCCATGTTATCCCAAGATATGTCATGTTATACCATGATATGTCAAGTTATGCCATGATTTATGGTAATACCATGTCTATGTCTCATGTGCATCATGACTAATAAGATCACACGTAAAGATTCTTAGTCTTGGAAATGTAACAAGACTAAGACTAAACTAAGACAAGTAAAGTATCGTACCAACCTCTTGTTGATGCGGGAGGATCATGTATGTTCAAGAAAATTCTCAGACCTTTTGTTGATGCGGAAGGGTTATGTTTCATGATTCCCAGAATTGTTAGGGACCTTACAAACCTTAACTTTCGACCTTACAAACCTTAACTTTCTGTGAAATGTGCTCAATCGGTACGTACACAAGGGGCCCACATGTTAAGCAAGATAATAAGTTCAAGTCCATAATTGATCATAATTGGTTCATGCATAAGTTACATGATGTTTGTTATGTTTTTGTGAGATCATGTTTGTACTTGCTGGGTGAAAGCTCATCAGTATATTTTATACTGTAGATAAGATGCCTGCAGCTTTACTTGGCGGGCTATAGAGACGATGCAGCAAGTGAAGGGCGGTGTGGGATATCACTACGCAGATTTTCCGCAACCTCTTTTAAAACAAATATATATAAGTACATATATATAAGTATGAGACTAAGTTGATTTTTCCGCAACCTCAAATTTTCAAGTGAGTTTAAGTATTTAAAACCAAGATGTAGTTTAAGTAAGTACGGTGAACTAGTGCATGTATGATTAAGTAGTATGTACCATGTTACGTATGAGATGTGAAAACCCCGGTTTAAAAGGTTGGGTGTGACCTTTTAATCGGCTTAACAAGTAATGGGTAGGCATGATGGAGTTTACCCATATAGATAAGTTTAATTAAATTATGAAGAAAAAAAAATTATTCTGTAAATTTCTGAAAGTTCACGTATTAAAAACTAACAAGTAAATTAAGTAAGTAAAGTAATGGCCCATGTTTACGTAATTGACCCTACGTAGATTTAGGGTCGTTAGAAAGGTGGTATCAGAGCGGTATCCTGCCAGCCTATTTCACTCTGCTTCGTATTGTTTCTGCAAATGCCCAAGTAAGTTAAATTATTTTTTTTCTTTAGTTAGAATTAGTTAAGATATTTTTTATGATAAGTTATGATGTGATACGAGAAGATACGAATGAATGAAAGAATGGGTATTAGAAATGTGAGGAATTAAGAACTAGAATTAGAAGATGGTTCGCCGTACGTACGAACGAACCAAATTTTTGCAAGAGCCTAATCTTGCAACTGTAGTAGCTAAGTTATAATAATAATTACTAGAGTAGCAATAAGGAAATGAATAGGCTTCGAGATCAGATAACCTATTATCTCACCTTGGTATGGTGATATCCATGAATTTTTCTTTGTAAGGAATAGGATTAACACTAGGGAATTTAAGTTTCCTGATTGTGAAACTTTTACCTCAATAAGCTGAGGGGATTTTTATGAATGTTTTAAATAAAACCTTGGGTATGTTGAATGTTGCCAACAACGATTTAGTAGACTACGATGATGGCTATGAGTTAGACGATGGAAGTAAGGATATGATCTCTAAGTAATAGAAAATATGTCATAATGAGAAGTTTTAGATATTCCTAAGAGTTATGATTATGCACTGTACTATGAAGAAAATGTTAGAAGCAATGAGAGAAGCTTCTACTAGCCAACAAGTAGCTAATTGATATAAGGATATCTTTCACTGCATCACTCGAACAGTAATATGTTTTCAATAATACTATTTATTATGTTTTCCATGATTAACTGGGAAAAGATTCAAAGAAGTTATTTTTAAGTATAGTGCTTAATCTTATGCTTATTAGAGCCAACTCATGTCATGTAAGAACCATCATGTTATGGTCATCATGTTATGTAAGGACCATTATGTTATGAAAGGGCATCAAGTTATGTAAAGGGCCAAATCCTTGAGGAACAAGTTCCAAGAAAGGGGCCATCATGAAAAGTAAAGGGTTCTAATAGTACAAGATTAATATTGTACTAGGGGGTCCTCAGCTTCAGCTAAATTTAAAGAAAAATATTTTCAATATAATATATTCACTGAGCCCTCAACAAAAGTTAAAGAGAAGTATTATATGATATGCTTTATATGGCAAGTTATATAATATACTTGCTAAATTTTTATGCAGAAAGTTCTTGTGATGTAGTATGAAGGTAGAAAAGTATGAAAGTATGCATGATGAAAGTACGAAAGGAAAGTATGATAACACAAAAGTATGTAAGTAAGAAAGTATGTTGTACGAAGGAAGGTAGGATAGTATGTAAAAAAGTAAGAAAGTATACGGTATGAAAGTAAGATAGTATGAAGTAAGAATGTATGAAAGTACGATAATATGTTATAAAAGTAAGATTATAGTTCTATATAAGAGACATGATCCCATTAAAGTATTAAAATGGGAACATGAATAGACCATTATGAATTTGTGGTGAATTTTAATAAAAGCTACTTAGAAGTATACGAATTTTCGAGAACGAAAATTTTTTAAGGAGGGTAGAATGTAAGAACCCGAAATTTTGATGAACCTATGATTTCCTTATAGACAAGGAAAGTCTAAGACTAAACCATGTATGTGTAATAACCGCCCTTTTTGATTGATTCATTATTTCCTCATTGAGGAAAAAAAATGAAAATTTGTGTGAAATGTCTGATATAATTTTATCAGATATATTTAAGTTCTTATAGCATAATAAGACTCAAAACAGCTTGTTTAGTTATGCATGATGTCTTTTAAGGAAAAAGGCAAAATTAGAATTTATGACCTTGACCGGTCAAGATTTGACCAAAAAAGTCAAAGATATGACTATGACGGTATTGTAGTATAGCAAGCAGTATGGGATTTATACTGCGAAAAACCATCATCACGGATGAAATAGTAAGAATAAGGTTTAAGATCACCCTAGAAAAATCAAGCACAATATTTAGAGCAATAAGGACTAAATAGTTTCAAGTCCTAAGAAAATCCGATACGCAGTCCAATTTTACGCAGATAAATTCTGGACTTTAGTCCAGTATGACAATACTGTTTTTGGTGAAAAATAGTATTGATATTATGTAAGTTAGTAAGGTAATGGACTGCATGTTTATATTAATGGATTTTTAGAATCAAATGGATAAATATTCAAGAATTGGAAGTCAAGTGGCTCCACCATAGTCGGCCACCTTCAGGGACTAAATTATAAATACTTTGTCCGTAGGGGCCAAAGTATAATTTTTAGAAAAGTAAGTAATGATGGATAAGTATGTAATTATGGAATTATGGATATTCCTAACCAAGACTCAAACTAGGCCAATGGTTGGTTACAAACCTAGTTAGCTTGGTTACATTAGAATAAGGAATTAGTTAGAGATAGGTTTGAAAAGATTTTGTTTTCCTTGCCTCCCACACATGCATGGCCGGTTGTCTTGTAGCTTGATGAGCAAGCAATTGCCTTGATGATGTCATCAAGGTGATGTAAGCAAGGTGATGTCACCAAGGTGATGTATGCAAGGTGATGTCACCAAGTGATGTAAGCAAGGTGATGTCACAAGATGATGTAAGCAAATGACTTGGCCTCCAAGGCTTCCTTATGGCCGGCCATATAGGAGGGGTGATGAGCAAATATTTTTCTCTTAAACCCTAATATACAATTTTAGAAACTATATTTTTCACCTATAAATATGTAAAGTGGGTTCACATTTTTGAGCACTTGGGTAAACCCAAAACTCTGCCAAAATTTTAACTCCCTCTCCCTCCCTAAAAACCGAGCCAAAGAGGAGAAAGAAAAAGAAATAGAGTGGTCGGATTTTGGTGAAGAAAAGCAAGAGAGTTTTCAGAATCCAAACTTGAGATTCATCTCCAAGATCTAGAGGTAACCCTCTCAAAACCCTAAGCCTTTTAGTGAGTTTTGAGTAAATTTATGTGTATTTTCAGTTGGGATATAAGAGCATAAGCTCACCCATTTATGTTCTTGTTTTAGTTGGTTTGCCTAGAATACGCTTGATTTAGGTTTTGTGATATTGATTTATGAATTTGATGTATGTTTATGATGATTGAATGTGTAAGAATGAATGTATGATCATGGAAATGATAGATAATATGCTGCATGCTTGACGTAGGCTCACGGTTGTGACCGTTTGAGGTAGTGTGTGCGTAATTTTACGTAAGAACTAACCAAAAACAGAAACTACCAGTTCGGGTAAAAACTGGGCAGTATTCTGGAAACAGAATTTTGAGGCCCCTAGAGGCCGAATTAGAGAAAAGTTAAAACTACAAAGTTGTAGGAAATTGAAAAAGCAAGGGGACAGCATGGACAGTTTTTAAAAATAAGACACCAAAGGCCTTTGTTTTAATAAAAACCCGAGCCTGGAACACCTAGACCCATATGCACGGCCAGGCACATTCAATAAGGAAAAAGTATAAGTTAAATACAGAACTGAGTTTTGAGCAAAACATGAAAGTTGTAGGGTTTTTCAAGATCTAAAATGTTTATGAAGAAAACTTTTTCAAAATCTAAACAAATTTCAAAATGAAACTGAATCTTAAAAACTGGGCAGGAAATAGGAAATTCCTGCACAGGATTTTCAAAACAGTGCATGCACAGGCAATTCCTTCACATGCACTAATAACTGGAATTATGGGACTGTTTTCAACAAACACTTTCAAACTTAGACAGTTTTACTCAAAATAGTTTTTATTGGTTACTCAAACCCAGTTTAGTAAGAATAGAAATAAGATAAATAGTAATCGGAAAGATTACTAAAAAAATTAAGTACACCAAGTTATAGTAAACCAATGGGTTATGAATTTTATATGTAAGACGTTGGATCCAAGGTTACTCATAATAACCTAATAAGATACCACTTTAATCATTAGGCCTCAGTAGCCCAATGGGCTTTTTAAGTTAAACATAACTTGGCCTTATACCTAGGGTTACTAATAGTAACGCCATAGGATGCCAAGTACTATTGGGCCTTGAGCCCAAAGTTTATTAAGTAATCAAACAGGATACTGTTTTATTATTATTGGGACATGTGCCCTAGGGTTACACTTAGTAACCGAACATGATATTATTAGAGTGTGTGAAGGGGGACATATAACTAGGGATTTCTCATGGATGTTGGTTAGGATGCCAACATCTAACGTTATAGTTAAGAGTAAGATAGGACGATTCTTATCTTACGCCATTATTTATAACAGGTAGTTAACCTGTTGTTGCGATCAGTAGGAGCAACAAACTCAAGACGTACATAAGAGGTAAGTACAAACCTCACCTACAGTATGAAAATAGTAAATATTATTTTCAAGTATAATATGTTTTTATGTATGCTATGGTTTATGTGATATGACATGTTTTCATGATTTATATGTTATGCCATGATATACTATGTTCATGTTATGTCATGTTATGCCAAGATATGTCATGTTATATCATGATATCCTAAGTTATGCCATGATTTACGGTAATACCATGTCTATGTCTCATGTGCACCATGACTAATAAGATCACACGTAAAGATTCTTAGTCTTGGAAATGTAACAAGACTAAGACTAAACTAAGACAAGTAAAGTGTCGTA
This sequence comes from Ficus hispida, assembly GCA_025413025.1. Taxonomy (NCBI): domain Eukaryota; kingdom Viridiplantae; phylum Streptophyta; class Magnoliopsida; order Rosales; family Moraceae; genus Ficus; species Ficus hispida. Next base: position 16,702,487 of record CM046372.1, read on the forward strand.
CCAACCTCCTGTTGATGCGAGAGGATCATGTATGTTTAAGAAAATTCTCAGAACTTCTGTTGATGTGGAAGGGTTATGTTTCATGATTCCCAGAATTGTTAGGGACCTTATAAACCTTAACTTTCTATGGAATGCGCGCAATCGGTACATACACAAGGGGCCACAGCTTTACTTGGTGGGCTATGGAGACGATGCAGCAAGTGAAAGGCGGTATGGGATATCACTACATAAATTTTCCGCAAACTCTTTAAATTATGAACTAGTGCATGTATGATTAAGTAGTATGTACTATGTTACGTATGAGATGTGAAAACCCCAGTTTAAAAGGTTGGGTGTGACCTTTTAATCTACTTAACAAGTAATAGGTAGGCATGATGGAGTTTATCCATATAGATAAATTTAATTAAATTACGAAGAAAAAAATATTATTCTGTAAATTTCTGAAAGTTCACGTATTAGAAACTAACAAGTAAATTAAGTAAGTAAAGTAATGGCCCACGTTTACGTAGTTGACCCTACGTAGATTTAGGGACGTTACAGTTGAAGTTCTGTTAGCACCCATAGGGGTACAAGCGAACCCACCATTGAATAGAGAATATATGTTGTATGAGTGCTTTAGACGAATGAAGGCACCTGAGTTCGAAGGACCTACGGACCCGATAGAGGCCGACAATTGGTTGATAGATATCCAAATAATTTTGGATATCATGGGACTAACGGAACGGGAGAAGGTTATTTGTGCTTCCTTCACACTTAAGAAGGATGCACGGCATTGGTGGATGACCGTACAAATACGTAGGAACATGACAACCATGAGCTGGCAAGATTTTGTAACCAAGTTTAGAGCGATGTACTACAACCGGGAAATTCTTGCAGCTCAGCAGGATGAGTTCAATAGTTTTAGACAAGGGTCGATGACAGTAATGGAAGCTGTCAAGAAGTTTGAACAGCTAGCCCGCTTATGTCCGGAACTTGTACCGAACGAAACTGAAAAGGTAAGAAGGATGATGAAGATGTTTCGAACAGATATTACCAAGCAAGTCAGTGCTGGTAGTAGCCCTCCAACCTTGGTATCCAACTATATTAGTCCGGCCATAAGAGCCGAGTATTAGATCAACCAGGATAAGGAGGCAAGGGCTCAAATTTTTAACGCTAAAAAGGAAGAAAAGGCCGTGGCAAAGCAGTCATAGCCTCGACAGAATCCGGAATCAGATATGAAGGGTCAGCCTAGTAATGCTGGCCAAAATCCTAGACAGTTCGGGAAGAACAATGGAAAGAGAATGCTACAAGTCAGGGCCAACAGGGAAATTACCCTCAAAAGAAAACCAACTGAGGTAGTGGGGGTAATAATAATAATAGTAATAGTTATTCTGTATGTGCCCAGTGTGGGAAGAAACACCTGGGAGTGTGTAAAAAGGGACATTGAAGCTGGAACTTCATCGGTGGTAACAAGTTAGATTTCTGTCACCACTTATGATGCACTTGCTTTGCTTGATTCTGGGGCTAACCACTCATTTATATCGATGGATTTCGCCCAGAAATTAGGAAGAATAGATGATAGTTTAGAGCAATCTTGTAGAATATCCTTTCAACTAGGAGAAATTCTTCTGTCTGACTACTGGATACAAAGTGTCCCAATAGTCAATTTTGACAGAGAATTATATGTGGATCTTATTGTGATCAAACTTCAAGATTATTGCGTGATCCTAAGAATGGATTTCTTAGGAAAATACAACGCCAAGATTGATTGTCGAAAGCGTTGTGTTACATTTAGTCCGCTAGGTAAAGAAGGAGCGTTCAATTTCTACGGCTAACCTCGAAGCTCAATAACCGAGATAGTCTTGGCCATGAAGGCTTGGAAAATGTAGCTAATGGATGTCATAGATACTTAGCTAACATGATGGACAAAGATCAAGAAATGGAGCTAAGGTCGAAAGATGTCCCCATTATTAAGGAATATATGGATGTTTTTCCGAAAGACTTACCTGGACTCCGCTAGAATGGGAAATTTCATCAAAATTGAATTATTACCGGAGTGCATCGATATCCGAAGCACCTTATAGAATGGCACCATCCAAGCTTAGGGAACTCTAAGTGCAGTTACAGGAACTGCGTGACAAAGGAGTCATCCAACAAAGTCACTCTCCGTGAGGAGCTCCAGTTTTGTTTATTAAGAAGAAGAATAGATCGTTGCAAATGTGCATCGATTATCATGAGCGGAACAAGATCACGATTAAGAACAAGTATCCCCTCCCTAGGATCGATGATCTTTTTGATCAACTCAGGGGAGTAGTAGCATTTTCGAAAGTCGATCTGCAATCGGAATACCATTAGCTCAGGATTATGGAGTACATAGATAAGTTGTTATCATCTTTATTGATGATAGTCTAATTTACTCAAGATCCAGGAAGGAGTATGAGCAACACCTTAGGTTGGTGTTGGTAACATTAAGAAGAAGTCAACCTCATGCCAAGTTGACAAAGTGTGAATTTTGGTTAGAAAAATAAGAGTTCATTTCTTAGGCCACATTGTTTCAAAGGAAGAAATTGTATAGACGCAGAAGTGCGAAGAAAGTTTCCATGAGTTTAAGAAGAGACTTACTAGCACACCGGTATGGAAAATTCCCGACATTGATGTAGGGAATTTTATAAGTTATGGTGATGCCTCTAAAACTGGATTAGGGGTTGTCTTGATATAGAATGGAAAAATAGATAGCTAAAGCTTGTAAAGGATTACGATTACGAGATCCTTTACCACCCTGGAAAGGCAAACAGGGTAGTACATTCTTTAAGTAGGAAATCGTCCTGTATACTAAGGTCTATCAGGACGTTGCCCAAGCCATGTTTAAAGGAAATTGTTGATTTCAACATAGAAATGATAACGGGGAAGTTGTCCATTCTAACTCTCCAGTCCAATTTCTTAGAATCCATCAAGCTTCATCAAGGAAAGGATTTGTGTTCCAACCTTGAGTTTCTCAAGAAATAGATCAGGATAAGAGCTCATAAGATGCCAGACTCGGTACATCCTGGAGTTTCCAAGATGTAAAGAGACCTTAAAGAGAATTATTGGTAGCCAAGGATGAATAATGAGATTACTGATTTTGTGTCAAAATGCCTAACTTGTTAGAAAGTTAAGGCTGAACACCGATAACTTGGTGAAAATCTCCAGAAAATTTAGCTTCCTGAAAGGAAATGGAAGCGGACTATTATGAATTTTGTAGTAGGATTACCCTGAACCATAAGTGGGAATGATACGATTTGGGTTATTATGGATAGATTAACCAAATCAGCCCACTTTATGGCTATTAAGGCCACCTTTTCAGTAGAAAATTTGGCTGAAATCTACGTATTTCAGGTCGTTAGGGTGCATGAAGTGACAAAATCGATCATTTCAGATCGTAATAGACATTTTACCTCTCAAGTTGGACAAGTGTTCACACCGCCATGGGGTCGAAATTGAAGTCTAGTACAGTTTTTCAACCCACAACTGATGGTCAGGCGGATCAGAGGATAAATTAAGACCATGTGTTTTCGATTTCAAGGGAAGTTTGGATCAGAAACTACCGTTGATTGAATTCTCTTATAATAATAGTTATCACGCCTCAATTGGTATGGCACCATTTGAAGCGTTGTATAGAAGGAAATGTAAATCTTCCATTAATTGGCTAGAAGTTGAACGAAAGCAGCTTCAAACTACGGATGATATCCGTAAAACCACAGACGATATCAAGTTGATTAAACAAAGACTCGACATAGCTTTTAGTCGATAGATAAGTTATGCCGACAAGCGTCGAAGACTTTTGGAATTCCAAGATGGAGATTCTATGTGGCGACCAACCCTTTCGTGATCGTCACCATACTTACTTACATACGTACGTACGAAAATTTGAACTAAAATTTTTTTCTTTTCTTTTCTTTGTTCTTTGCTTTTCAAATCATCATTTAACTTAAGATGAAAAACTTTCATATTAGTTACTTATACATACATATACATATACATATGCATACACATATATATATATATTTTGTCTATTGTAGTATTAAAACATAGTACTTAAACTTTATATAAATATAACGTAATTTTAACAAAACGCGTGGTAGCTTCACACCCATAATTTCACAGTTTTGCCACGCCACGCCCACCGCCTTGCATCAGGTATTGCTGTATGATTGCTTACCTAAAGCATAAACGTAAGTCATGAGCTAATGCTCAGCAAGTACAACTATTGCACCGCAAAACTTTTCATAAAAACCAATGCATGAACCTTTTATGCTTTCATTATTCATTCATAAGTTAGCGTTGGTTTTGGGCCCCTTACATAACATGAGTGTACGTACCGTGGTGCGCTGCCATGGAGTGGTTGAGGCGGCCAGCCCTGTCCAACTCAAACATGGACCAAACCCGACCTTCGCGGGTCGATACGACACAAGAAATCTGTTCATCATCATCATCATCATACTTGAATCTTTCATGATCATAAACAGTTTCTAACTTGAAACCGTATTCTTACAGATTACCATCTGTTTATCATCATACTTGAATCATTAACAGTTTCTAACTTGAAACCGTATTTTACTCATTACCGAGTGACTTATCATTAATGAGCATGCTTCGTGATGCTATATCATCATAACATATATATCATTAATACATCAGCATAACCTTGTAATGTCATACTATCATAGCATACATCATAACATATCAACATAACTTGATCATCTTATGCTAACATACATCACAAGCATATCAACATAACTTGATCATCATTATTCATAGGCATATCAGCATAACATCGTAAGCATATCATTTTAACTTGATCATCTTACTTCATAAACATAACATCATAAGCATATCAACATAACATCGTAAGCATATCAATTTAACTTGATCATCATACAAACATTCATCATGAACTTATCAAACATTTTCGTTTATGCTGTAGGCGGAGTTGTACTTACCAGTTACACTAAATCTTGAATTTAGTGCTCCACCTACACAGGTTGTTTTCCTGTTTTCACAGAAAAATCGTAGGATAAGAATCATCCTATCATAGTGTCATAATTACCCTAGTTATTAACTTATCTTAGTACAAGGGTATTAAAACATAGCATAACTTTAAAACTTTTCTTTCTTTTAAAACCCATGAATTCCGAAAGCTGTATTTGAAATCAGTCCTTGCATTTGATCCTTTTCTAACAAATCTGTTTGGAATTTGAAAATGTTTTCTTCATGAAAGTTCTAGACCTTGAAGATTCCTACAACTTCTGTTTAAACTTAAAACCCAAATCTGACTTTAACACACTTGTTTCTGCCTTTGAAAATTCTTCGACCATTTTATTAACCTTAAAATAGGTCTCGGGTTTTTGTAAAAATGAAGGTCTTAGAGGCCTTATTTTCAAAAACTGTCTGCGTTGCCCCTAGGATTTTTCCTTCTCTACAACTTTGTAGTTTTGACTTTTTCATGATTCGGCCTCTAAAGGCCTCAAAATTTGATTTCCAGATTACTGTCCAATTTAACCCGAAACTGGCAGTTTTCATTCGGTTTGGTTTTTAGGTAAACTAACGTGCACACTACCTCAAACGGGTACCCCGTGAGCCTATGTCAAGCATGCAAACGTTACATAACCATTTCATAATCATACTTTCAGTTCTTAAAACTTTTAAACTAAAAGTCTTAAACTTTCATAAAACCTTAACTTGAAACTAGCATATCAAAACCGAATGCTAACCATTACATATCAAGCATGGTTTATAAATCTTAACAACCATAACCCATGCTTTTACATAACATCATACTCTTAATTCACTTAACTAAAACGTAAATAAAGAGCTAGAGGTTAAAAGATTTACCTCAAGCTTCACGAAAAAGGTTCTAGCTTAGGGTTTTGAGGTTTTTCTTTTTCACTAGTCCAGCATCAACCAACCGGATTTGTCTCTTATTTTTCTCTCTTGTTTGGTTCGGTTTCTATAAGGGAGAGAACTGAAATATTGGTTGCAAGGTTCACTAAACAAGCATAAAGAATTTGCCTTCACCTATTTATAGGTGAACAACTTGTTCTTGCTTTGCCAACTAGTCCTCTAGCAAAAATCTATTTGCTCAACAATCCTTGTGTGTTGGCCGGCCATGCTTGGACCTAGAGGATGAGTAAGCAAAGCTATAAGACTTACTCATCAAGGCTACTAGGTGATGTGTCATGCCCTCAAGATGGCTGGCCCTTAGGGTGATGATGTGTCAAAACCTTGGCTAGCCATGGAAGCGAGGCTAGGAAAGCTTATTCATCTAAGCTAGGCCACGAGGTGTCCTAATCCTAAGGTGGCCGGTTTAGGGTTGGCTTGGCAAGGCCTTAGCTTGCCAAGTAAGTGCAGCTAGTGAGCTTACTCACCAAAGCTACTCCATGTGGTGTCACTTTCTCATGGTGGCCGGTCATTGCATGATGAGATGTAAGAGTTTTGGCTCGTCAAGTAAGTGCAGCTAGGGTGACTTACTAACCGTAGCTAGTCCATGAGGTGTCTTGACCTCATGGTTGTAGTAACTGGAATTTTACAACGTTACAATTTCTTGTATAAAAATTTAAACTGTACCATGAGGGTATATATGAAAAGCCCGGTTCAGGGTTTTTATTGAGAATTGTGAGTTCTTATACTTTTATAAGACTCAAAAATGATTGCTTAGTTAAGCATGTGACCTTTTGAGTAAAAAGGTATAAAAATGTTATGATTTTATGTTGGTCAAAGCTTGACCAAGAAAAGTCAAAGTTCACCAAGAAAGTCAAAGTTGACCAAGCGAGTCAAAGTTGACCCGATAGGTCAAAGATTGACTAGAAAAGTCAACTATGTGACGGCAATGAAGTATGATGAGCAGTATAGGAAGTATACTGTGAAAAACCATTTTTACAGATAAAATGGTTTAAGTTAGATTTAAAACCACCATAGAAAATCAAGAACATTAAGTAGGTTATTAAGGGCCTAAGAGCTTGAAGCAAAAAAAGAAGTTTTCATACAGTCCATTTTCAGACAGATAAATTTTGGACTGCAAAACAGTGTACAATACTGTGTATGGATGAACACAGTATTTGCAATATCTGTTTTGGCATAAAGTTGGACTGTTTATGAAGTAACAAGGCAAACAAGTCTTAATGATGATGATGTCATCTTATCTAAACATTATGACATCATTTTTGGATTTAACTAATATTGGAAAGAAATATGGAAGTTTCTAGAGTGTGATGGCCGGCCACCTATACCCCCCTAAAGTGCAAAATGGTGATTCTTGAAGGACTATTTTGTAATTTTGAAAAGTTCAAAAACCTCTATAAATAGGGGTGCATTTTATTCAAAAAAATTGGAAAAGCTAGCCAAACTCTACCCATTTTTCTGCTCAAAATCCGAACCTTAAGCAGCCAAGAAGGATAGAACAAAAACCAAATCCAAGAGTTAGGATTAAAGGGGTGGTGTTCGGATTCAACAAGGAAGAAGAGAAAAAGGAGCTGAAAAATTTTGGAGACCCATTTTGGCCAAAGGGCCGGTTGTGGGTGAGCTGGAAAAAGGGAGAGAAAAGTGGTTGGGAGCTAGGGGGAGTGGCCGGATTTAGTGGCAAACAGCAACCAAGTGAGATGAAAATTTTTGGTAGCCTTGAGGAGAAGGCCGGTTGCTTGTTGGAACCAAGTGGCTGAAAAATTTTGAAGCCATTGCTAGGGGGAGGCCGGTTGTGGTACCAAGGAGAAAGGGTGAATAGTTGGAGCCAAACAAACCAACTTCTCAATTTGATTAAGGTATAATCCTCTTGGACCCTAAGCTTTCAATTCAAGCTTTAAATTGAGGATTTAAGTGTATTTCCAAGTGGGTTTGTAATAACATAAGCTCACTTTAAATTTTCTGCCCTAAATTAGATTTTTGATTATGTGCTTGATTAGGCATTAAGGGTGGTTTGATTATGCTTATGTTATGTGATTAATAGGGCTGCATGATAGATAAGGTTATATGTCCCCAAATCTGTCCAACAGAATTTAAAATGATATGCTAGGGTGCTAGAGTGAGTTATGAATGCAATGGTTTGAAGAAAGCCAAAACCATGCAAACCCTAACCTTAGTGATGCAGTTTTATTGTTTGACTTGCATGGACATGTTTGGGCTTCATGTAAGCTAAATTGGGACGTTAGAAAAGCGTTACATGTTGATCCTAGGCTCTCGCTATGGTCGGTTGAGGTAGTGTGCACGAATTAGGACGAGAAACTGATAAAAGAAAGAAAACTGCCAATTCGGGTACAAGCTGGCCAGTTTTCTGGGAAGCCAGTTTTGAGGCCCTTAGAGGCTGATTTTGGGAAAACCTAAAACATGAAAGTTGTAGAGTAGGGTTTTTACTAGAGGACAACGAGAGCAGTTTTTAAAAAATAAAGCTCCAACGGCCTTCATTTTTAAGAAAACCCGAGCCTGACTGTGCCCAGACCCTATGCACGGCCAGGTGAGTTCAACAGGGCAAATGAGTGGGTTAGAGACCGATTTGGGTCTCGCGTTAAACACAAAAGTTTTAGGATTTTTCAAGCTTTAAAACTTTTATGAAGAAAACTTTTCCAAATTCGACCTTTATTTTTAAATAGAAAATTGGATTTCAAAACTGTGTAAGAAACAGGAAATTCCTGCACAGGGTTTTCTAAAACAGTACAGGAAAAGGGCATTTCTGCACATACACTAACAAATTTACTACAAGAAACTGTTCCAAAGGCAGTTTCTATTTTTGATGGTTTTTATAAAGACCCATTCATAAGATTTCAAGTTTTATAAAGATTTTGAGGAAAAGTGAGTTTAAAACCCTAAGTTTTCCAAAGTAAAGAAAAAGGGTTTTGAACCAAGTTGAATGAGCAATAACCGGGAAGATACCGAGTTATTGGTTTGGGCCCGAAGCCCAAGGGTTATCCAACGTAACCCAATAGAATAGTAAGAATGACTAGTTGGGCCTAAAAACCAGGGTTACTCAAGAGTAACCTAATGGGATGAATTTCTAAGAAAGCTTAGGCCCAAGGTCAGGTTTAATAACCTAACACAGTTATGGAAGGCTGTTTAGCCAATATTACTTTATGTGACCAATCAAAGTACGCTCTAAGTGTGCTAAACCCTAAACCCTAGGGTTATCCGTGATACTGAGAAAGTATCCGGCATTGTTTTAAGGAGGGGGGCATATAACTACAACTAGGTATGAATGTTGGTTTGATTACCAACATTCTGTAAGAACAGAATTCTTACCCTATGTCCTTTGATATAGCAGGAGATAGCCTGCTGAGGAATCCTGACCTGGATCAACACATCACTGAACATAGTGTACAAGGTAAGTACAACTCCGCCTACAGCATAGGCTTTTGTTATGATACTTGCCAAAGTATGTTTGATGTATGTTATGATGTGTGATGTGATGTATGATGTGGCTATGTTAAGTTCATGATTATGAGAATAAGGTATAATGTTAAGAGATGAGTATGATTTATGTATAGTGACATCACGAAGCATGTTCACTAATAAGATCAAGTATGAGATAATGAAAAGCAAGTATGATGGCAAGCAAGCTTGCCTGTGTCGTACCAACCCGCGTTAGGTCGGGTTGGACTGTGGTTTGAGTTGGAAATGGACTGGCCACCCCAACCAAATCATAGTTGCGTGCCTGGTACGTACACTTATGTAAGGGGCCCATAAGCATGATAAGTAAGATAAGCTATGAAAGACCAAGTGAGCATAATAAGAGCATAATCGGTTCATGCATATATTATGCGATGTTATGTTAAGTTATGATAAGATATGTTATGTACGATGAGTTAAGTATGATAAGTATGATATGCCATGATATGTGAGGTTATGATGATTTATGTTTGTCGCGGATATGTATGTTGTACTTGCTGAGCGAAAGCTCACGTCTTACGTCTATGCTGTAGGTAAGCAACCTACGGGCAACTGATGATGCAAGATGGCGAGCGTGGCAGGGCGAGCTGTGAAATGTGAGATTAATAGCCGCTACGCGTTTTGTTCTTTTTATGTATATTATTTCGTATTCGAACATCATTTATAGTATTATGCGTTTCGCTTATCCGCCCCGTAATAAATAAAAAAAATTCCGCTGTTTACGCTCAATAAGTAAGTACGTATGTATGTATGTATGTATGGTAACGGCCTGTGCTAGGCGGGTCGTTACAATGGTGGCCGGCCTTAGGTGGTTTGGTGTGCTTGCCATTGCTGGCCACATGAGCACAGCTATGGTGCTTGCTTACCAAGGCTAGTTCATGATGTGTCTAGGCAAGGTGATGGCCGGTTTCCTTAGTGTGCCACATGGAAAAATCTTTGCTTGTTGATGCATCACATATAGCCAAGTAAGCAAGGCTAGAATGCTTACTAAGCAAAGCTAGGTTTTTAGGTGTCAAACTAACAAGGAAACACCTATTTCCTTATTTGCTTTTCAGTCCTTAAAAACATCATATTTTCTTGAAAATATCTATGAGGTGGCCGGCCATTACTTGCTAGGTGTAAAGGTTGCAAGTTGCAACATAGCTAAGCAAGCAAAGCTATTATGCTTACTAAGCAAAGCTAAAATTGTGAGGTGTCAAATTCTAGTGAACCTCAAATTTTCATACTTTGCCTATTGGTCCTTAAGAGCAAAATATTTGCTCATTAGCCCTTAATGTGGTCGGTCCCTATGTGCACAAGTGTAAGCAAATGATTGATCAATTTTGAACCAATCAAACTTAACTTGATTCCTTGGTTTCCAACTAGGTTAACCAAATTTAAAAATCATCATAAGCTTAATTGAACTAGGAAATCTAACTAGAAATATCCATAGTTCCATAAATTTACAAATTTATCTATCAAACCACAATTTTCACAAAATTGCACTTTGGCCCCTAAAGGCAAAAACATTTGCACTTTAGTCCCTATAGGGTGGCCGGTTTTTATAGTGACATTTGTCATTCTTTTTAAGACGAGGTGTCACCTTTTAAGACCTTGCTTGGCTTATCTCCTAAACACAGTCCACTTTCATACTGGCTTACATATTCAGATACTGTTTTCAACCGATAACAGTATACTTGCACTGGACCATTATCCAGAATTTATCTGAACTGCGTCTAGGGTTCTTTTAAGATTAGAAACTACTAATCAGAGAATCATAAATTTGCCTTTCACAACAAAAAGGTCTTACATAAGTAAATTATCGAATCTTTCAACCAAGAATTCAATAATTTTATAGATAGAACATAACACATTCACATACATAGCATATAAACATAAGTAATTACAAACTTTGATTCCTAATAACAGAAATCAAAATTTGTAAACAAGCTGGTCATTACATTCTGTTTTTGTTAAGAAAGTTCCTATGAAGGGAATTATGAGGATTAGGAGAAGAGAAAACTCAGTCCTAAGTACATAGGACCTTATGAGATCCTCGAAAGGATTGGAAAAGAAGCTTATAAGTTTGCCTTGCTGCCAGAATTGGCTTCTGTGCATGACGTTTTTCACGTCTTGATGCTAAGGAAGTATATACCTAATACTTCTCACATTCTAAGTCAGGAACCAATACAAGTCCAAACTGACTTGACATGCAAAGAAAAGCTAGTTCGGATTCTAGAACGTGAAGAAAAAGTTTTAAGGAATAAGACAATTCCTTTAGTTAAGGTGCTGTGGTGAAACCATGCTATGGAAAAAGCCCCTTAGGAGTAGAAGAAGAATTAAGGAAACGTTATCCCAATTTATTTTAATTTTCGAGGACGAAAATTTTTAAGGGGGGAAGAATGTAATAACTGCCCTTTTTGATTGATTCATGATTTTCTCATTGAGGAAAAAATGAATATTTGTGTGAAATATCTGATATGATTTTATCAGATATATTTGAGTTCTTATAGCATAATAACACTCAAAACAGCTTGTTTAGTTATGCATGATGCCTTTTGAAGAAAAAGACAAAATTAGAATTTATGACCTTGACCGATCAAAGTTTGACCAGAAAAATCAAAGGTATGACTATGGCGGTACTGTAGTATAGCAAGCAGTATGGGATTTATACTGCGAAAAACCATCATCATGGATGAAATAGTAAGAATAAGGTTCAAGATCACTTTAGAAAAATCAAGCACAATATTTAGAATAATAAGAGCTAAGTAGCTCGAAGTCAGATGTAAAAGTTTTACGCAGATAAATTCTGGACTGCAGTCCAGTATGACAATACTGTTATAGTTGAAAACAATATTTGTAATATCTGCATTAGTATAAAAATGGACTGCATATTAGGAGATAAGCCAAACGAGGCCCTAAAGGTGGGACACCTCACTATGAGATAATTACATAATTTTTGGATTTTTAGGAAATTAGGAAAAAACTGAAAACTTGGCCTCCAAGTTTTCCCATGATGGCCGGCCACCTATTGAGGATCAATGAGCAATTATTTTTGCTTCAAGGCTAGATGTGCAAATTAGAGAATAAAAATAATTTCAAAAAGAAAATAAATTAAACCTACAAATAGGTGATGGGGGGGGTGAATTTTGAGCATTTTGTGTGACCTTACCAAAACTCTTACAAAATTTTGGCTCACCTTTTTCCTCCCATAGCAGCCGAACCATAAGAGAGAAAACCCAGCTAGTTAGATGGTCGGATTTTTTAGAAGGAAAGCTAAAAAAAAAGTTTTCGGAATCCAAGCTTGAGATTCATCTTCAAGATCTAGAGGTAACCTTCTCAAAACCCTAAGTTTTTTAGTGAGTTTTGAGCAAAGTTTATGTGTATTTCAAGCATTGGTTGTAAGAGCATAAGCTCACCAATTATGTTATTGTTCTAGTTAGTTTACCTAGTAAGTGCTTGATTTAGGTTTTGTGATGTTGATTTATGATTTTGATGTATGTGTATGATGTTATGTGTTAAGTATATAAGGTATGTAGAAATGCCTTGTACATATTTGTTGTATGTCCCCACACACTTAAGAGGTTGTATGGTGTGTTTGATTATGTGAATTTTGATGAATGATGCAAGTAGGGTTAGTGGAAAACCCTAAAAATACCCTAGTTGGTGAATTTCACCAAATGGGTTTGTATGAATTATGCTATGAATGGAAATGAATGCAAGGTAAGGAGAACTTTAGATAATACGCTGCACGCTTGACGTAGGCTCATGGTTGCGACCGTTTGAGGTAGTGTGTGTGTAATTTTATGTAAGAAACCATAAATAGAGAAACTACCAGTCTCGGATCAAGACTGGGCAGTACTCTAGAAACGTAATTTTGAGGCCCTTAGAAGCCGAATTTGAAAAAAGTTAAAACTACAAAGTTGTAGAAAATTGAAAATTCTAGGGGATAGCATAGACAATTTTTAAAAATAAGACTCCAAAGACCTTCATTTTTATAAAAACCCGAGCTTGGATCACCCAAACCTATGTGCACGGCTAGGCAGATTCAACAAGGAAAAAGTATAAGTTAAAAACAGAACTGGTTTTAAGCAAAACACAAAAGTTGTAGGGTTTTTCAAGATCTAAAACTTTCATGAAGAAAACTTTTCCAAAATCTAAACAGATTTTAAAATAAAACTGAATCTTAAAAACTGGGCAGAAAATAGGAAATTCCTACACAGGATTTTCAGAACAGTGCATGCACAGGCAATTCCTGCACATGCGCTAATAACTGGAATTATGGGACTGTTTTCAACAAACACTTCCAAACTTAAACAGTTTTACTCAAAACAGTTTTTATGGTTACTCAAACCCAGTTTAGTATGAAAATAAATTAATAAGGCAAATAGTAATCGGAAAGATTACTAAAAATTAATTGGACCAAGTTATAGTAACCTAATGGGTTACAAACTTTATATGTTAGACTTTAGATCCAAGGTTACTTATGATAACCAAATAGGATACCACTTTAATTATTGGTCCTTAGTAGCCCAATGGGCTTTTTAAGTTAAACATAACTTGGGCTTATACCTAGGGTTACTAATAGTAACCCCATAGGATGCCAAGTACCATTAGGCCTTAAGCCCAAAGTTCATTAAGAAATCAAACAGGATACTGTTTAATTATTATTGGGACATGTGCCCTAGGGTTACACTTAGTAACCGAACAAGTTATCATTAGAGTGTGTAAGGGGGGACATACAACTAAGGATTTCTCATGGATGCTGGTCAGGATATCAACATCTGATGTTATAGTTAAGAGTAAGATAGGATGATTCTTATCTTAAATCCTTAATTGATAACAGGTAGTTAACCTGTTGTTGCGATCATTAGGAGCAACAAACTCAGGACGTACATAAGAGGTAAGTACAACTCCGCCTACAGCATAGACAGAAAATGTTTTTTACTGCTTATGTGATGTTAAGCTCATGTATGTATGATATAGTGCATATGATTTATGCCTTGATGATGTGATGCATATAATTTATGCCTTGATGATGTAGTACTTATGATTTATGTTTTATCATTATGGCATCATGAAGCATGCTCACTAAAGATAAATCACTCGGTAAGAATGAGAACCCAGTTTCAAGTAAGAAATTATTGTAAAAGACTGTTTTCAAGAAGAAAACAATTTTTAAGAACAAGTTAAGGAAAGATTTCAAGTATGATGGCAAGCAAGCTTGCCCTGTATCGTACCGACCCACGTTAGGATGGGTTTGGTCCATGGTTTGAGTTGGATCTGGTTGGCTGCCCCATCCACTCCATGGCTGCGCGTCATGGTACGTACACTTATGTTATGTAAGGGCCCAGGATTATGTAAGCATAAGACATCATAATGAAAGCATAATTGGTTCATGCATAGTTCCATTATGAAATGTTTTGCGGGTAAATAGTTGTACTTGCTGAGTGAAAGCTCATGTCTTACGTTTATTCTGTAGGTACACAACCTATCAGCAATCTTTGATGCAAGGCGGTGGAGCGTGGCAAGTCTACCTGTGAAATCATTGGGATGGGAACCATTACGTGTTTTGTTTTAATTATGTTTGATAGTTAATGTAAAAATGTTGTATGTACCGAAACAAGTTTGGTATTCAGTTCATCTATATATATATGTATATGTGTACATATTTATACCAATAAGTATAGTATGAGTAAGTTTTCAAGATTTAAGTTGTTAAAAAAAAAATTTATTCCGTATTTCCATCAAGTAAATAAGTAAGATAAGATAAGATAAGTAAATGTAACGGCCACGTTAGGCGGGTCGTTACACATAGCGTCACCAAATGGCTAACAATAATGATCCATAGACTCGTTCGGATAGGCACGCCAAGCTGCAACGTAACTGGCATATCGCCTCCTATACACATCAGCGTATATCTCAGGGTCACGATAGGATATGTCAAATCCCTCTCCCAGTAGTGGCCCATATCATAACGTAATCAAAGATCGGAAGTTCATCCATACATCCATAGGAATCCCGAGGTCTCCCAGACAAAGCCACCATAAGCGGGCTTCACCAGTCAGTCATCGACTAGCTAACATAACTTCGAGGTACGCTCCAATATGACATAATCTAAAGATAGTCTCCATATCGTGTAGCCACTCAGCCAAAGCTGCAGCTTCTTAGGTTCCATTGAACGTACACGGCTCAATCTCCCAGAACACTAATGAAGCATCACGATCTTCTTCAATCCGTCTCGGGTCCATATCTCTAACTAACGTATCATACTTGGCATAATAAGTACACATACAATAATGTAAGGAAATTAACATACAAAAACTGTGGCACTGGCAACAGAACTGTGAAACCAGATGACATGACACCCGCTCTGATACCAACTCTTTAACACCCCACCTACATAGGGTTGTTACCATGCTTACTTTACTTAAATACTTATCTTACTTATCCTTATAAAAGTACTGAATTTTTTTTTGTTTTTCTTTTAAGCTTAAATTCAAAACCTTATACTTATTTATATATATATATATATATATATACACACAAGTATATATTATAGTTCAAACCTTTGTAACATACCTTACAACTCATACAAATTATTAGCTATTAATACCCTTAAACCAACATCACATAATACAATAAATTTTCAAAATGCGTAGCGGTGACCAACCCAAATTTCACAGTCTGCAGTACCATCTCCACAGGCTTGTATCATACATTGCTAACAAGCTGCTTACCTACAGCATAAATGTAAGTCATGAGCTTTCACTCAGCAAGTATAACTTATCATCCGTAAAACAAGTTTGACAAAGATATGCATAAACCATTTATACTTTCTTATCAAATCAGTTATGCTTCCTTATGTTAGCATCTTTTTGGGCTCCTTACATAATATGAGTGTACGTACCATGGCGCGCAGCCATTGAGTAGTTGGGACGGCTAGTCCAATCCAACTCAAACCATGGACCAAACCAGACTTAGAACGGGTCGGTCCGACACAAGGCAACTTGCTTCTCATCATACTTAAATACTTGTTCTTACTTTGAAACATATTTGAAAAACCATTTCATACTTGAAAAACATTTCATACTTGTAAACAGTTTCTTACTTGAAACTTGCTCTTATTCTTACCATGTGACTTATCATTAGTGAGCATGCTTCATGACGCCACAATAGTAATATATAAATCATATGCATTACATCTATGAATGCATGAGCTTTGAAAAACATGCAAAGCAGTACAACAATTTGCCTATGCTGTAGACGGAGTTGTACTTATAGGTTATGCTAGATCTTAGGTTTATTATTCCAACAGGTCACAACAATAGGTTACCTTCCTGTTTCCAAAAAGGATGTAAGATAAGAATCATCCTATCTTATTATAAGCTATAACAATCAATATTGGTATCCAAACCAATATCCATAGATAACTTTAAATATAAGCCCATCATATCATAATATAGGGGTGTCCTATTTGGTTACCATGAGTAACCATGGGTACAAGGCCCAATAACAATTGGTATCCTTCTCGGTTACTATATATCTTACTATTGTTACCATATATCTTGGCCTAATATAGTTTCTTCACAAAGCTTTATTTGATCTTGTCTTACCTTTTTATTTTAAAATTATTTATAAAATTTTAATCTTTTTACACTGTTATTATAAAACTGTAATTTTTGAACAAAGACTGAAAAATTTTGACAACCGTATTTGAAAACAGTCTCATAATTTTGGTTATTAGTGCATGTATAGGAATTTCCTATTCATGTACTATTTTGAAAATCCTGTGCAGGAATTTCCTGTACCCGATACAGTTTTGAAAATCCAGTTTTTTTTCTCACAATCTATTTTGAATTTGAAAAAGTTTTCTGAATTAAAGTTGTAGATCTCGAAGACTCCTACAACTTTTGTTCTTAACTCAAAAGCTGATTTTGCCTTTAACCTATCCGTTTTTCTTTTTGAATCCTCCTGGTCGTGTACTCTGCCTGCTCAGGCCAGTCTCGGATTTTGATAAAAACAAAGGCCTTTGAATCTTATTTTTAAAAACTATTAAGCATTGACCCCTTTTATTTTTAATTATCTACAACTTTGCAGTTTTAAATTTTCCCAAATTCGGCTTCTAAAGGCCTCAAAATTACGTTCCCATATCACAGTCCCACTTGATCCGAAAGTTGATAGTTTTATTATTGATTGGGTTTTATGTAAAAATTCACACACTCTACCTCAAACGGTCACAATCATGAGCCTACATCAATTCATGCAGAGTGTAACGTACGTTCTCATCATCCATTCATTTAATCATCTTACTTAAAACCAAAATAGGTAATCCTTACTTGGCTTACCAATTTCAGTTTTTAGGTTAATTCCTTAACCTCCATACCTTAAACATTATAACCATATTCATCATTCATAAAATATCCTTACTTATGTAAGGACATTTGACAAACATAAGATAGGCATACACACATTCCACATTCTTTTTAAAGCCTAAAATCACACGCATGCATAAACTTATCACATGCATGCATAAATATTCCACATTCTTCACCTACTCACAACCGGCTAGTTCCTCTCTTTTTTTTTTTCGGTTCTAAGGGAGAGAAAGAGAGAGTTGAGAATGAACTAAAGTTTTTGGAGTGCAACTAAATGGTTCCCCACCACCCCATCACCACCTATTTATAGGTGAAAATTAATTAAATTTCTAGAATTATTTTTATTCTACAAATTGCACATCTAACCCTAAAAACAAAATATTTGCTAACAACTCCCTTGAGGTTGCCAGCCATGAGGGTGTCATTTTGCTCCCAATTAATGCATAATTATCCATTAAATTTTTAATTCCAAAAATTACTTATTTATCTTAAATGAGGTGTCACCAAATACGACCATGTTTGACACTTTCCTTAATATGCAGTCCATTTTCTTAATAACTCAGATAGTGCTAATATTGTTTTCAACTTATAACAGTATAGTTATATTGGACTGCAGTCAATAATTTATCTACACTTAACTGGACTGCGTGTAGGCTTTTCTTAGGACTTGAAGCCAATTAGTCCTTATTACTCTAAATATTATGCTTGATTTTCCTAAAGTGGTCCCGCACCTTATTCTCGCTTCTTCATTCATAATGACGGTTTATTGTAGTATAATTTACATACTATTTATTATACTGCAATCCCGTATTAAACATGCCCTAAATCATCCTGGTCAAATTTTAACCGGAATAAAATCATAAATCCTTATTCTGTCTTTTTCATCAAAAGGCCTCAAGCTCGACTAAGTAAACTATTATTGAGTTTTAAGAACTCCAATATATCCTGATAAAATCAGATCAGGTAATTCACATAAACATTCATATTCCTTAAAGAGGAAATCATAAATCAGCAAAAAGGGTGGCTATTACAAGAGGATCCAAAATCAGAAGCCAGGATATATGCCTACACAAAAGAGGATGTTGAAGCTGGAACTTCTCACGTAGTAACAGGTCAGATTTCTATCACCACACATGATGCAATTGCCCTATTTGATTCTGGGGCTACTCATTCGTTTGTATCAATGGAGTTTGTCCAGAAATTTGGAAGAAAAATTGTTGGTCTTAAGCAACCCTTTAGAACCTCCATTTCATCAGGGGAAATTCTATTATCTGACTATTAGATACAAAATTATACCAGTGGTCATTTGTGGTAGAGAGCTTTATGTAGATCTCGTCATGATTAAGCTCCAAGATTACGATGTTATCCTAGGAATGGATTTCTTAGGTAAGTACAACACTAGGATTGATTGTCGAAAGCATTGTGTTATATTTAGTCCTTTCGGCGAGGAGGAATTCGACTTCTACGATTAGTCCTGAAGCTCATCAACCAGGTTAGTTTCAGCAATGAAGGCCTAGAAAATGTTAGCTAATGGATGCCAAGGATACTTAGCTCACATGGTGGACAAAGAGTAAGAGGTGGCGTTAAAGCCGGAAGATGTCCCCATTATCAGGGAATATGTGAATGCCTTTCCCAAAAACTTACCAGGACTTCCTCCCGAGTGGGAAATTTCTTTTGAGATAGAATTGTTACCTAGAGCTGCATCAATATCAAAAGCGCCATACCGTATGGCACCAGCTAAACTTAGAGAATTCCAAGTGCAGTTACAAGAATTATTGGACAAAGGATTCATTCAACAAAGCCATTCCCCATGGGCAGCACCGGTCTTGTTCGTCAAAAAGAAGGATAAATCGCTGGGGATGTACATCGATTACCATGAGTTGAATAGGATTACGATTAAGAACAAGTACCCTCTCCCTAGAATTGATGACCTTTTTGAGCAACTCAAGGTGCAGTGGTATTTTCGAAAGTTGACTTGTGATCGAGATGCCATCAACTAAGGATTAAGGAGGCAGATATTCCTAAAACAGCTTTTCGAACACGCTATGGGCATTATGAGTTTTTGGTCATGCCCTTTGGATTAACCAATGCACCAGCTGCTTTTATCGATCTTATGAACCGAGAATTCAAAGAGTACATAGATAAGTTTGTTATCATCATCAATGACGATATTTTAATCTACTCAAGGTCCAGAAAGGAACACGAACAGCACTTAAGGATGGTTTTTGAAACATTAAGATGGAATCAACTTTATGCAAGTTCACAAAGTGTGAATTTTGGTTGGAAAAAATTCATTTTTTAGGTCACGTGGTTTTAAAGGAAGGAATTTCCGTTGATCCAGCTAAAGTTGAGGCGGTCAATAAGTGGCCAGTACCAAGAAATGTTACGGAGATACAAAGTTTCCTTGGATTAGCCGGATACTATCGACGTTTGATAGAAGGATTTTCTAAGATAGTTGCCCCTCTTACAGCTCTTACTTGAAAAGGAAAGCAATTCAAGTGGTCGCAAAAGTGTGATGAAAATTTCCAAGAGCTTAAAAAGAGACTTACTAGTGCACCAGTATTGATAATTCCCGACGTAGTCGCAGGGAATTTTATAATTTATAGTGACGCCTCTAAAACTGGATTAGGGGCTGTCCTAATGCAAAGAGGAAAGGTGGTTGCCTATGCCTCCCGACAGTTAAAGGATCATGAACGGAACTATCCAACGCAAGATTTGGAGCTCGCAGTGGTGGTTTTCGCATTAAAGATCTTGATACACTTTTTGTATGGGAATAGATATGAAATCTATACAGACCATCAGAGTCTCAAGTACATCTTCACCCAGAATGAGCTCAATATGAGGCAATATAGTTGTAACGACCCGCCTAGCACAGACCGTTACCATACATACATACATACATACGTACTTACATGCATACATACTTATACGTAAAATAGCGGAATAATTTTTTTTTTTTTATAAGCCGTATAAACATATTTGCACATACGTAAATAATTATACTGATTAATTAAAAACGTTGCGCAGGCATATATAAAGCTTATAAAATAATCACATAATTAAACAAAACGCATGGCGGCATTGGCCCCACATTTCACAGTTCAGCACACCTCGCCCTCCATCTTGCATCACGGGTTGCTACTAGGCTGCTTACCTACAGCATAGACGTAAGACAATGAGCTAACGCTCAGCAAGTACAACTATTAAATACCGCAATAACATAAACACAACACAATCTAACCTAACATAACATTTCATGACATATCATAACATAACATTTCTTATCATAACTTATCATAACATAACATTCCTTATCATGACTTATCATAACATAACATTTCTTATCATGACTTATCATAACATATGCATGAATCGTTTATGCTTTGTTATGCTTTCTTATATCATCATATCTTTCTTTCTTAACTTATCTTTACTTATGGGCCCCATAACATGAGTGTTCGTACCGGGCGCGCTCTATGGACTTACTCTTGCCATAGCTCAACCCGACCTGACGTGGGTCGGTACGACACAGGCAATTGCTCGCCATCATAGCTTAATCTTTCTTTTGTTAATTAGTGAACATGCATCGTGATGTTCCACTCAATTAATCTTAACATATCTTAACCCTAATCATGCTCCTATAAATCATAGCATACTTAACATTTCATACATCATGACATACATTCATAACATAAAATCATAGCACTTATCATTCACATAAAATCATAACATTCCTAGGATATTCTATAGCACTTAGCATATAGCATTCATAAATAGCAAACATACTTAGGCAAGTATTCACAACAAGCCTATGCTGTAGGCGGAGTTGTACTTACCTTATTTGTAAAAGCTGTGTCCAACGTGGAGTTAAATTCCGCTGTGACACTTCCGTGTATAACGTTCTGAGATAAAATGAAAGTAAGGGTTAGAACTGTTGGTAGTATAACCAACATTCTTTCATAACCTTAGTTATAAGCCCTTACTTATTTTTACGTTATCCTAATTGGTTACTTTGGTAACCCTAATCGGTTTGTTTTTAACTTTGGTTTTAAAATCTTCTTCTTAGAAAAGAAAACCTTAATTTTTGGTATAAAAATCCTTTTTGTTTAACTTTAAAACTGAAAATCTTAAACTGAGACTTATAAAATTATTGACTATTAGAAACTGCCTTTGGAACAGTTTCACAATGTCAATTTGCAGTGAAATTGTGAAATTACACTTTTTCTGTGTTAATTTATAAATCCTGTACAGAGTTTTCCATAATTCCTGTACAGTTTTCCGAAATCCATTTTCATCTTAAAATCAAGACTGATTATGAAAAACTTGTCTTCACAAAAGTTTTAGACATTGAAAAGTTCTACAACTTTCGTGTTTTGGATAAAACCCATTTCGGACGTTTTCGTGGTCAAAAACCCTGTGGAACTAGTCCTGGCCGTGCACGGGTCCTGGGCACTTCAGGCACGGGTTTTGGTAAAAACCGAGGTCATTGGAGCCTCATTTTACAAAACTGTCCACGTTGTCCTTTAGGAAAAACTCTACTTAAAAACTTTCATGTTTTGAGTTTCCCCTGATTCGGCCTCTAGAGGCCTCAAAAACTGTTTTCCCCGAAACTGGCCAATTTCTACCCGAGTTGGCAGTTTTCGGTTTAAAATTTCGTTTGCGTCCTAAAACGTCCACCCTACCTCAACCGAACTCAGCGGGAGCCTAAATCAGACATGCATGACATTTCTAACGTTCAGATTTCAACATGAAAGCCAAATTGAACATCATTCATAGTCCTACAAAACCCTAAATATTTAATCAAACACCTAACATACACAACATGCACAAAATTGAACCACCAAATCCTAAACCTAAACAAATCAAGCACATGCTCATATTTTACAAGCTAGGGCAGAACTTGAAAGTGGGCTTATACCCTTACAAACCATGGCTTAAATACATTTAAATTTCTCCATATGAAATTTAAATGAAAGCTTGATTGGTTAAGGTTTTTATCTTACTCGGTTTGGCTTGGTGAGCTAGGATTTCCACTTCCTTCCTCCTCCTCAAATCACCGGCTGTTTTGGTGATTGGCAAGTGCAAACTTGCTGCCTTTCTTGCCCTAAATCCAGCCACCAAATGGCACGAAATCTGGCTGCCTCCAACTCCAAAACCCGGTTTGGATCCAAGCTTGGTTCCTCCCCCCTTAGAACCGGCCTTGCTAGGGAAATGGGCACTAAATTTTTTTCCAACTTTTTGCTTGGTTTCCTACTTGAATCCGACCACCCCTAAGCCCTACACACTCTTGGTTTTGCAAAATTTTCTTGCCTTTCTCTTCCACTCTATGTTCGGTTTTTGTGGAACAATTTTGCAAGAGTTTGGCTAACAATGCTCCCCTTATTTATAGAGGTTGGAAACTTCTTAAAATTGCACATTTTAGTCCTCAAAAAAATCAGAATTTGGACTTTTAGGGGGGCATGTGGCTGGCCATTAAGCTAGGTGGAAGACAACTAATTTTTCCAATTTTCTTAAATCAACTAATGATGTCAAAATTCAAAAAGTTAGTGAGGTAAGCAAGGCTTAAGCTTGTTTGGCTCTTTTTGCTATTAAGCAGTCCATTTTTAAGTTATCACAGGTATTTTCAATACTGGATTCACTTATGCACAGTATTGGTTTACCGAACTGCAGTCCAAAATTCATCCGTGTAAAAATGGACGGTATGAAATTTTTCTTATTTCTTAAAACCCTTTTGCCCTATACTTCAACTTAATGTGCTTGATTTTCTAGGGTGGCTCTTATATCTTAAACATAACTTTTTATCTGTAAAAACACGGTTTTACCCGGTGTAATTTTATACAGATAAACATTTAAGCATACAGTCATTTTCTTGAACTTTTCGGGTCAACCATCGACTTTCTTGTCAATTAGTGACCTTCTTGTCAAGTTTTGACTTTCATGGTCAACAGTTGACTTTTTGGTCAACCGTGACGTTTTTGGTCAAACTTTGACCATTTTACAAAATTTCACGATTTTGTTCCTTATTACCTAAAAGGTCGTTTTCTTAAATACATAACCATTTTTGAGTCTTATAAAGCCATAAAACTCACAAAACATAATTAAAAACCCTTAACTGGGCTTTTTCCATAAATACCTTTACGGTTCGATGTAAATCTTATACATAGAATCATTCAGACATAAAAATCAGGTATTACAGTAGTGTTGGAAAAATCGGACCCGATATCAGTAGTTACGGCGCAGCGGAAGTTTTAAAATTATTATGCAGTTTCGGAAAAAAATCTCATGATGCAGATAACAATAAATTAAATTCATGATCAAGCGTATCTTATTTCTCGGATTCCGGAATTACTAGAGTGTTTGACCAACGTGTCTTCTCTACTATTCTCTTGTTCCATATCTCAAAGTGTGTGTGGGTACACATTCTATGAATCCAAGTGACTGGTAATGCTTCCCGAAGTCTAGATCCTTTTCTTCTCAATTCCGATGTTCCACGTTGAGAATATGATCCAGATTCTTTCTTCAAACTCCAAGTTAGGAACCAGTTAAGCTCATTATGAAAATAATCACTCGGTTTAACCTTCCTCTCAGTTTTGGTTCAATGGAATTTTCTCTCTTTTTCTTTCTCACAAGATAGCCGAATTTTGATGTGGAAGAAACCACAATTGGTTTTCTCTCTCACTCCCAAAAATGTTTTTTGCCTTTTGAAAAAAATACCAAAAATTAGTTTCTCAAGAATTCTTAGCCTTTATATAGAAGTCCAATCCTTTTCAAAATTTATTTCCTTCTTGAAAATAATTAATAATTATTTTTCTGGATAAATTTTGAACCAAAAGATCATACAACTTTAGGACTAGATTCATTGGAACCTAAAAACGTTTTTCCAAAGGGAGATCTTTCCTCAAAAAATTCGGCCACCTTTGAAATTCAAAGGTTGATTGATGGTTCAAATTTTAAATCAAAAATCTAGACCAGTCAAAAAATCCTAATCTTATCTAGATTCAAATTTCTTTTAAACATTTTTGAATTTAAATAAGATTCACTCATTTAAATAAATATTTTCTACAAACATCAACCATATTAATTAATTTAAATCAACGGAATATTTCAAATTTTCTTTCCTCACAAAAACCGTGCACCTCTTTTAATTATGAGAGAAAAATTCATGAAATAATCTCCATTATTTAAATCAATTAATAATTTAATGTTAGGAATATATTTGAATAATTTTGAAACAAAATTTTCTTCCCTCCACCTATCTAAAAACCGTGCACCACATTTAGATTAGGAGAGAAAAACTTTGTTTTCCAAAATTAAATAATTCAAACACAATCTTATTTTCAAAATTCAAATTAACCAATTACATATTGACAAATCATTTGTCTTCAAATTTCACATGTCCAATCCTTTCTGGATTGCATGTTAGAGAGTACAATGTCTTGATAAACATTACTAAATTCCATTTAAATTTACCGATCTCATTAGAAACAAATCCTGAGACGCTATATCGAACTATATGAGCAAATAGAGGGACCCGATGGAAATATGTAAAGAGACTCCTATAATTGTGAAAAATTAATCCCAGATTAATTATTCGTCAATTATCAACTTCAAAACTATTCCACTAAAAGTTTGAAGCTGAACTCCTGTATACACACCGTATTACGAAAGCTCTCTCACGTAGTGTTTCTTCCATGATTTATTCATCGCTTGCTTAATCCCCATATATTATCTATGATTGAAATAAGGACTTTTTCCGTTTTACCTTTTCAATCATTTTAACTTAAAGTTCCATTATTCTCCACTGAAAGAACCACCAATTGTAAAACCATACAATTGGTAAACCATCAGAGAATACAAAGTAAACCAATGGCCAAGATCTTATTATAATATCTTTCAATCCCCGAATAATGCCTTTAAGTAAATAATATGTACTATCATTAAGATAGCTATGGATTCCATATCTATGAATCTTGATTTCTTCATCATAAGTTATGCACCCAAAACACAAGTATATTGACCATGAATTAACAGTGTCTCACCTGTAGTACATTAAAGTACATAAGTCATCGATACGAACTCAAGTAATCATTTCAGGATTAAGATTAATACATGATGATAATCAAAGCATCATTGATTCTTATAAACGAAATTATTAAACCGAATCAATTAACACTTTAGGTCCAGTCCAATGTCATACCTCAATACTGGTATACATTAAATTTTCCACTCGGAACCTATCCGATAGTCAAGACAAACTATCCCTCCAAGGAAGTAGACAACCTTTACAATCTTATCATGAATAAGATCCCTAAATCTTATTCCATCGATTGCGGACTATTTATCTAGACTGTTATTAAGTTACCACGTCTTCTATGTATACCCCGTATACATATGGTAATCCGATATATTACCAACAGCCAAGGGGTATTTTATGTTTGCTCAAAATAACCATACAATCAACAAATGAAAGTAAATAGGACACAACTTATTAAACATCAATAACCTCCTCTTATTAATATCAAAATGTCATATTTACAGAAAATCCCTAATATTGATTTTCTATCCTTAGGGCACATTTAGATACCAACAATCTCCCACTTGCCGTAAGCGAGTAAATGTGACATATTATGCATCCCCATGCCTTCGACGTGTTCTTCAAATCTTCTGGCCATCAAAGTCTTCGTGAACGGGTCGGCAAGATTCTCCTCTGATGCGATTTTACAAACCGTCACATTTCTACTCTCAACAATGTCTCTGATGATGTGATATTTTCTGTCAATATGCGTACTCCTCTTATGATCCTAGGATCCTTGGTATTAGATACTGCTGCACTATTGTCACAGTAGAATATCATAACTTTATCCATACTAGGAACGACCTCAAGGTCACTAAGGAACCTGCGGAGCCATACCGCTTCCTTTGATGCCTCACTGGCTGCCACATACTCAGCTTCCATGGTGGAGTCAGCAATGCAAGATTGCTTAATACTCCTCCACACAATGTTACCACCTCCAAGGGTAAAGATAGATCCTGAAGTCGATTTCCTTGAATCCTGATCTGATTGAAAATCAGAATCTGTGTATCCTAGAGGAACAAGGTCCTGACTGGAATACACTAGCATATAATCTCTCGTTCTTCGTAGATATTTAAGTATATGCTTGACCGCAGCCCAATGATTCGGTCTTGGATTCGACTGATATCAACTTACCATACCAACCGCAAAACAAATGTCAGGCCTAGTGTATAACATAGCGTACATAAGACTACCTACCGCTGATGCATAAGGTACATTTTTCATACGCTTCCTTTCTCACGATGTCTTGGGACAGTCATCTCTAGAAAGCTTGATTCCAATCCTGAAAGGTTGAGCACCTTTCTTGGAATCTTTCATAGAAAACTTCTCAAGTACTTTATCAATGTATGAAGCTTGGGAGAGTGCTATCGTTTTGTTCTTTCTATCTCTAAAGAGTTGAATTCCAAGAACATAACTAGCTTCTCCTAAGTCCTTCATGTCAAACTATTTCGCTAACCAAACTTTGACAGATGATAATGTTGCCACATCATTTCCAATAAGCAATATATTATCCACATAAAGTATAAGAAAAACCACTTTCTCATTCTTGATACATTTATAAACACATGGTTCATCAATGTTTTGTTCGAATCCATAGGTTTTAATCGCTTGATCAAACCTAATATTCCAAGAACGAGATGCTTGCTTTAATCTATAAATGGATTTAAGCAACTTGCATACCTTGTCTTCTTGGCCCTTTGCCTTGAACCCGTCTGGTTGTATCATATAGATATCTTCCTCAAGAGAGCCATTTAAGAAAGTTATCTTGACATCTATTTGCCAGATCTCATAATCAAGAGCAGCCGCAATGGATATAAGAATGTGGATTGACTTGAGTATTGCTACAGGCGAGAAGGTTTCATCATAGTCGATTCCTTCTTTCTGCGTATAACCCTTCGCTACAAGTCTTGCCTTGAAAGTTTCCACTTTCCTATCCACACCTCTCTTCCTCTTGTATACCCACTTACACCCAATCGGTTTTATGCCTTGGGGTAAGTACAAGTTTCCAGACCTCATTGGAATCCATAGATTCCATCTCGGTGTTCATAGTCTTTTGCCAAAGACTAGAATCAACATCTTCCATAGCTTCCTTGTACGTAGCCGGATCATCAACATATTCTATGGATTTTGCTTCAAAAACTTCACAATTGAACATGTACCTTTCAGCTTCCCTGATAATCCTCCCACTACGACGAAGTTCCCGTGGTTGTTGATTCTTTAGTGGTTTTTCCACAGAGTTTTCTGTGACTTTAAGAATATCCAAACCCGAAGTCATCTCCTCAAGCACTACTTTGCTACGAGGTTTAAAGACTTCCATGTAACTTTCCTCTAGGAATGTTACATGTGTAGAAACGAAGACTTTGTTTTGCTTCAGATTATAGAACAGACCACCTTTTATCCCTTTTGGATAGCCAACAAACAAGCACACTTCTGATCGTGACTCCAATTTCTTCACTTTCTTGTCCAGGACGTATGCTGGACAACCTCAAATTCGAATATGATTCAAACTAGGTTTCCTACTCGTCCATAACTCGTAAAGAGTTTTAGGAATCGATTTGGAGGGAACGTTATTCAGAAGATAGCATGCAGTTTGTATGGCGTGCCCCCAAAATGACAAAGGTAATGTGGAGTAACTCATCATGGACCGAACCATATCCAACAGGGTTCTATTCCTTCTTTCAGCCACATCATTCTGTTAAGGAGTACCAGGTGTAGTCAATTGGGATTGTATCCCATTCTCTATCAAATATCCTAAGAACTCATCCGATAGGTTTTCCCCACTTCGATCCGATCGAAGTGTCTTAATGGACTTGCCTAATTGTTTCTCCGCTTCAACCCGAAATTCTTTGAACTTGTCAAAGGCTTCGCTTTTACGGGTTATCAAATAGACATATCCATATCTTGAGCAATCATCAATAAAAGTAATATAATACTCATACCCACCACGTGCTTCTATGTTCATGGGACTACAAATATCCGTATGCACAAGTTCTAAAAGTTCCTCGGTACGACCATCCTTGGCAGCAAAGTATCGTTTAGTCATCGTGCCCTCTAAACAGGATTCACATTGTGGCTAAGGTTCAACCTCATACATGTCAAGGCATTCTTCCTTTACCGTCCTTTGAATTTTGTTAAGGCTTATGTGACCAAGTCATAAATGCCAAAGATATGATTTGTTAGAGTGAGAAGATTTATGTCTTTTAGAGTTCTTTTCCAATTCTGTATCAAGCAGTGAGTGCATCTTAGGTTTGATAAAATAAAGATTTCCATGCATCCATCCATTACAGATATGAGAATTGTTTTTCCTAATAACAACTTTATTATTAAAATAAACCGAATAGAAGTCTTTAATCAAACAAGCTATCAAAATTAGGTTCCTCTTAAAACTAGGAATATAAAAACAATGTCTCAAAACAATAAACCTAAATTCATTAAAATAAAGATGCACTTCTCCCACTGCTTCTGCTTGCACCAACGTCCCATCACCGGTTCTTAACGTAAAGTTCTGCTCACGCAGACTTTTCGTTACCTTGAACCCCTGCAGAGAAATACAAACATGGTTAGTGGCTCCAGAATCTATAACCCAATTGTCCTTAGATTATTCCACTAAACAACCCTCAAGATACAGGACATCGAAATTGCCTTTTTGCTTTTGCATAGACAGGTATTCTCGATAATCCTTCTTGAAATGTCCTTTCTTCCCATAGTGAAAGCACTTAGCCGTTTTGGGATCCACCTTTCACTTGTTAGTCTTGGTAGACTTCTTAGAAATAGGTGCATTCACCGCAGGCTTGTTCCCCTTGTTCTTCCCCTTTTCCTTCTTCCTTTTGGGATTAGGAGCAGGCGAACTAGGTTCAGCCATATTTGCCTCAGTCTTAGATCTCGAACCTTTAAAAATATTCTCAAAGGCTTGCAACTCTTTCATCAATTCCGTTAAAGACATCTCCTTCCGGTTTAGATTGTAGGATGCCTGAAACAAATCGAAATCCTTGGATAAGGTTTGGAAAACCATGAGCAATTGAGTTGCAGCATCGATCTCAGCCTCATTTGTCTGAGCCTCAGACAAATAAGCCATGACTTTCATCATGTGCTCCTTGATGGGAGTTTCAACCTTCTGCCTGCAATTCATGAGACCTTTAATAGCATCGGTCTTAGCCTGGATAGTTTGTTCACCAAACATCTCCTCTAGGTTATCCATGATCTGCCTAGTAGTTTGATGTTCCTCATGCTGTTTCTGGAGCACGTTAGACATGCTCGCCCGAATATAGCACATGGCACTTAGGTTGGAATTATCCCAGCGCTCAAGCACTACAAATTCCCTATCAGGAGCATCGATCGCAAGCGTAGGTGGTCGAGATTAGGTTAGGACAAAACTGTGTTTCTCAAAGTTTAGGACGATAAGCAAGTTCCTTTTCCAGTCATTAAAGTTTTCGCCAGTTGTTCGCCAAAAATATGTATGCGAAAATACTACGCAAGTGCACGTAATCGAACGAGTAATATAATAATGAGTAGAGTATCGTATCCACAGGGATTGAATTATCAAAAATTAATTACAGAAAACAATTGATTCATAACGAATTAAGAGTTGATTTGTATACTGAAATTTATAAAAATTAAATATAAATAAAAGAGTGCAATTAAAAAGAACGAAACAAAATAATTAAACGAAACAAGAATTCAAAGGCTTAGGGAGTGAATTAACAAGAATGATAGCTAAGATTATAGATTTCCCCTTAGTTGCAAATCTGTCTACAAATGCTATAGAAAATGCTGCAGCAAAGTTATCCAGTCAACTAAAATTCTGCACTATCCTCTTCCGAAAAATATTGTGCTTCTAGTTCTTCAAACCAAATTTAACATATCCCTATGCATCTCAGTTTTCCAAACAGAACATTAAGCATCAATTTTAATATGTTGTATGAAAGAACAATATATTCCTATATCGTTTGTTCATATTATTCAAGTTTAATCTAACCAAAATTAACCTTCCCAGAATTAATTTTCGTCTGAGTAATCTACCAATCGATGGCCAGTCAATCAATAGAAATTAAACAATGCAACACACTTGAATAAACCGAATAAACTTCACTGAACAATTAACTCAAAATTTAGATTTTCATTGCAACCTTGGATCCATCTATAATCTTAGCTAAAAAAAAAAAAACTTAGTTCATGTTCGAAATACAGAAACCACACATATAGATTTCCATCCACATATTCATCATTCCAAAAACAAGAACGAAAGATTAAAAAGGATCAGAAAGAACTGAAGGAAAAAATGGAAAGATCTTCGGCAGAAATGAAATTTCTTTCTTTCGCCGAGAGTCCCCAGCCATGCAGCTGAATCTATCTCCTGTTCTCTGAGTCTCCAGTTCTCTCTCTTTCTTCTCTGCTGGTGTATTTCGGCGTCTCTGTTTCACCCCCAGAGCGGCTGCTTCTTGCTCCTCGTTTTTTCCTTTTTATTCCAAAGACCCACCAAATTGCCCTAGCTCCACGTGCCTTTGGTTTCACTCAATTTAGTAACTTTTCCCCCACAGCTGTCGTGCACCATTAAATGAATAAATGAATCTTTGCCAGCTGTAAAGTAGGATTGGGTCCACATGCTTTATTCCAATTCTGCATTAGATCACTTTGCTGCATCATTGCTGTAGCATTGCTTGCAGCAAAGTTACGATTTTCAGCTATAAACCATGGTAAGTCTTCTAATCCACTGGGTCTTCACTCCATTGACAGCGCCGGTCCACTGAAACAAAAACAAAAAATCAGAAATACGATAAAAAACTAAAATTAGCTAATTATTTTAACCTATTCTTTAACTAAAACAAGCTAACTAATATTATATAAAATTCTTAAAACTAAGGCATATTATCTTGAAATAACAATAATTAACAAGCTTAAAAGTATGTTAAATAACTCTATTTCATAGAGTTATCACACCCCCAAACTTAAATCATTGCTCGTCCTCGAGTAATGCCAAAATAAACACAAAACTCCAAACACACAAAGAAAAACTCAAAACACCAAACAGACAATTGCTCTGAATGCTAAACAACTTGATTCTCCAATCTCAGAAGTGCCTCTTCATTTCCAACTCATAGTCAAAATCTGCATTCATTATGTATCAGTATCCATTTTAACTGAATTCACTCCTAACTGAGATTCCTCTAAAAGTGTATGTGTGCGGCTATAGTTAAGCATCCTTGAATTACCCAGGTCATCCAAACCAAGATCATTGAACCTAGTTAATGATTCAATAGGCTGACTGCATAACTCCTTCTCCACTAGTAGTAATTTACCAAACACCTGAGATTAAACATGTTCTACTGATTATTGCTTAAGGCTTGTACATGGTGTATGCTTTTTTTTTTTTTTTTTTTTTTTTTTTTTTGAATCTTCATGTCACTGTTACCTTTTTACGCGAATGTCAACATTGGTGATGAAGACACCCGGTTACTCAGCAACGTCACTAATCAGATTTGCTATAGCCTACTCATATTCAGAACTACTTTTTGACGCAAAAGTATACATGGGGCTCATGTTACTCCTGGTTACTGGGTAATTCTAAATAGCGGAATAGTTTTTTTTTTTTTTTTTTTTTTTTTTTTACCCCTTAAATAACAGCCCTTTTTTTTTTTTTTTGAAATACAGATCAATTTAACCCAGGATACTTGGCTTCTTACCGTTTCGCCTCGAAGGCTTCATACAGGCAGTTCTTAAATCTCAGACTCTCACCATGATTTAAAATTTCCTCAGTTCATCAAACGAAACACACAACTATAGCATAACGTGCATTATTCAAGCAATCTCACTTACAGAGTTAACCAACTATCAACATCAACCATACTTAACTTATGCCAACTCTTTCTATAGTCGGAGAATTGTAAGACACTAGCATTCTTCATGGACTTTCCTCAAACCAACTTTGTTGTAGCAAAAACAGAGCAAAAACAAAATTATGGATGAGTAGGAAACCTAATTTGAATCATATTCGAATTTGGGGTTGTCCGGCACACGTCCTGGATAAGGAAGCGAAGAAATTGGAGTCACGATCAGAAGTATGCTTGTTTGTTGGCTATCCAAAAGGGACAAAAGGTGGTCTGTTCTATAATCCGAAGCAAAATAAAGTCTTTGTTTCTACACATGCAACATTCCTGGAGGAAAGTTATATGGAAGACTTTAAACCTCGTAGCAAAGTGGTGCTTGAGGAGATGACTTCGGATTTGGAAATTCCTAAAGTCACAGAAAACCCTGTGGAAAAAACACTAGAGAATCAACAACCACGGGAGCTTCGTCGTAGTGGGAGGATTATCAGGGAACCTGAAAGGTACATGTTCAATGGTGAAGTTTTTGAAGCAGAATCCATAGAACATGTTGATGATCCGGCTACGTACAAAGAAGCTATGGAGGATGTTGATTCTAGTCTTTGGCAAAAGGCTATGAACACCGAGATGTAATCTATGGATTCCAATGGGGTCTGGAAACTTGTAGACTTACCCCAAGGCATAAAACCGATTGGGTGTAAGTGGGTATACAAGAGGAAAAGAGGTGTGGATGGGTAAGTGGAAACTTTCAAGGCAAGACTTGTAGCAAAGGGCTATACGCAGAAAGAAGGAATCGATTATGAAGAAACCTTCTCACCTGTAGCAATGCTCAAGTCAATCCGCATTCTTTTATCCATTGCGGCTGCTCTCGATTATGAGATCTGGCAAATGGATGTCAAGACAGCTTTCTTGAATGGCTCTCTTGAGGAAGATATCTATATGATACAACCAGACGGGTTCAAGGCAAAGGGCCAAGAAGATAAGGTATGCAAGTTGCTTAAATCCATTTATGGATTAAAGCAAGCATCTCGTTCTTGGAATATTAGGTTTGATCAAGCAATCAAAACCTATGGATTCGAACAAAACATTGATGAACCATGTGTTTATCAATGTATCAAGAACGAGAAAGTGGTTTTCCTAGTACTTTATGTGGATGATATATTGCTTATTGGAAACGATGTGGCAATGTTATCATCTGTCAAAGTTTGGTTAGCCAAACAGTTTGACATGAAGGACTTAGGAGAAGCTAGTTATGTTCTTGGAATTCAACTCTTTAGAGATAGAAAGAACAAAACGATAGCACTCTCCCAAGCTTCATACATTGATAAAGTACTTGAAAAGTTTTCTATGAAAGATTCCAAGAAAGGTGCCCAACCTTTCAGGATTGGAATCAAGCTTTCTAGAGATGACTGTCCTAAGACATCGGAAGAAAGGGAGCGTAAGAAAAATATACCTTATGCATCTGCGGTAGGTAGTCTTATGTACGCTATGTTATGCACAAGGCCTGACATTTGTTTTGCAGTTGGTATGGTAAGTCGATATCAATCGAATCCAGGACCGAACCATTGGGCTGCGGTCAAGCATATACTCAAGTATCTACGGAGAACGAGGGATTATATGCTAGTGTATTCCGGTCAGGACCTTGTTCCTATAGGATACACAGATTCTGATTTTCAATCAGATCAGGATTCAAGGAAATCGACTTCAGGTTCTGTCTTTACCCTTGGAGGTGGTGCCGTTGTGTGGAGCAGTATTAAGCAATCTTGCATTGCTGACTCGACCATGGAAGCCGAGTATGTGGCAGCCAGTGAGGCATCAAAGGAAGCGGTATGGCTTCGCAGGTTCCTTAATGACCTTGAGGTCGTTCCTGGTATGGATAAAGCTATAGTGCTTTACTGTGATAACAGTGCAGCAGCAGCTAATACCAAGGATCCTAGGCATCATAAGAGGAGTAAGCACATAGACAGAAAATATCACATCATCAGAGGCTTTGTTGAGAGTGGAAATGTGACGATTTGCAAAATCGCATCAGAGGACAATCTTGCCGACCCGTTCACGAAGACTTTGGTGGCCAGAAGATTCGAAGAACACGTCGAAGGCATGGGGATGCGTAATATGTCACATTTACTCGCTTAGGGCAAGTGGGAGATTGTTGGGATCTATATGTGCCCTAAGGATAGAAAATCAATATTATGGATTTTCTGTAAATATGACATTTTGATATTAATAAGAGGAGGTTATTCATGTTTAATAAGTTGTGTCCTATTTACTTTCATTTGTTGATTGTATGGTTGAGCAAACATAAAATACTCCTTGACTGTTGGAAATATATCGGATTACCATATGTATACGGGGTATACATAGAAGACATGGTAATTTGATAACAGTCAAAATAAATAGTCCGCAATCAATGGAATAAGATTTGGGGATCTTATTCATGATAAGATTGTATAAGTTGTCTACTTCTTGGAGGGATGGTTTGTCTTGACCATCGGATTGGTTCCGAGTGGAAACTTTAATGTATACCAGTATTGAGGTATGACATTGGATTGGACCTAAAGTGTTAATTGATTCGGTTTAATAATTCCGTTTATAAGAATCAATGAAGCTTTGATTATCATTCTGTATTAATCTTAATCCTGAAATGATTACTTGAGTTCGTATCCATGACTTATGTACTTTAATGCACTACAGGTGAGACACTGTTAATTTATGGTCAATATACTTGTGTTTTGGGTGCATGACTTATGGATAGAGAAATCAAGATTCATAGATATGGAATCCATAGCTATCTTAACGATAGTACATGTTATCTACTTAAAGGCATTATTCGGGGATTGAAAGATAGTATAACAAGATCTTGGCCATTGGTTTACTTTGTGTTCTCTGATGGTTTACCAATTGTATGGTTTTATAATTGGTGGTTCTTTCAATGGAGAATAATGGAACTTTAAGTTAAAATGATTGAAAAGGTAAAACGGAAAAAGTCCTTAATTCAATCATGGATAACATATGGGGATTAAACAAGTGATGAATAAATCATGGAAGAAGCACTGCGTGAGAGAGCTTTCGTAATACGGTATGTAATCAGGAGTTCAGCTTCAAACTTTTAGTGGAATAGTTTTGAAGTTGATAATTGATGAATAATTAGTCTGGGATTAATTTTTCACAATTATAGGAGCCTCTTTACATATTTCCATCGGGTCCCTCTACTAGCTCATATAGTTCTAAATAGCATCTCGGGATTTGTTCCTAAAGAGATCGGTAAATTTAAATGGAATTTTGTAATGTCTATTAAGACATGTACTCTCTAACATGCAATCCGGAAAAGGATTGGACATGTAGGATTTGTGTAGACAAATAATATGATTTGTCAACATGTGATTGGTTAATTTGAATTTTGAAAATAAGATTGTGTTTGAATTATTTAATTTTGGAAAACAAAGTTTTTCTCTCCTAATCTAAAAGAGGTGCACGGTTTTAGATAGGTGGAGAGAAGAAAATTTTGTTTCAAAATTGTTCAAATATATTCCTAACATTAAATTATTAATTGATTTAAATAATGGAGATTATTTGATGAATTTTTTTTTATCCTTTAAATGTGGTGCACGGATTTTTGAGAGAAAAAAAAATTCAAATATTCCATTTATTTAAATTAATTAATATGGTTGATGTTTGTGGAAAATATTAATTCAAATGAGTGAATCTTATTTAAATTCAAAAAGGGTTTAAAAGAAATTTGAATCTAGATAGGACTAGGATCTTTTCACTAGTCTAGATTCTTGATTTAAAATTTGACCATCAATCTGGATTTATCCTAAAGTGGCCGAATTTTTTGGAGGAGATTTCCTCTTGAAAAAACGTTTCTAGGTTCAATGAATCTAGCCCTAAAGTTGTATGATCTTTTGGTTCAAAATTTATCCAGAAAAATAATTATTAATTATTTTTCAAGAAGGAATTAAATTTTGAAAAGGATTAGACTTCTATATAAAGGCTAGGAATTCTTGAGAAACCAATTTTTTGATAATTTTCAAGGGGGAAAACGTTTTTGTGAGTGAAAGAAAAAATAATTTGGGTTTCTTCCACTTCATAAAATTCGGCTATCTTGTGAGAAAGAAAAAGAGATAAAATTCCATTGAATCAAAACTGTGAGGAAGGTTAAACCGAGTGATAATTTTCATAGGAGGTTAACCGGTTCCTGTTTTGTAGTTTTGAAGAAAGAAGTTGGATCGTATTCTCAACGAGGAACATCGGAATTGAGAAGGAGGGATCTAGACTTCGGAAAGCATTACCGGTCGCTTGGATTCATAGAACGTGTGCCCACACACACTCTGAGACGTGGAACTCGAGAATAGTAGAGAAGACACGTTGGTCAAACGCTCTAGTGATTCCAGAATCCGAGAAATAAGGTACGCTTGATCATGAATTTAATTTATTGTTATATGCATCATGAGATTCTTTTTGAAACGGCATAAAAAATTTTAAAACTTTCGCTGCGCCGTAACTCCGATATCGAATCCGTTTTTTCCAACAATGCTTGCAGACGAAATTCATCCATCTCATTCAATTGCAACAACCGCTTTTCACCTGCTAGCTGGAGGTCCATGTTCAGCTGCTTGCTCGCCCAATACGCCTTGTGCTCTAGTTCCACCGGTAAATGACAGGCCTTTCCGAAGACCAATCGAAATGGTGACATGCCCAATGGTGTCTTGAATGCTGTTCGATAAGCCCAAAGTGCGTCATCAAGCCTCATCGACCAATCCTTGCGATTCGGGTTGACCACTTTCTCTAAAATTCTCTTTATCTCCCGGTTTGATACTTCCGCTTGTCCACTGGTCTGAGGGTGATAAGCTGTAGCAATCTTATGCCGCACTCCATACTTGCTCAAGAGATTCTCGAACTGCCTGCTGCAAAAGTGAGTTCCTTCATCACTAATAATTGCCCTTGGTGTTCCGAAACGGGTGAAAATATGTTTGTGGAGGAATCTGACAACTACTTTAGAATCGTTTGTCTGTAATGCCACAGCCTCAACCCATTTAGATACATAGTCCACTGCAACCAAAATGTACTGGTTCCCGTGGGAAGGTGGAAATGGCCCCATGAAATCAATTCCCCACACATCAAACAATTCCACTTCCAGAATATTGTTCAAAGGCATTTCATGTCGATTGGAGATGTTACCGACCCGTTGGCATCTATCACATGTCTTTGTGAACTCATGAGCATCCTTGAATAATGAAGGCCAGTAAAAACCCGATTGAAGGACCTTAGCTGCTGTTCTCGTTCCTCCGAAATGTCCTCCATAAGGTGAAGAATGACAATGCTGCAAAATGCTTTGGGATTCCTCCTCCGGAATGCATCTCCTGATAATCTGATCAGCACATTGCTTGTACAGAAAAGGCTCATCCCAAAGATAAAATTTCACCTCATGCATAAATTTCTTTCTTCGTTGGCTAGTCATCTCCGGTGGAGTCAGTCCACTGACTATGTAGTTAACAAAATCTGCATACCATGGGACAACAGCTTGCTGCACGACTAAAAGTTGTTCATCAGGAAAAGTCTCACGAATGGCTTCCGTCTTCTCTTCTTCGATCCCGATTTCCAATCGCGAAAGATGATCAGCAACTTGATTTTCTGACCCCTTACGATCTCTAATCTCCAAATCAAACTCCTGCAGAAGTAGTATCCACCTTATCAACCGCGGTTTAGCATCCTTCTTAGCAATTAGGTACTTAATCGCCGAATGGTCTGTATACGCAATCACCTTAGTGCCCACTAAATAAGCCCGAAACTTGTCGAATGCGAATACCACAGCCAAGAGTTCCTTCTCAATCGTGGTATAATTCAATTGAGCCTCTATGAGTGTCTTGCTTGCATAATAAATCGAATGGAACACCTTGTCGTGACGTTGACCCAACACTGCTCCCACTGCATAATCGCTAGCATCGCACATCAACTCAAAAGACAATGACCAATCAGGTGACTTGATTATAGGTGCAGACACTAACCGTTTCTTCAACTCCACAAATGCTTGCTGACAATCCTCATCAAAATTGAACTGTTGATTTTTCTCCAGCAAATTACACAAAGGCTTAGAAACTTTAGAGAAATCTCTAATGAATCGTCTATAAAAACCCG
This sequence comes from Ficus hispida, assembly GCA_025413025.1. NCBI lineage: Eukaryota > Viridiplantae > Streptophyta > Magnoliopsida > Rosales > Moraceae > Ficus > Ficus hispida. The sequence continues at coordinate 16,741,264 of CM046372.1, forward strand.
CATGGCCCAGAAAGCTTCGAATCCCTTTAACTGTTGTTGGTGGTGGCAGTTTGTCAATCACTTCAATCTTGGCTTTGTCTACCTCGATCCCTTCGTTAGAAATTCTGTGGCCCAATACAATACCCTCTTGTACCATGAAGTGACATTTTTCCCAATTCAGCACCAAGTTGGTCTCCTCGCATCGCATCAATACCTGCTCCAAATTTGCCAGACAATCCCCAAATGAATTCCCGAACACCGAAAAATCATCCATAAATACCTCTAACGATCTCTCCACCGTATCAGTAAAAATAGACATCATACAACGCTGAAAGGTAGCCGGAGCATTGCAGAGTCCAAATGGCATACGTCTGAAAGCAAATGTTCCATAAGGACATGTGAAGGTTGTCTTTTCCTAATCTTCCGGTGCTATAGCAATCTGATTGTAACCTGAATAACCATCCAAAAAACAATAATATTCTCTTCCCGCCAATCTATCAAGCATCTGATCAATGAAAGGCAGTGGGAAGTGATCTTTTCTTGTCGCTTTATTCAGCTTCCTGTAATCCATGCACACTCTCCATCCAGTTACTGTTCGAGTCGGGATTAGTTCATTGTTGTCATTTACTACCACGGTGACTCCCCCCTTCTTTGGTACACATTGGACAGGACTGACCCACGAGCTGTCTGAAATGGGGTAGATAATCCCTGCATCTAACCACTTAATTACTTCCTTCTTCATGACTTCTTTCATGATTGGATTAAGCCTCCGCTGCTGTTCAACTGAATTGCTGTAGCATTCTTCTAGCAAAATTTTATGCATGCAGATTGATGGGCTGATTCCTTTAATATCTGAGATGGTCCATCCAATTGCCTTTTTGAATTTTTTTAGCACCTCCAGAAGCTGTATCTCCTGTACCCCAGATAAACCAGACGAAATAATCACAGGCAGAGTGTCTGACTCACCCAAATAAGCATACCTCAAGTGTGAAGGCAATGGTTTTAACTCCAACACAGGTGGTTCTTCAATGGATGGTTTGTGGGATTTAATTGCCCGGTCTGACAATTCCAGTGATTCAAAGTGCTTTCCAGCTCTGACTGCCATGTGTCTGCTCTCCATCCATGACACTTGATTATCTCTAGCTTTCTCATCTTCATCTGACTCAGCTAACTCATCTTCGTTCATCTTCTTAAGAGAGCATCTCTTCTCAAATTCGGTTGCCACTAATGAACCAAACACTGATGGCTGAACATTCCTCGACATCATCAGCGAAACGCATAGCCTTGAAAACGTTGAAGGTGACTTGTTGATCGTGAACTCTCATTGTCAATTCACCCTTCTGCACATCGATCAAGGTTCTGCCGGTAGCCAAGAATGGTCTTCCCAAAATAATCGGTACATCTTTATCTACCTCATAATCAAGCACAATGAAATCTGCGGGAAAAATGAACTTATCCACTTGCACCAGCACATCTTCAATTTTTCCCTCCGGATGAGCCAAAGATCTAACTGCTAGTTGCAAAGTGACTGTCGTGGGTCTTGCTTCCCTAATCCCCAGCTTCTTGAATATAGACATAGGCATCAAATTTATGCTTGCCCCCAAATCACAAAGTGCCTTACCGAAGTATTGATTTCCGATGGAGCACGAAATTGTAAAGCTCCCAGGATCTTTCAACTTAGGTGGTAATTTGTTCTTTAGAATTGCACTGCACTCTTCGGTCAATGCTACTGTTTCAAACTCTCATAATCTCCGCTTCCTTGAAAGAATGTCTTTCATGAATTTGACATAACTTGGCATCTGCTCTAAGGCTTCTACAAGTGGAATGTTGATATGCAGCTGCTTCAACATGTCTAAAAACCTTCTGAACTGCTTGTCCTGCTTTTGATTTTGAAATCGTTGCGGAAATGGTGGTGGAGGTCTTTCTGATCTGCTTTGCTGCAGCTTTGCTATAGCATTTTGCTCTTCTGCAGTCTTCTGATCTATTTTGCTGCTGCTTTGTTGTAGCTCTGCTGTAGCATTCTGATCTGTTTCGGTTTCTGATTGAGGACCTGGCTGAATTTGGATTGAAGAGGGTTCTGTATCTTGAACAGGTTGTCGGATTGGTTGATCAATTTGTCTGCCATTCCGAAGTGTAATAGCCTTGCAATGCTCCTTGCCATCTCTTCTAGGGTTCTCCGTATCGCTAGGAAGCAATCCTTGAGGTCGATTGCTTAAAACATTTGCTAACTGCCCAACTTAATTCTCCAACGTTCTCAATGATGCAGCTTGACTATGAATGAGGGCTGACTGATTCTGAATAATCGCATCATTCTTTGCCATGTATTCCTTTAGCAAAGCCTCAATCGAATTCGGTTGCTCTTGAGGTGGATGCCTTTGTTGCTGTGGTTGAAAACCCAGAGGATGTGCAGGTTTGCTAGGCCCGGCTGTAGAATTACCTCCCTGATTAGTCCAAGAAAAGTTCGGATGCTGCCTCCACCCTGGGTTGTAAGTATTGGAACATGGGTTGTTATTCCTGTTGTAATTGTTCACATAACAAACCGAGGCTGGGTTGGCAGGACAACTATCAAATGAATGACCCTCACCGCAATAAACACACACCGCATCGACTGCTTGCACCGAACTTGCCCCTGTTGCCATATTCATAGACTTCAAGATGTTGGACAATGATGATACTTGAGCTGTCAACGCTGTGACTGCATCTACCTCATGAACTCCCGCTACACGCCTTCCCGTAGAAACTCTCTCTGTCGGCCACTGGTAATTGTTGTTCGACATCCTCTCCAAAATCTCGTAGGCTTCATTGTAGGACTTCATTAAAAGGGCTCCATTGGCAGACGCATCTACCATACTCCGAGTTTGCGCATTAAGTCCATTATAAAAAGTCTCCATTTGGATCCAATGGGGAAGTCCATGGTATGGGCATTTTCTGAGCAATTCTTTAAAGCGCTCCCATGCTTCATAAAGAGCCTCTCCATCTACTTGCTGAAATGATGTGATGTCATTCCGTAGTTTGGCATTTTTGTTCGGAGGAAAATACTTCACCAAAAATCTCTCAGCCAAATCATTCCACGTTGTTACAGAATCCGGTGGTAAAGAGTTCAACCAAGCTCTAGCTCTGTCTCGTAGAGAATAAGGAAATAACTTGAGTCGAAGCGCTTCTTCAGTTACACCATGAAGCTTGAAAGAATCACTCACTTCCATAAACAATCTCAGGTGCAAATGAGGATCTTCAGTAGGCATCCGGCTGAATTGACCCACTGTTTGGAGCATTTGAAACATCACTGGCTTCAACTCAAAGTGTTGGGCTTGAATTTCTGGTCGAACAATGCTAGGATGCAGCCCGTGCAACATAGGGACAGCATAATCCCTTATTGCTCTGTCTCTATCATCTGCGATTGTTGCAGCATTGTTGGCAACGTTATTTCCTCCTACACCTTCAGCCCTTCCTTCCATTCTAGCAGCACCTAGTTGTTCTCTTCTTCTTGCTCTAAAAGTTCTTTCAATTTCTGGATCAAGGGGAACTAAATCTGCGTCCCTCGGCCTGTTCATGCAAGAAAACCACACCTGCAAAGACAAAAAAATCAGAGTTTAATTAAATAAAGAATAGCAAATTAAAAGGAAAATAATTGATTTCTATAATAGCAATTTTCAATAATATCAATCCCCGGCAACGGCGCCAAAAACTTGTTCGCCAAAATATGTATGCGAAAATACTACGCAAGTGCACGTAATCGAACAAGTAATATAATAATGAGTAGAGTATCGTATCCACAGGGATTGAATTATCAAAAATTAATTACAGAAAACAATTGATTCATAACGAATTAAGAGTTGATTTGTATACTGAAATTTATAAAAATTAAATATAAATAAAAGAGTGCAATTAAAAAGAACGAAACAAAATAATTAAACGAAACAAGAATTCAAAGGCTTAGGGAGTGAATTAACAAGAATGATAGCTAAGATTATAGATTTCCCCTTAGTTGCAAATCTGTCTACAAATGCTATAGAAAATGCTGCAGCAAAGTTATCCAGTCAACTAAAATTCTGCACTATCCTCTTCCGAAAAATATTGTGCTTCTAGTTCTTCAAACCAAATTTAACATATCCCTATGCATCTCAGTTTTCCAAACAGAACATTAAGCATCAATTTTAATATGTTGTATGAAAGAACAATATATTCCTATATCGTTTGTTCATATTATTCAAGTTTAATCTAACCAAAATTAACCTTCCCAGAATTAATTTTCGTCTGAGTAATCTACCAATCGATGGCCAGTCAATCAATAGAAATTAAACAATGCAACACACTTGAATAAACCGAATAAACTTCACTGAACAATTAACTCAAAATTTAGATTTTCATTGCAACCTTGGATCCATCTATAATCTTAGCTAAAAAAAAAAAAAACTTAGTTCATGTTCGAAATACAGAAACCACACATATAGATTTCCATCCACATATTCATCATTCCAAAAACAAGAACGAAAGATTAAAAAGGATCAGAAAGAACTGAAGGAAAAAATGGAAAGATCTTCGGCAGAAATGAAATTTCTTTCTTTCGCCGAGAGTCCCCAGCCGTGCA
>CM046372.1:16745930-16828396 GCA_025413025.1 Ficus hispida
TGGTGAAGGTATTATGGAAGAACCATAAAGTAGAAGAAGCCACCTGGGAATTAGAAAGCGAAATGAGAAAGTGCTACCCCGGTTTATTCTAATTTTCGAGGACGAAATCTTTAAGGGGGGTAGATTGTAATACCTGATTTTTATGACTGAACGATTCTTTGTATAGAATTTACATTGAACCGTAAATGCAATTATGGAAAAAGCCCCGTTAAGGGTTTTAATTATGTTTTGTGAGTTTTATGGTTATATAGACTCAAACAGGATTAATTAAGTAAGAAAACAATCTTTTAAGTCAAAAGGAGCATTATGGCAAAATTTCTTGAAAAGTCAAACTTTGACCAAAAAACGTCACGGTTGACCAAAAAGTCAACTGTTGACCAAGAAAGTCAAAAATTGACAAAAAGGTCACTAATCGACAAGAAAGTCGATGGTTGATCCAAAAAAGTTCAAGAAATGATGCTTCGAGTCTGTACGACTTATTAAGAAACAGTATGGAAATTGTACCGGACAAAGACCGGTTTTTCAGATAATAAGAAATGTTTAAGACTTAAGAACCACCCTAGAAAATCAAGCATATTGAGTTCAAGTAAAGGGCAAAAGGGTTTTACGAAATAAGAAAAATTCTATACCGTCCATTTTTACGCCGGTAAATTTTGGACAGCACTTCGGTAAACCAATACTGAGTTTAAGTAAATCCAGTATTGGAAATACCTGAATTAACATAAAATGGGCTGCACAAAACAAGAAGAGCCAAACAAGCCTAAGATAAGCTTACCTCATCAAACTTTTGATTATTACATCATTAAGTGATTTAAGAAAAAAATTTTGGAAATTAGTTGTCTTCCACCTCCTTTGTTGGCCGGCCACATGTCCCCCTTTTGTGGAATTTGTTGCTTCTTGAGGGGCCAAATTCTAATTTCAAGAAGTTTCCCAACCTCTATAAATAGAGGTGGTCATTGTTCACAAAAAAAAGAAAAACTTAGCCAAACTCTTGCAATTTTGTCCCACAAAATCCGAACTTTGTGTGAGTGAGAGACAAGAGAAAAATTGCAAACCAAGTGTGTGGGAAGCCTTAGGGTGGTCGGAATTAGGCTAGTGACCAAGCAGAAAGTTGGAGAAAAGTTTGGAACCCAAACCCTTAGCCAAGGCCGGTTGTGGTGGGGGAGAACCAAGCCAAGAATCCAAACCGGGTTTTTGAGCCTTTGGCTGGAAATTTGGTGCAAATTGGTGACCGGATTTCAAGGGAAAGGAGGCTGGAAATTTTGGACCTCTCTTGGCCAGCAAGACCAGCGGCTGCCGGTTGGGAAAAAGGAGGAAACCGAGCCACCTTAAGCCAAGAAAGCGAGGTAAAACCCTAACCGATTCAAGCTTTCATTTAAATTCGTGAGAGGAAATTTAAATGTATTAAAAGCTATGGTTTGTAATGGCTTAAGCCACTTTTAAGTTCTGCCCTGTTTTTGCAAGTTATAGGCATGTGCTTGATTAGTTAGGTTAGGGCTTGGTGGTTGATTATGTGCATGCTAGGTGTTTGTGTGAATGCCTAGGATTTTTTTATATGTTTTGAATGAACGAAAATTTTGCTTGCATGTTTGAAGCTGAACGTTAGAAACGTTATGCATGTCTGTTTTAGGCTCCCGCTGAGTTCGGTTGAGGTAGGGTGAACGTTTTAGGACGTAAATGAGATTTTAAACCGAAAACTGCCAACTCGGGTAGAAATTGGTCAGTTTCGGGAAAAACAGTTTTGAGGCTTCTAGAGGCCGAATTAGGAAAAACTCAAAACATGAAAGTTTTTAAGTAGAGTTTTTCCAAGAGGACAACGCGGACAGTTTTGTAAAATGAGGCTCCAATGGCCTCGGTTTTGACCAAAACCCGTGCCTTAGTGCCCAGGACCCGTGCCTTGTATGCCCTGGACCCGAGTACGGCCAAGTCGACTTCCACAGGGTTTTTGATCATGAAAATGTCCGAACTGGGTTTTACCCAAAACATAAAAGTTGTAGAGTTTTTAAATGTTTACAACTTTCATGAAGACAAGTTTTACAGATTAAATATGGGTTTTTAGATAAAAAGGAATTTCGGAGAACTGTACAGGAATTATGGAAATCCTGTACAGAATTTACAAGTTGACACAGAAAATGCATATTTTTGCAGTTTCACTGCAAATAGACATTGAGAAACTGTTCCAAAGGCAGTTTCCAATAGTCAATAAATTTATAAGTCTCGTTTCAAGATTTTCAATCCTTAAAATTAAACAAAAGAGTTTATATACAAAAACTAAATTAATTAAGGTTTTTATTTCCTAAAAATAAGATTTTTAAAACCAAAGTAAAAAACTACCCGAATAGGGTTACCAAAGTAACCAGTTAGGATAATGTAAAATAAGTAAGGGTTTATAACTAAGGTTATAAACAAATGTTGGTTATACTACCAACAGTTCTAACCCTTACTTTTATTTAATTTCAGAACGTTACACGACGAGGTGTCCCAAGCGGAACCTAACTCCATTATTGGACACCGCATTTACGAACGAGGTAAGTACAACTCCGCCTACAGCATAGGCTTGTTGTGAATACTTGCCTAAGTATGATTGTTAGTTATGATGCTATATGTTACATGCTCAGTATTATAAATTAGCTTAAGAATGCTATGATTCTATGTTATGAACGTATGTTTTATATGCTATGGTCTATAGAAGTATGATTAAGGTTAAGTTATATTAAGATTAATTAAGTGAAACATCATGATGCATGTTCACTAATTAACAAAAGAAAGATTAAGTATGATGGCAAGCAAGCTTGCCGGTGTCGTACCGACCCGCGTCAGGTCGGGTTGAGCTATGGCAAGAGTAAGTCCATAGAGCGCGCCCGGTACGAACACTCATGTTATGGGGCCCAAAAGTAAGGTTAAGATAAGAAAGTTATGAAGAGATAAGAGAGCATAAGGAAGCATAAACGGATCATGCATACGATATGTCAAGTTATGTTATGAAATGTTATGCTATGCTATGATTAAGTTATGTCATGAAATGTTATGCTATGCTATGATTAAGTTATGTCATGAAATGTTATGCCATGCTATGGTTAAGAAAGGTTATGGAATGTTATGTTAGGTTAGATTATGTTGTGTTTTTAATATTGCGGTATTAATAGTTGTACTTGCTGAGCTTTCGCTCACTGTTTTACGTCTATGCTGTAGGTAAGCAGCCTGCCAGCAATTAATGATACAAGATGGAAGGCGAGGTGTGCTGGACTGTGAAATGTGGGAATAATGCCGCCACACGTTTTGTTTATTATGTTAATATTTTATAAGTTTTATTTATACCTACACCACGTTTTAATTATTCAGTATAATTATTTACGTAGGTGTGTATACATATTGATACTGCTTATAAAAAAAAAAAAAAATATAATCCGCTGTTTTACGTATAAGTACGTAAGTGTGTATGTATGTATGTACGGTAACGGCCTGTGCTAGGCGGGTCGTTACATCCATCTACTTGCTGAAATGATGTGATGTCATTCCGTAGTTTGGCATTTTTGTTCGGAGGAAAATACTTCACCAAAAATCTCTCAGCCAAATCATTCCACGTTGTTACAGAATTCGGTGGTAAAGAGTTCAACCAAGCTCTAGCTCTGTCTCGTAGAGAATAAGGAAATAACTTGAGTCGAAGCGCTTCTTCAGTTACACCATGAAGCTTGAAAGAATCACTCACTTCCATAAACAATCTCAGGTGCAAATGAGGATCTTCAGTAGGCATCCGGCTGAATTGACCCACTGTTTGGAGCATTTGAAACATCACTGGCTTCAACTCAAAGTGTTGGGCTTGAATTTCTGGTCGAACAATGCTAGGATGCAGCCCGTGCAACATAGGGACAGCATAATCCCTTATTGCTCTGTCTCTATCATCTGCGATTGTTGCAGCATTGTTGGCAACGTTATTTCCTCCTACACCTTCAGCCCTTCCTTCCATTCTAGCAGCACCTAGTTGTTCTCTTCTTCTTGCTCTAAAAGTTCTTTCAATTTCTGGATCAAGGGGAACTAAATCTGCGTCCCTCGGCCTGTTCATGCAAGAAAACCACACCTGCAAAGACAAAAAAAATCAGAGTTTAATTAAATAAAGAATAGCAAATTAAAAGGAAAATAATTGATTTCTATAATAGCAATTTTCAATAATATCAATCCCCGGCAACGGCGCCAAAAACTTGTTCGCCAAAAATATGTATGCGAAAATACTACGCAAGTGCACGTAATCGAACAAGTAATATAATAATGAGTAGAGTATCGTATCCACAGGGATTGAATTATCAAAAATTAATTACAGAAAACAATTGATTCATAACGAATTAAGAGTTGATTTGTATACTGAAATTTATAAAAATTAAATATAAATAAAAGAGTGCAATTAAAAAGAACGAAACAAAATAATTAAACGAAACAAGAATTCAAAGGCTTAGGGAGTGAATTAACAAGAATGATAGCTAAGATTATAGATTTCCCCTTAGTTGCAAATCTGTCTACAAATGCTATAGAAAATGCTGCAGCAAAGTTATCCAGTCAACTAAAATTCTGCACTATCCTCTTCCGAAAAATATTGTGCTTCTAGTTCTTCAAACCAAATTTAACATATCCCTATGCATCTCAGTTTTCCAAACAGAACATTAAGCATCAATTTTAATATGTTGTATGAAAGAACAATATATTCCTATATCGTTTGTTCATATTATTCAAGTTTAATCTAACCAAAATTAACCTTCCCAGAATTAATTTTCGTCTGAGTAATCTACCAATCGATGGCCAGTCAATCAATAGAAATTAAACAATGCAACACACTTGAATAAACCGAATAAACTTCACTGAACAATTAACTCAAAATTTAGATTTTCATTGCAACCTTGGATCCATCTATAATCTTAGCTAAAAAAAAAAAACTTAGTTCATGTTCGAAATACAGAAACCACACATATAGATTTCCATCCACATATTCATCATTCCAAAAACAAGAACGAAAGATTAAAAAGGATCAGAAAGAACTGAAGGAAAAAATGGAAAGATCTTCGGCAGAAATGAAATTTCTTTCTTTCGCCGAGAGTCCCCAGCCGTGCAGTTGAATCTATCTCCTGCTCTCTGAGTCTCCAGTTCTCTCTCTTTCTTCTCTGCTGGTGTATTTCGGCGTCTCTGTTTCACCCCCAGAGCGGCTGCTTCTTGCTCCTCGTTTTTTCCTTTTTATTCCAAAGACCCACCAAATTGCCCTAGCTCCACGTGCCTTTGGTTTCACTCAATTTAGTAACTTTTCCCCCACAGCTGTCGTGCACCATTAAATGAATAAATGAATCTTTGCCAGCTGTAAAGTAGGATTAGGTCCACATGCTTTATTCCAATTCTGCATTAGATCACTTTGCTGCATCATTGCTGTAGCATTGCTTGCAGCAAAGTTACGATTTTCAGCTATAAACCATGGTAAGTCTTCTAATCCACTGGGTCTTCACTCCATTGACAGCGCCGGTCCACTGAAACAAAAACAAAAAATCAGAAATACGATAAAAAACTAAAATTAGCTAATTATTTTAACCTATTCTTTAACTAAAACAAGCTAACTAATATTATATAAAATTCTTAAAACTAAGGCATATTATCTTGAAATAACAATAATTAACAAGCTTAAAAGTATGTTAAATAACTCTATTTCATAGAGTTATCACCAGTTAATTTGTTTTGCGTAAGTATCACAGATAAAGGGCTCGACATTTGATCTATAATAAGAAAACATGTAATAAGTATGAGCAAACATCCTATCAGTTTATAAAATATGGTTTTATAATGAAACAAAAAGATCTATATGCAATCTAAATGTTCATGTATAAAACCCTTAAAACACATACCTTACAACGATAATTCCTAGCTTTTACTTTCTAAGCTACCGAGGGGTAGTCATAGAATAACTAGCCAAGAACACGGATCCCTTCCGATTAATATAGATTCGTCCACGGAGCAAACTTCATTAAATATATATTAACTGTAACGACCCGCCTAGCACAGGCCGTTACCATACATACATACATACACATACATACTTAAATAATGAGCGTAAGCAGCGGAATTTTTTTTTTTATACGGTGCGGAATAAATGAAACGCATAATAATGTAAACGCTGTTCGAATGCGGAATAATATACATAATAAGAACGAAACGCGTAGCGGTTAATAATCCCACATTTCACAGTCCACCTCGCCACGCTCGCCATCTTGTATCATCTGTTGCCAGTAGGTTGCTTACCTACAGCATAGATGTAAGACACGTGAGCTTTCGCTCAGCAAGTACAACATACATAACCGCAACAACATAAATCATCATACATATCATACTTAATTCATCATAGCATACATAACATACTTAACTCATACATAACATACTGAACTCATCATAACATACTTAACTCATACATAACATACTGAACTCATCATAACATACATACCATTTCATGACATCGCATAATATATGCATGAACCGATTATGCTCTTATTATGCCATCTTATGCATTCTTAACTTATCTTACTTATGGGCCCCTTATCTTGAGTGTACGTACCGGGCACGCAACTATGATTTGGTTGGGGCGGCCAGTCCATTTCCAACTCAAACCATAGTCCAACCCGACCTAACGCGGGTCGGTACGACACAGGCAAGCTTGCTTGCCATCTTACTTACTTTCATAATCTCATACTTGATCTTATTAGTGAACATGCTTCATGATGTCACTATTTATAATTCATGCTCATATCTTAGCATTATACCTTATCATGAACTTATCCTAATCATATCATAAACATAACATCATCACGTCATACACACCAAACATACTTGGGTAAGTATTCAACAGTAAGCCTATGCTGTAGGCGGAGTTGTACTTACCTCGAACACTATGTCCAGAGGGGTGTCGATCCAATTCAGGATACTGCAGCAAGCTATCTCCTGCTATATCAGAGGACATAGGGTAAGAATTCTGTTATTATAGAATGCTGGTAATCAAACCAACATTCATCCCTAATCATAGTTATATGCCCCCTTTCATAAACATTGCCGGATACTTTCTCAGTATCGCGGATAACCCTAGAGATTAAGGTCTTACTACACTTAAAGCGTAACTTGATTAGTTACTTAAAGTAACCTTGGCTAAACAGCCTTTCATAGCAGTTTTAGGCTGCTAATATTTGACCTTGGGCCTAAGCCTTTTAAAGCACAACCCAATAGGTTACTCTAAGTAACCCTAGGTTTTTAGGACCCACTAATCGTACTTATTACTTTATTGGGTTACGTTGGATAACCCTTGGGCTTCGGCCCAAACCAATAACTCGGTATATTCCCGGTTATTGCCCATTCAACTTGGTTTAAAACCTTTTTTTCTTTACTTTGGAAAACTTGGGATTTTAAACTTACTTTTCCTCAAAATCTTTATAAAACTTGAAATCATATTTATAAAAATCATTAAAAATGGAAACTGCCTTTAGAACAGTTTCTTGGAATAAATTTGTCAGCGTATGTGCAGAAATGTCCTTTTCCTGCACTGTTTTAGAAAACTCTGTGCAGGAATTTCCTGTTCACTGCACAGTTTTGAAATCCAATTTTCTATTTAAAAATCAAAGCCGAATTTGAAAACGTTTTCTTCATGAAAGTTTTAAAGCATGAAAAACCCTACAACTTTTGGGTTTAACTCGAGACCCAAATCAGTCTCTAACCCATTCATTTTTCCTGTTGAACTCACCTGGCCGTGCATAGGGTCTGGGCACAGTCAGGCTCAGGTTTTCATAAAAACGAAGGCCGTTGGAGTCTTATTTTGAAAAACTGTCCTCGATGTCCACTAGGAAAAATCCTACTCTACAACTTTCATGTTTTAGATTTTTCCAAAATCCGCTTCTAAGGGCCTCAAAACTGGCTTTCCAGAAAACTGGCCAGTTTGAACCCGAATTGGCAGTTTTCTATCTTCATAAATTTTTTCGTCCTAAATCGTGCACACTACCTCAACCGCCCACAGCGGGAGCCTAGGATCATCATGCAACGTTTTTCTACCATCCCAAATTAACTTACATGAACCCCACATGATCATGCAAGTCAAACAACAATTTGCATCAATTAAAGTTAGGGTTTGCATGGTTTTATCCTAAATCCAACCATGGCATTAATAATTCAATCTAATACCCTAACATGCCATTCATAATCTGTTTGACAGATTTTTAGGGGACATATAACCAACTAATCTTTCTAATCATGCAACCCTAGAAATCAACAACATAAACATAATTAAAACTATCAATCAAACCATCATTCAAAAACCATACTAAACTAATCAAGCACATACACCCTTAAATCTAGGCTAGGGCTCGGAAATTAAATTGAGCTTATGCTCATTACAAACCAACTTGAAATACACTTAAATCTTCAATTTAAAACTTGAATTGAAAGATTTAAGGTTCAAGATGATTTTTACCTTACTTAATCCAAGAGTAGGTTTGCTTGGCTCCAAAAGTTTTTCTTCCTTTCTCCTTGGTACAGCCGGCCTTGCTCCTTCAATGAGCACCAGAAATTTTTCCAGCCACCTAGGGGTTGCTCCTACACTTCTCCGGCCACTCAACACAAAATCAGTCACCTTCCAACAGCTTTCCCTTTCACTTTCTCTTCTACCTTTTCTGCTGCCTCACAACCGGCCACCAATGCCAAGTTGGTTTCCAATTTTTTTTCCAATTTCCTAGCTTGCTTCCTAGTGAAACCCGAACTCTCCTAAGACTATTTCCTTAAGTTTTTGAAACTTTTTCTCTCTTTTGGCTGCTGTCAAAGTTCGGTTTTGGTGAGGAGAAAATTGGGCAAAGTTTGGTTGCTTTTCACAATTTTTGTGAACAAAAATGTTCAAATGGCCAACTATTTATAGGTGAGGGCAACTTCTTCCATTTGCACCAAAAACCCTCCAAAAATTTCAATTTTTGCACCAAGTCCTCTTAGTTGGCCGGCCACCTCATTGTCTAGATCATTCCAAATTTCTTTCCAATCTTAATTAAATCCAAAAATGATGTCATAAATCAAAAGCTAATGACATCATCCATATAAAGGCTTGTTTGGCTTTTTCTCTTAGTAGACAATCCTTTTTAATGCCAAACAGGTATTTTTAATACTGTGCTCTCTTATACACAGTACAAGCTTCTTTACTACAGTCCAAAATTTATCTGCGTAAGGATGGACTGTACGAAACTTTTCCTTTTTGCTCCAAGCCCTTTGGCCTTTACTATCCTACTTAATGTGCTTGATTTTTCTATGATGGTTTTAAAACTTATTCTTACTATCTGCGTTGTAAAAACGGCTTTTCGCAGTATATACCTCATACTGCATCACATACTTAAGTTTCGACATCTAGTTGACCTTTTTAGGCAATCCTTGACTTCTCTTAGTCGATGTTGCCTTTCTTGGTCAATGTTGACTCTCTTGGTCAACTTTGACTTTCGTGGTCAACTTTGACGTCTTTTGGTCAAACTTTGACCAAAATAAAAATCATCACGTTTTTATACCTTTTCACTCAAAAGGTATCATGCTTGACTAAGCAATCATTTTTGAGTCTTATAACGCATAAGAACTCACAAATTTCAATAAATGTAATGACCAGCTTGTTTACAAATTTTGATTTCTGTTATTAGGAATCAAAGTTGTAATTACTTATGTTTACATGCTATGTGTTATGTTCTATCTGTAAAATTATTGAATTCTTGGTTGAGAGATTCGATAATTTACTTATATAAGACCTTTTTGTTATGAAAGGCAAATTTATGATTTATGATTCTCTGATTAGTAGTTTCTAATATTAAGAGAACCCTAGACGCAGTTCAGATAAATTTTGGATTATGGTCTAGTGCAGGAATACTGTTATCGGCTGAAAACAGTATCTGTATATGTAAGCTAGTATGAAAGTGGACTGTGTTTAGGAGTTAAGATAAGCAAGGTCTTAAAAGGTGACACCTCGTCATAAAAAGAATGACAAATGTCACTATGAAAACCGGCCACCTTGCAGGGACTAAAGTGCAAATGTTTTGGCTTTAGGGGCCAAAGTGTAATTTTGTGAAAATTATGGTTTGATAAATAAATTTGTAAATTTATGGAACTATGGATATTTCTAGTTGGATTTCCTAGTTCAATTAAGCTTATGATGATTTTTAAGTTTGGTTAACCTAGTTGGAAACCAAGGAATCAAGTTAAGTTTGATTGGTTCAAAATTGACCAATCACATGCTTACACTTGTTCATATAGGGACCGGCCACCTCAAGGGCTAATGAGCAAATATTTTGCTCTTAAGGACCAATAGGCAAAGTATGAAAATTTGAGGTTTACTAGAAATTGACACCTCACAATTTTAGCTTTGCTTAGTAAGCATAATAGCTTTGCTTACTAAGCTATGTTGCAAGTTGTCATCTTGACACCTAGCAAGAATGGCCGGCCACCTCATGGATATGTTCAAGCAAATATGATGTTTTTAAGGACTGAAAAGCAAATAAGGAAATAGGTGTTTCATTGTTAGTTTGACACCTAAAAACCTAGCTTTGTTTAGTAAGCAATCTAGCTTTGCTTACTTGGCTATATGTGATGCATCAACAAGCAAAGATTTTCCATGTGGCACACTATGGAAACCGGCCATCACCTTGGCTAGACATATCATGAATTAGCCTTGGTGAGTAAGCACCATAGGTTTGCTTAAGTGGCTAGCAAAGGCAAGCACACTAAACCACCTAAGGCCGGCCACCATGAGGTCAAGACACCTCATGGACTAGCTTCGGTTAGTAAGCCACCCTAGCTGCCCTTATTTGGCAAGCCAAAACTCTTACACCACATCAATGATGAACCGGCCATCATGGGAGGTTGACACCTCATGGTGTAGCTTTGGTGAATCAGCTCCCTAGCTGTGCTTGTTTGGCAAGCCAAGGCCTTGCCAAGCCACCCTAAAACCGGCCACCTTAGGATTAGGACACCTCGTGGCCTAGCTTGGATGAATAAGCATTCCTAGCCTCGCATCCGTGGCAAGCCGAGGTTTTGACACATCATCACTCTAAGGGCCAGCCATCTTGAGGGCTTGACACATCGTCTAGTAGCCTTGATGAGTCAGTCCCATAGCCTTGCTTAGTCATTTCCAAGAGCCAAGCATGGCCGGCCACTACACAAGGTTGGTTCAGCAAATAGAATTTTGCTAGAGGACTTTTTGGCAAAGGAAGAACAAGTTGTTCACCTATAAATAGGTGAAGGCTTATTCTTTGTGTTTGTTTAGAAAACCTTGCAGCCAATGTTTCAGTCCTCTCCCTTATAGAAACCAAACCCAAAGTGAGAAGCAAAGTGAAAGTGAAAGTGTGAATCAAATCCAGTTTTGTGGTGTTGTGTTAGCACAAGAGAAAAACTTCGAAACCCTAAGCTAGAACCTTTCTCGTGAAGCTTGAGGTAAATCTTTTAACCTCTAGCTGTTTATTTATGTTTTAGTTAAGAGAAATTAAGAGTTTGATGCTGTGTAAAAGCATGAGTTATGGTTGTTTAGATTTATAAACCATACCGAATGAAAACTGCTAGTTTCGGGTTAAACTGGACAGTATTTTGGAAAGTAAATTTTGAGGTCCTTAGAGGCCGAATCATGAAAAAGTCAAAACTACAAAGTTGTAGAGAAGGGAAAATCCTAGGGGAAAACGAAGACAGTTTTTGAAAATAAGGCCTCTAAGACCTTCGTTTTTACAAAAACCCGAGACCTATTTTAAGGTTAATAAAATGGTCGAAGAATTTTCAAAGACAGAAACAAGTGTGTTAAAGTCAGATTTGGGTTTTAAGTTTAAAACAGAAGTTGTAGGAATCTTCAAGATCTACAACTTTCATGAAGGAAATATTTTCAAATTCGAAACAGATTTGTTAGAAGAGGATCAAATTTAAAGATTTGATTCCAAATACAGTTTTCAGAATTCAGGGGTTTTTAAAAGAAAGTAAAGTTTTAAAGTTTATGCAATGTTTTTGATACCCTTGTACTAAGATAAGTTAATAACTAGGGTAATTATGACACTATGATAGGATGATACTTATCCTATGATTTTCTGTAAAAACAGGAAAACAACCAGTGTAGGTGGAGCACTAAATTCAAGATTTAGTGTAACTGGTAAGTACAACTCCGCCTACAGCATAAACGAAAATGTTTAATAAGTTCATGATGATATGTATGCAATGAAGAGTTATTGATAGTATGTGTTCAAGTTAAGCTGATATGCTTACGATGTTAAGTTGATATACTTATGAAGTATGAAGATTAAGTTAAGCTGATATGCTGACGATGTTATGTTGATATGCTTATGAAGTATGAAGATTAAGTTAAGCTGTTATGCTTATGATGTTATGTTGATATGCATATGAAGTATGATGATTAAGTTAAGCTGATATGCTTACGATGTTATGTTGATATGCATACGAAGTATGATGATTAAGTTTAGCTAATATGCTTACAATGTTATGTTAACATGCTTATGAAGTATGATGATCTAATTATGTTGATATGCTTGCAATGTATGTTAGCATAAGATGATCCAGTTATGTTGAAATGTTATGATGCCATGAGATTATGATATTATAAGATTATACTGATATACTGATGATATATTATGATGATATGGCATCACGAAGCATGCTCATTAAAGACAACTCATTCGGTAATGAGTAAAATACGGTTTCAAGTTAGAAACTGTTAATGATTCAAGTATGATGATAAACAGATGGTAATCTGTGTGAATACGGTTTCAAGTTGGAAACTGTTTATGATCATGAAAGATTCATGTATGATGACAATGATGATGAACAGATTTCTTGTGTCGTATCGACCCGCGAAGGTCGGGTTTGGTCCATGGTTTGAGTTGGACATGGCTGGCCGCCCCAACCACTCCATGGCAGCGCACCACGGTACGTACACTTATGTTATGTTATGTAAGGGGCCCGGAACCAACGCTAACTCATGAATGAATAATGAGAGCATAAAAGGTTCATGCATTGGTTATAATGAAATGATTTGCGGTGCAATTGTTGTACTTGCTGAGCAGCTCATGACTTACGTTTATGCTGTAGGTAAGCAATCATACAGCAATACCTGATGCAAGGCGGTGGGCGTGGCGTGGCAAAACTGTGAAATTATGGGTGTGAAGCTACCACGCGTTTTGTTAAAATTACGTTTTGTCTATGTAATATTTAAGTGCTATGTTTTAGTACTACAAGGGACAAAGTATGTATATGTATATGTATATGCATATATATATGTATATGTATGTATAAGTAATTAAAATGAAAGTTTTCATCCTAAGTTAAGTGATGATTTAAAAAAAAAAATTTAGTTCAGATTTTCATATGTATGTAAGTAAGTATGGTGACGATCACGAAAGGGTTGGTCGCCACAATAAAAACCCTAAACCGGGCTTTTGCATAACTACCTTCACGGTACAATTCAAATTTCTATACAAGAAATTGTAACATAGAAAAATTCTAGTTATTACATTAACTATCGTTTATTTGGCCACTACTTTACATATCAGAGCCTCGAAGGAGGATTAATAAATAAAATAGCATGAGTGTATAACCATCGTTTTCAATTTTGAATCCATATTTTACATTCGCCACCGAGGGGTGATCTAAACATAAAATATATCCAAAATTATTATCCTTTCGGAAATCCAAATCAGTATGTGCTCTATGTAAGATATCTATCCGAAAGGAATTCCCGGGTCAAAACCGAGTAGTAGGCACTACCATGCGTAACTATTAGACCAATGATGGAGGCCGTAGGTCTTAGTGTATAAAACCTTCTCCCACTCAATCTTTTAAATTAGGGTTTTTGTTTTTCATGCATAAACAATATTTATTGAGTGGCACTCCCTAGTCTATATGGCATGTTATCAATAAATCACGAAATAGTATAACATATTCATCTAGCAACACATCATCCATGGTTTGCAAAATATGTAAATAGTCGTGGATCATGATTCCATCCTAGAGAAAAGAAAAATGCAAAATTTACAATAATTAACCGAAATATATATCGGTCTTCATTTGTAGATCAATGCCTTGTATCATTTTTCAATGTGTCTTCCGTCTCCAATGTCACATCTTTTTAAATTTAAAATTAAATTTAAATTTTAAAAAGATTATATGTGATTTTTAATTTTAATCAAAATATCAAAATTTAAATAAAAATCCAGTTTATTAAATTTTAAAATTCAAAAATATTTGAAATTTAAAAATTTCAAATTTAAATCATAAAATTTTAAAATTCATAATAATATCCATTAAATTTAACTTTAAATTTTCAAATTTGACTTCCAAATTATCAAGATCACATATCATTGGAAAATTAAATTTTCAAAAAGATTCGGTGATTTTGTTTTTATTTTTATTAAAAAAATGTTTTTAATTGAAAAATAACAAAAAAACATAAAATCACATCCTTTGAAAATTTCCATACCTTCGTTCATCTTCAATCTCCTCGAATCCATTGTAGCCCGAATTTAACAAAAAAAATTCCTATGCCGTTTTTGGCTTACAAAAATTTTAGGAATTGAAAGAACGACCTAGCGGTGATAATATACCGCATCTATTACACTTGAAAAACTTAGATACAAATTCTAACCTCTATGAAATCATGACCGGCAAAATTAAACAAGCAACATATATTATAAAAATAATATAAAGCATTAATTCATCCATACATCCATTCATAATATATTTAACATACTCAAAATTAAACCTAAAGTTCTAACTCTCTAAAATATTTCATTAATGCATAGAGAGAAATTTATTCGATCAAATAATTTATGTTATATACATGATCATGAGTTGGCTCTGATACTAATTGTTGGAAAAAAAAAACGGATCCGATATAAGAGTTACGGCGCAGCAAAAGTTTTAAAATTTTTATGCCGTTTCGGAAAAGAATCTCTTGATGCATATAACAATAAATTAAATTCATGATCAGGTGTACCTTATTTCTTGGATTCCATAATCACTAGAGCGTTTGACCAATGTGTCTTCTCTACTATTCTCTAGTTCCACATCTCAGAGTGTATGTGGGCACACGTTCTATGAATCCAAGCTACCGGTAATGCTTCCTGAAGTCTAGATCATTTCTTCTCAATTCCGATGTTCCACGTTGAGAATATGATACAGATTTTTTCTTCAAAACTCCAAGTCAGGAACCAGTTAACTTCCTTATGAAAATAATCACTCGGTTTAACATTCATCTCAGTTTTGGTTCAATGGAATTTTCTCTCTTTTTCTTTCTAACAAGATAGCCGAATTTTGATGTGAAAGAAATCAAAATTGTTTTTCCTCTCACTCCCAAAAAAATCGTTTTCCCTCTTGAAAAAATATCAGAAATTAGTTTATCAAGAATTCCTAGCCTTTATATAGTTGTCCAATCCTTTTCAAAATTTATCACCTTCTTGAAAATAATTAATAATTATTTTTCTGGATAAATTTTGAACCAAAAGATCATACAACTTTAGGGTTAGATTCATTGAACCTAAAAACGTTTTTCCAAGGGGAGATCTTTCCTCAAAAAATTCAGTCACCTTTGAAATTCAAAGGTTGATTGGTGGTTCAAATTTTAAATCAAGAATCTAGACCAGTCAAAAGATCCTAATCCTATCTAGATTCAAATTTCTTTTAAACCTTTTTGAATTTAAATAAGATTCACTCATTTGAATAAATATTTTCCACAAATATCAACCATATTAATTAATTTAAATTAATAGAATATTTCAAATTTTCTTTCCTCACAAAAACCGTGCACCTCTTTTAATTAAGAGAGAAAAATTCATAAAATAATCTCCATTATTTAAATCAATTAATAATTTAACGTTAGGAATATATTTGAATAATTTTGAAATAAAATTTTGTTTCCCTCCACCTATCTAAAAACCGTGCACCATATTTAGATTAGGAGAGAAAAACTTTGTTTTCCAAAATTAAATAATTCAAACACAATCTTATTTCCCAAATTCAAATTAACCAATCACATATTGATAAATCATTTGTCTTCAAATTTCACATGTCCATCCTTTCCGGATTGTATGTTAGAGAGTATCATGTCTTAATAGACATTACTAAATTCCATTTAAACTTACCGATCTCATTAGGAACAAATCCCGAGATGCTATATAGAACTATATGAGCTAATAGAAGGACCCGATGGAAATATGTAAAGAGACTCCTATAATTATGAAAAATTAATCCCAGATTAATTATTCATCAATTATCAACTTCAAAACTATTCCACTAAAAGTTTGAAGCTGAACTCCTATTTACACACTATATTACGAAAGATCTCTCATGTAGTGCTTCTTCCATGATTTATTTATCGCTTGCTTAATCCCTATATGTTATCCATGATTGAATTAAGGACTTTTTCCGTTTCACCTTTTCAATCATTTTAACTTAAAGTTCCATTATTCTACATTAAAAGAACCACCAATTGTAAAACCATATAATTGATAAATCATCAGAGAACACAAAGTAAACCGATGGCTAAGATCTTGTTATACTATCTTTCAATCCCCAAATAATGCCTTTAAGTAGATATCATTTACTATCATGAAGATAGCTATGGATTACATATCTATGAATCTTGATTTCTCCATCCATAAGTCATGCACCCAAAACACAAGTATATTGACCATGAATTAACAGTGTCTCACCTGTAGTGCATTAAAGTACATAAGTCATGGATACGAACTCAAATAATCATTTCAGGATTAAGATTAATACAAGATGATAATCAAAGCGTCATTGATTCTTATAAACGGAATTATTAAAGCGAATCAATTAACACTTTAGGTCCAGTCCAATGCCATACCTCAATACTGGTATACATTAAAGTTTCTACTCGGAACCTATCCGATAGTTAAGACAAACCATCCCTCCAAGGAAGTAGACAACCTTTACAATCTTATCATGAATAATATCCCCAAATCTTATTCCGTCGATTGCGGACTATTTATCTAGACTGTTATCAAATTACCACGTCTTCTATGTATACCCCGTATATATATGGAAATCCGATATATTACCAACAGCCAAGGAGTATTTTATGTTTACTCAAAATAATCATACAATCAACAAATGAAAGTAAACAGGGCACAATTTATTAAACATGAATAACCTCCTCTTATTAATATCAAAATGTCATATTTACAGAAAATCCCTAATATTGATTTTCTATCCTTAGAGCACGTATAGATCCCAACACTTTATTCAATTGAGATGTCTTCGATGGTGGAAATAACTTGATGAGGAACGGTTGAGTCAAATCTTCCCAAGTGGTGATCCTTCCGGGTTGCACTGATTGTAACCAACCCCTTGCTCGATCCCTAAGAGAGAACGGGAGCAAGTGCAAGCGAATGGCATCCTCCGAAACACCATTCATCTTCATGGCATCACAAATCTCCAAAAAAGTTCCTAAATGAACATTCAAGTCCTCATGTGATAGTCCCCCATATTGATTTTGTTGTACCATATTGTTAACAGCCGGCTTCAACTTGAAGTTGTTAGCATTGATAGCTTACCTCTGAATTCCAGAATAGTTATCATTCACAACGGGCTTGAAATAGTCTCTCAACGCCCATTGTTGACTATTGTTGTTCTTTTGATCGCCCATAGCTTAAGCCTTGTCCTTCTTCTTTCGCTTCCTTATCATCCGAATTGTCCTTTGTATTACCGAATCGAATGGCACTAGATCGGGATTTTAAGCTCTTCCCATGAACTGTCACAAATAAAAATTTAACAAGCTTAAAATAATTAAATAAAAGAAATGCCTAAATTAAAGCCGAATCACTTGGTTGCAATATTAGTTAGAATTAATAAAATTTTCAATCCCCAACAACGACGCTAAAAACTTGTTGCGTGAAAACTCGCAAGTGTATAAGGTCGTCAAGTTTTGATAGTATAGGATGAATAAGTGTCATATCTACAAAGATTGTTTTTTTAGATTAATGCTAAATACCACGATTATCGCAAACCTAACTTTATGTAGGCAAACATAAAATAGAAAATAAACTAACCTAAGCAACTAAATTAAACTAAAAACAAGTGAAATAAATGCAATTAGAGATATGGATTGAAGGGAACTCAATCGGAGATATAAATTGAAAGGAACTCGATGATATGTAAGGCAAGGGGGTTTTGATTTCACTTAACTATGCTTATCCAATTCAAGGCTTGTTTCGATTCATTCAAATCATTAATCGTAGGTGGCAATTTTAATTTTACTTTCTCTCTCGAGTGCCGAGTAAAATATTACGCAAAATTAATCAAATTAATATCTCTATTAACTTAATCAATTAAGCATTCATTACACGACCCTATTTTAGTGATTACCCAAATCATATTAGCCTCCCGAACTTAATATTATTATGAGTTATGTTTCCCAAGTTCCAACATATGAAATTAACTCTCCTGAGTCTAATTTCATACATCTAATAACTCTAATTTAATGGAAAATCAAATTAAAAAAAAGCATAGAAAAACACAAATGATTCAAAATGGGATTCAATCAACAAGTATTAAAATCATTAAAACACAGTCATCATCTAGCTACATCATACCCCCTAGCTTAAAAAGTTTAGCTAGACATCAAAGTTCTCAATCCATGACCAAATTCTAAACAAATATCAAACCAATGTTCAAGCACCAATTCAAAGAGTAAATACAAGTTCACGAGCTACAAAGAAAGAGGAAGTTAGAAGAAAGAAGAACTAGTTGAAAAACAAGCTCCTAAATATTTTATCTCCTTGAATCTCCAAGAAAAGCCCTCAAAAACCTTGAAGTTTTCTCTCTTTTTTGTCTGCAAACTAGGTCTCCAAAAAGCTCCCTTTTGTGTTCGCAAGATTCCCTTTTATACCCTTTAAAAATTAGCTAATTTTTGCCTAAATTCAGTCATCCACGTGTATGGGCGCTGCAGCGAATGAAAAGGGGGCTACATAACGAATATGGCGGCTAAGGCTTCTCAGAAGGTGCGCTGCAGCGGATGAAGATAAGGTTGTAGCATGCTTGAAAAGGGATAGGGGCGGGCTGCAGTGGACGTTTTGTGTGCTGTAGCCTATAGAAACGGGCTCTCTGGCCTGGGAGTTTAAGCGTTCGTTACAACAGATGTTTAGGATGTTGTAGCCCGCTTCATGCTTCTTTGATTTCTCTTTTTGGTGCCTTTTTGCTCATTCTTGCATTTTACCTTCAAAAACAACATGAACTTAATAAAAACGCTAATAAGAGTGCTCAAAAACTAACAAAATGTCTAATAATAAATATTGATAAAATCACTATATCATGCATAGTACGTGTTAAACTAGTACAAATAAAAAACAAAAACTAATTGGTTTCAGGTGTAAAAAAAGTGTGAGGTGAGAGAGGAAAACAAAGGCATGTGTGTAAAAGTAAACCATTAGATTAAAATTAAATAAAAAGAGTTTAAATTTAAACCATTATATTGCTTCAACTAAATGGTGAAGTGCAAAAGTCATTATCCTTTTTGTATAAGTTAATAGATATTATTGACTATAGATAAACATACAAACAAGAGATTTAAAAAAAAAAAAAAAAAAAAAAAAGCAAGCAAGTTGGAAAAAAGTTTTTGTCTTTTCCCACATCACCACGTCTAATATATAATCATAGATTTAGCAATTTAATATCATAATTTATCATATTAATTTATTAGGATTAATTTTAAGAATGCCTCTAAACTATGTACCCTATTTTATTTTGCCCCCTGAATTATCAAAACTATTAATTATGCCCTTGAAATATACAAAACAAGTTAAAGACCCCCATCCATCTACTTCTTTCGAGAAAATAAAATATTATACATAGTCCAGAGGGTGAGATCACAATGACCTCATAAATAGATCTCCATGCGAATATGGACAAAGAACGGCGAACTGAGAACAATAGCCATGAGCTCCGATGCAGGACAACCGCCGCTAATGCCGACATTGAGAGAGAGAGAGAGATAGAGAATTTTAAAATATACTATTTTTATGACAGTTATTAGTCCCTAAAAGGAAAAGGTAAACTATGTAGTCCAACATCACTTATGAATAGATATATGTGATAGTTCATAAAAAAAATAGATTAACTTCTAATGGTATGAGATCTTTTGGGATGAGCTCATGAGTAAAACTGTGAGAGCACGAAACCCAGAGCGGAGAGTATCATACCAAAGAGAGGCATGGGTTGTTACAAATTGTTTCAAAGCCAATACCCAACCGGAAGTGTAGCCAACGAGGACGTTGGACCTCATAAGGAGGGGTGATTGTAACAGTCATTAATCCATAGAAAGAAGGGGTAAGCTATGCAGTCCTATATTACTTGAGAATTGATATATGTGATTATCCATAAGTAAAGAGATCATCTCATAATAGTATAAGGTCTTTTAGGATAAGCCCAAGTGCAAAACAATGAGGGCACGAGGTTCAGAGCGAATAATATTATACCAAAGTGAGGCATAAGACGTTACATTTTTACTTTAAGTATGTTTTAAAAAATAATTAATTGTTGTAATTTCTTTTTTAAAGACCATTTATTTACTTTAAACTTCATTCTCCCTCACGTGATTATCCCCTCTTCCTCCCTCTCGAGAGAAAATTACCCAAATAATCATATTTTTTTCTATTTATTGATCAACATGACTCAAATTCCCTCTCTTAATCAATGTGACACAAATTTTAGTTTAATTTTACTATATTGACCTAATGTTAATTTTTTGTGTTATATTAGTGTAATGATAATTAAATTTATGTTATTCAGAAACTTTTTCCCAATAAATAAAATTAGGTAAAGAGTAATATTTTGAATACATCTTTATAATTTTATCCACTTTAATATTAAAATTAATAATTATAATATTATAAAATAAAAAATTATCAACTTTTTGAGCATAAATACAAGCACATGTCAAATTTGAAAAATTTTTGTATATAACCCTTTCCCTTATCTCGACGTCGGGCATGGAAAGGCCCAATTTCATGCGAAGTTGGGCCTGGTTGATGTCATTCGTCCAGCTTATAGGTCCACAAAGACATGGTACAAACCCACTAACCGACTCTCTCAGTCTCTCCAATTAAGGCACGCACAAAATTCAACTTTTTTATGAGAAAACGAAAACGATCAAAGTGTGACTGTAGCATAGAAATAAAAAAAAAAAAAAAAAAACACAGAAATAAAATGGAAAAGATTACCCCAAAAAATAAAAAATCAGATAAGCTGGACTCACAGCACAACAAACGCAAAGCATAATAATAAAATTAAGAAAAAAAAAAAAAAAAAACGCAAAGCATCTCATTTAATATTTTATAACTTATTTCTACAAACAATTATTAACGAGTTTCTCTCTCTGTTTCTGTTTCCCGAGATTCCTCGCAGAGAGCAAACTTGATGAGCCGTCTTTGGTTTTTTTTCTTCTAGTGAGAGAGAGAGAGAGAGAGAAAAGGAATGCCAATTAAATACCACCGGTTAGGGCACGCACAAGGAGGAGCTCCAATCGCCTCTGGAGAGAAGCGATAGGGTTTGGTTCCTTCCTTTTTCTTTTTTTTTTTTTTTTTTTCTAAAGAGAGAAAATTTAGCCTTTTTGTGGAGCAAACCTGGGGAGCGAGGGCTCTGGCTTGAGTCGGTGCTTCTGTTGCGCGGATTTGCTGGTGCGATTCTGGTGCACTGGTGGTTCCGACGGTATGGATATCGATTCGCCTCCTGAATCTGCTCCTGCTTCTCTCAAGCCTCGTGATCGAATCGTCCGGGTACGCCCCACTTCTGATTTTTTCTCTTTTAAATCTTTCAGCTCTTTTGCCAATTGTCGATTTGGGTTGCTCAATTCGCTTTGCTATTGCTGTTGTGCGGATTTTCTGTGTGTTAATTTATGCATTTCGTGGTTGTTCAATCTGTAAAATTGAGAAATTGAGTTGAAAAATGGGTTGATTTTTGCTTGTTCTAAGTTTGATTATACGAGTAACTAGTGTATATTTTGACTTTTTTTTTAAGTGGAGAAAAATTGTATTCATGCGATTATATCTTTAGGTAGTGAATGTAAATTTCTATATATATATATATATATATATATTTTTTTTTTTTGTAATGGAAATGAAAATGTGGGTCTCTGTTTTCACATCTTTTCTTTTTAATCTACCAGAGGCTTGCACTAATAGGAGTCCCTGAGGAATTACTTAATCAGTACCAGCATGGTTTGGTTGTGTTTGTTAAGAATAATAAAGCTCGCATATTGGAGTTGGTATCGGCTATCTTACCTAGTGATGAGGAGGTGGCAGAATTTCTCGGTGAAGCTGGGCCAGGGTCTCGAAGACAGTCATCGGGACCAACCATGAAAAATCGGTTCCGTGAGAGTATGTCATGGTTGCAGTGGCTGATGTTTGAGGGCGAACCAGTCTCTGCCTTGAGGAAGCTTTCCAGGTTGAGTGTTGGGCAGCGCGGTGTATGCGGGGCTGTTTGGGGGCAGAATGATATCGCGTATAGGTGTAAGACGTGCGAGCACGATCCAACATGTGCAATTTGCGTCCCCTGTTTTCAGAATGGAAACCACAAGGACCATGATTACTCGGTTATCTATACAAGTGGCGGTTGCTGTGACTGTGGGGATGTGACGGCGTGGAAAAAAGAAGGCTTTTGCTCAAAGCATAAAGGTGCAGAACTGATACAGCCGCTTCCGGCGGAGTTTGCTGATTCTGTGGGGCCCGTTCTTGATGCTCTTTTTATTTGCTGGAGAAACAAGCTATTGCTTGTGGAAACTAACTGTCAGGAAACCACTAGGGCAAGTGATCGTACTACTGAGTGTAAGAAGAGTGCAGTCGAGCTTACCTTTGTGATTGTAGAGTTACTTTTGGAGTTTTGTAAGCAAAGTGAGAGTTTGCTTAGTTTTATTTCAAAGAGGGTTTCCTCATCATTCGGCTTACTGGAGATTCTGGTTAGAGGAGAATGGTTCCTAAACGAGGTTGTTGTGAAAAAGCTTCACGAGTTGCTTTTAAAGTTGTTGGGAGAACCTACTTTCAAGTACGAGTTTTCTAAAGTATTTCTTAGTTATTACCCAACTGTTGTAAGTGAAATTGTAAAAGAGAGCAACGACGGGTCTATGAAAAAGTATTCATTGCTTTCCATATTCTCCGTGCAAATCTTCACTGTCCCAACTCTAACCCCCCGCCTTGTGAAGGAGATGAACCTACTGTCTATGCTGTTGGGATGCTTGGGAGACATTTTCTTTTCTTGCACTAGTGAAGATGGTCGTCTACAGGTGATGCATTAACAATTTCTTTTGTTTTTACTTTCTTGACTGTCAACATCATACATACCTTTGCACATACGTTGTTTATTGTGCTACCATGTTGAAGTTTATGACTCGTGCTAGCTGTTCATAGTTTGTAGATATACTTCCATCTGATGACATGCTATATGCATCATTCAGTGTGTTTAAAGCACAGTTTTTGTATTGGTTTGTCCTTCTTCTAAAGCAAAGCTTTATCGTACTTCTTTAGGGTTTTTTGGGTACTTAGTTTTTCTATTAGCTAAATTAAAATGGCTGTTGCAGATGTTTAGCCTCTGGCCAGAGTGATTATCATTCTATAATTACCATCTCCAGGAAAGGGCAATTAAAAATCTAAGTCATGGAAACTAATGAGATAACAATAAGAAAAACTTAACCGAGCTGGTGATAAGAATAAAAATACATACGACAATAAACTTAATTCTATGTATTAGGTGTTGAAGCAGTTCCTTGGATTAGGTTAACAAAACTGTGCTCGTTATATTTCTTAGGTGGTCTCCCTGGTTCCCAATGCAATCTTCTCTCTTCTATTCACATCAACAGAAGTTTTGATTTTCGTAAAAGATAAAATATAAAAAATTCTACACCTTGTACTTACACTTAACGTAAGTGCATAATCTAGCATTGTGATCCCTATCACCATATATGGATCATTATTGTTATTTTGGTTGATTACTTTGTTCCTTGAATAGTTTTACCAAAAAAATGATAATAATGTCGTCAGTGATATGTGCAAGAAAATCAAGGAGCTTTTATTATTGTATTCAATCAACTAATTGCACTCCTCCAACATATCTTGGGTTCCACAATTTGACTGTTAATGCAAAATATAATGGATGTAGTCCTCATCTTGCATATTGAATTCAGTGGGTCGTTTCATGTTCTATTTGCTCTCTTTTCCATAATCTGTGTTGTATCTGAAATATTATGTTTGTAAAAGAAGAAAATACTAATTTAAATTTAATTTAAAAAAAAAAAAAAAAAAAAAAACTCACCTGTCTAGTAACAAAGTAATGACTTAAAGGAGTTGGAGCTGCCAGTATGCTGTTAATAATTCCTCATATTCGTTAAGCTCATAATATTACTTCATATCCCTGTTAAAAGCTCTTGAAACCTCAGTAGCCAAAAAAATAAATAAATAAATAAAACCCAGTTTTAATTCTTTTTGTATATGTATATTTAGTGTTTAGTAGCATCAAATGATGAAATGTAGATGACGTATTTACACTATTGCCCTTTGGTTTTTCAAACTAAAGTCTCTTTGCTTACTTTGTTATTCTCTTACGGAAATTCTTTAAGCACCTTTTCTTTTGTCTTGCAAGTTGTGGAATGTGTTTCTTGTTGTTTCTGATTCACCTGCAATTTTCTTCTCTTTTCTTACTATTAAATGATTTCCCCTGGCAGGTTACAAAGTGGGGGAATTTGTATGAGATCACCCTTCGTGTTGTTGAAGATATTCGATTTGTTATGAGTCATACTGGAGTCCCGAGTTATGTAACCAAAGATCAGCATGATATCACAAGAACTTGGATGAGACTCTTGACTTATGTGCAAGGGATGAACCCTCAAAAGAGAGAAATGGGGCTCCATATTGAAGAAGAAAATGAGAATATGCATTTACCATTTATGTTGGGTCATTCTATTGCCAACATACACACTCTTTTGGTCAATGGGGCATTTTCTGTTGCTAGTGAAGAGACAGACGACGAGATCGTTTTCAAAACATACGAGCAAGAAACAGATGATGGAGATAGCCTAAGACATTCAAAGGTAGGACGACTCTCCCAAGAAAGTTC
Organism: Ficus hispida; assembly: GCA_025413025.1. NCBI lineage: Eukaryota > Viridiplantae > Streptophyta > Magnoliopsida > Rosales > Moraceae > Ficus > Ficus hispida. Next base: position 16,771,065 of record CM046372.1, read on the forward strand.
TGCATGCAGTCCAAATGTAAGGAATTCTTCGTCTGTGTCAGTGCCAAATGTTGACGGTAAATTAGATTCCGTTTTCAATGCTTTCATTCCCCCATCTGTGACATGCTTAATTCACGAGTGCTTGAGGGCCATTGAGAATTGGTTGGCTGTTGATAATACAACTGGGGCTTTACCTGGTGGGTTGTCTCCGAGCACAAGTAATGTCTCTAATGGCAATTTTTCGGCATTTAAGAAAACATTGATCAGGATTAGAAAAGGAAGATCCATACTTGGTAGACTGGCTGGTTTAAGTGAAGATCAAGGTGGGCAATGTTCTTCACATGTACATAGTGGTTCCCGCTTCAGTGTTAAGTTGCAGAATTGTAAAGCTACAGGGCTGGAGAATAAATCAATGGTAATTGGTGAAAGTGATTCAGTTAATGCCTATGCATCTGCAAGCTTTGATGATAGTGCAGTCGAAGGAGATGGTTCCATGGACTTGGATGCTCTACGTGTTTTGAGCCTGTCGGATTGGCCAGACATAGTTTATGATGTTAGTTCGCAGGATATTTCAGTTCACATTCCGTTACACCGTTTTCTGTCTTTGCTTCTACAGAAAGCATTAAGAAGATGTTTTGGTGACTCTGTAGTACCAAATCTTGCTACTGCTAGTTCTTCATTGATGACATCAGCTATCTACACTGATTTCTTTGGACAAATTCTCAATGGCTGCCATCCATATGGGTTTTCTGCTTTTGCCATGGAGCATCCTCTAAGGATTAGGGTATTTTGTGCTGAGGTTCATGCTGGAATGTGGCGGAAGAATGGAGATGCTGCTTTGTTATCTTGCGAGTGGTATCGTTCAGTACGTTGGTAAGTATATTTAAGATACTTGTTTACGTTTGAGAAAGTGCACATGAAAATGTACTCACACACATGTATTAGAGAGGCCAAATCAAGTAATGAGGGTACTCATTGCTCTTTCTCTTGTTTTCGCTACTGCAGGTCTGAACAAGGTTTGGAGTTCGATCTTTTTTTGTTGCAGTGTTGTGCTGCAATGGCACCAGGTGATCCTTACATTCATAGAATTCTAGAACGCTTTGGTCTGTTGAACTACCTCTCTCTGAATCCTGAACGCTCCAGTGAGTATGAATCTGTATTAGTGCAAGAAATGCTCATTCTTATCATACACATTGTCAAAGAGAGGCGATTTTGTGGGCTAACTAAAGCTGAAAGTTTGAAACGAGAGTTGGTTTACAAGTTAGCAATTGGTGATTTCACTCATAGTCAATTGGTGAAATCTCTGCCTCGTGATCTCTCTAAGTTTGAGCAGCTGCAGGAAATTTTGGATGTAATTGCTGTGTATTCTAATCCTTCTGGCTTCAATCAGGGGACCTATTCCCTACGATGGATGTTTTGGAATGATCTAGATTTGTATCATCCTCGTTGGAACTCTAGGGATCTACAAGTTGCAGAAGAACGATATCTACGGTTTCGTGGTGCTTCGGCATTGACTGCTCGGTTGCCCAGGTGGAGTAAGGTTTACCCTCCTCTGAAGGGGATAGCTAGAGTAGCTACTTGCAAAGCAGTCCTTCAAATTGTTCGTGCTGTTCTGTTCTATGCTGTTTTTACTGACAGAACAACTGAATCACGTGCTCCTGATAGTGTTCTTTTAACTTCATTGCACTTGCTTTCATTGTCATTGGACGTATGTGTTCAACATAAGGAATCTAATGATCTGTCCTGTTATGGTGGAGAATCAATTCCCATGGTAGCTTTTGCAGGTGAAGAAATTAATGCGGGATTAAATTATGGTGCTGGCGCACAAAGTTTGTTGTCACTTCTCGTTTTATTGATGAGAATGCATAAGAAAGAAAATCCAGAGAACTTCTTGGACACAGGAAGTTGCAATCTTTCTTCTTTAATTGAAGGATTGTTGAAGAAGTTCGCTGAAATTGATTCTGGATGCATGGCAAAACTGCAACAACTTGCACCTGAAGTGGTTAGCCACCTTCCGCAAGCTTTTCCAAATACCAATATAAATAGCTTGAAGGCGGCTTCTGATAGTGAGAGGCGCAAGGCAAAAGCAAGAGAGAGACAGGCCGCAATATTAGAAAAAATGAGAGCTGAGCAAGCTAAATTTTTGGCTAGCGTTGACTCCACCATGGATGATGGTTCAAAATCTGAACAAGAAATTAGTAACCCTGATGTTGAAAGTGAACCGGAAGAGTCCGCACAAATTGTTTGCTCACTTTGTCATGATGCAAATTCTCAAAGCCCAGTATCATTCTTGATTCTTCTCCAGAAATCTAGGCTTCTGAGTTTTGTTGACAGAGTTTCCCCTTCTTGGGAACATCCTCATCAATCCAATAAGGAGCATGTCTCGACAATCACAAACAAAACCACTGATCAATCTGGAGAGGGCACATCATCTGGTGATTTTGGATCAATGTCTTCTTCAGAGTTAGCACGGTTTGTTCAGAAGGCAGTGACAGAATTTTCCTATCACAGCCAGCCTGGTGAAATGGGAAACTTTGTGGAATTTCTCAAGAGTCGGTTACCTGATTTGGGAATCCAAGTGCCAGGCATGACAAAATTGGAGGAGAGGACTCTTCATCGGTCTGAGACATCAGAAGAGGATATGTATCTTTCTATTCAAATAGAAATGCAAGAGAATATAGTGTCTTCCAGTTTTGGGGAAGATGTCAATCTTTCAAGAGCTGAGGAGAGTTTAGCGAGAAGAAAACTCACTGAATCTTTGTTGCTTGGAAAATATGTAGCGTCTTTTTGGAGAGAATTGGAAGAAGCTCCATCAGCTTCCAACACTTCCCGTACAAATAAGGGGCCAAAAGAGGGCGTGCAGCTTCCAGCATATGATGGGTTTGGCCCATCAGATTGTGATGGAATTTTTCTTTCTTCTTGTGGACATGCTGTACATCAAGGATGCCTTGATCGATATTTACATTCCCTAAAAGAAAGGTACATCCATAAGGAGAGAAATCTAGTTTCTTACACTGATATTACATAATAGACATGAGAAACAAATCAAGTACTTTTTGAATCAATCTTAACCACAACACTCCTGAAGGGATATTTGGAAAATCCTGTGAAAGTATATCTAGAGGTGTTTTGTTTTGTACTGGATATGTTTTTCTTTATACTTATTCCAGCTTCAACAGAGAAAGATGCTGCCCTATGTTTAATGCATTCTCACTATATATAGGTGGGGACAATTCTCTGTGTAATCGATTAACCAAACTTAAGGCGTTAGTTTTAATTATTACCATCTTTCTCAATAATTGGTTGGCCAAAGTTAAGGCCTTAGATGGGATTCTCACAGCTTGTTAGCTTATAAATGGTACAACTCCTGCTCTCTTTTTCATAACCGGAGTAGTAGACTGACATTTTGACTTCTTTTTTAACTACTACTTTACAACCCAACTGATCCTTGGACTTTTGAGTGATAGGTTCAAGTATCTACATTACTCCTAGAAAGTAAATTTCTGCCAATCTCAAGATTGTTCTGGTTGATTTTTTGCCACCTAGGTTTATTATTTGGAAGATGCAGAATAAATGTTGCAGTTAAACTCTCTTTATATTGAACTATTGGGAATTAGGATCACTACTGCCTTCTGGCTATTTGTGTTTATCCAAAAAAAAAAAAAAAAGGAGTTATGTGTTGAAGCTTGCTTAGGCCCTACATAAACTTGGAATATATTTGTTCCATCTATATTTTTACCCTCTTTTTGGGTTTTACTATCATTACTTTGATGCTAGTATGGGTATGCTGCCATAACCAAAATATTTGAATTAGTGAATAATTTATGAAATCTGTGCTGTTTCGGAGTAATTTAATTTATTGTTAGCCAATGATTGTTCTTCATATGTTCACGCAGATTTGTTAGAAGAATTGTTTTTGAAGGTGGGCATATTGTAGATCCAGATCAGGTATTTGTCTATTTATATATTCCAGATTTTTTCTTAAATTAAAAGGTGTGACATTCTCCAAAAAAAAAAAAAAAAGGGTGTTTCATTCTATAGATATCATATACATGTATAAATTTATGTATATATTTTTTTTCCTTTTTAGGGGGAATTCCTTTGTCCAGTATGTCGTAGGCTTGCAAATTCCATTCTGCCGGCATTACCTGGTGAATCCCATAAGGTTTTAAAGCAGCCCAATAACTTAAGTGCTGATTCACCACATGCTCCTGGTCCTTTGTACAAATCAAGTGAGGAAATTAATTTGCTTCATCTTCAGCGAGGCTTGGCTCTTTTACAGTCTGCAGCCGATACAGCTTTTAGCGTTGAAACCCTTGATAAATGCTTCCCCCATCAGAATTATCAAAGGACAATAGGCTCAAATCTGCAACCTGTGTTTCGTGTGCTCTCTAAAATGTATTTTTCAGGTAGGCACGATGAGGTCTTAGGTTCTTCAAGGGTGAGCCCCTCATTGCTTATGTGGGACGTGCTCAAGTATTCCCTCCAATCAATGGAAATTGCTGCCCGCTGCGGAAGAACACACATGACTCCAACATATAGCCTTGATGCCATGTACAAGGAACTTGAGTCCTCGAGTGGATTCACATTGTCCTTGTTGCTAAAAATTGTACAAAGCATGCGTAGTAAGAATTCTGTTCTTGTGCTTCAGAGATTTGGAGGTATTCGAAGCTTTGCAGACTCCATTTGCTTCCCAGGTTTAACGGATCATAATAGCAACGCATGTAGACCAGGTACTTTATTCAGTAGAATGACCTTAAATGTTTGATTAGTATCATTGCTTTTTTCAAGTCTTGATTGTTGGGTTTTATTAACCTGTTCCCACTCATCAGTCATTACTCATCCATTATGTGCGTCTGGATGTGGTTGTAAGAAATGTTCTGCCAGTGTTACCAGCTAATTCAAGGATTTTTCCAATTGAAACGATGTAACAAATACTGCTCTGAGAAATTTCTATATACTCTTGAGCACTATCACTTAGCGATGAAAAGAATATACCTTATGTATTGTGGTCAACTGGATGGAGAAGAAAAGATCCCGGCCTTGTATATTTAAGGCATTTTTCTTTTCTTTTAAGCTAAGCCAGAAATTCCAGGTCAACTGGTAACATAACGCTCGCCCCTCCTTTTGCGAATCCTTATATTAATTGAAGTGCTTGAAATGATTAGCATCATCACCTTAACAGTATTTGGAGAGGCTAAAGCTCTGTCTCACTTTCCAAGTTCCCACAAAAATGTCGAAGCCTCGAAACTGTTGGGATCCTACCATTCAGCATCTTTTTGTTATAGGGTACTTAAGGAATAGTTTAGAATTGCCTAAGCTAATGTGCCCTTAGCTGAAGGTTTTGAGTACAACTTGCATTAAAATCTAGCTGTGTTATGGTATCTTCGTATATATGCGGGGAACTCTTTATTTATCTATTTATTTGTGTTTTTGGCTTGAAATAAGAACTTATTTAACACATGAAATTTTGTTTTTATTATTAATTTTTGAACAGAAACAAGATTCTCTTAGTAAGTGTCAAAGAAAAATGTACAGGCATAATGGAGGAAGAGATTTCCTCCAGAAATGAGCACAAATTGCTGTTGTTGTTATTAATTATTCTTCATTTTTTGAATTAATTTTTAAGTTGGTTTGAAAGTCTACCAGTGCAGTTGTTGATCTCTCAATACTCTTCTTTTTAGGTAATTGGCTGCATATCCTGAATAACATTGAGAAGGATGTATCATATCCTGATATTCAATTCTGGAATCGAGCTTCTGATCCTATCCTTGCTCGTGATCCATTTTCATCTTTGATGTGGGTTGTCTTTTGTCTTCCATATCCATTTTTATCATGTGAAGACTCCCTATTACATCTCATACATGTCTTCTTTGCCGTCAATGTAATTCAGGTACGTGCACTTATTGCTATTGTTGATATTGATGATTGTTTGAGTCTGGCGTCCTAATCCACTATTTTATTGCAGGTTATAGTCGCCTACTGTGGGAAACATGGGGACGACATAAGTGAAGTTGGTAGTGATGATTGCTTGACTACTGACATATTGAAACTCGTGAAAGAATCTAGAGGTTCTCAGCAATATTTTGTTTCAAACGATATTGGCCCTTCTGGTGATATTAAGAATGTAATCCGGAGATCGACTTTCCCTTATTTGCGGAGGTGTGCGTTGCTTTGGAAACTACTGACCTCCTCTGCTCGAGCACCATTCTATGATAGGGATAACGTGTTGGACAGAACTCAATCAATATGTGACTTGAGGGATAGCACTGACAGTGGAAAGATGGAGCTTAATGAAATTGAAAGGCTGGAGAGCATGTTCAAGATACCACCAGTGGATGTTATTCTCAAAGATGAACTGCTTCGCTCCCTTTCATCAAAATGGTTCCAACACTTTTGCAAGGAGTTTGAAGTCCAAAGATTTCGAAAAAATATGCTCTGCAACCCTGTAGTACCATTTCAGTTGATGCATTTGCCACGAGTATACCAGGATCTATTGCAGAGGTCATTTTTTGTTACCTCTGAATTTACTTGCAAGAAAATATCATTAAATTTAATACTCATGCATATAAATATGTTCTCGCAGGTGCATAAAACAGTCTTGTCCTGACTGCAACTCTATTCTTGAGGAGCCTGCTTTATGCCTGCTTTGTGGTAGATTATGCTCTCCGAACTGGAAGTCTTGTTGCAGGTTTAAGTTCTATCCCTCTTTTCTTTTCTATTTTTCCTTCCACAAATGTTTAACAATCTGATGCATGCATTTTATGCACGTGATCATTATACCAATCCATGACATGTTGACATTTTGTTATTGGCGTCCTTAGGGAAAGTGGTTGCCAGACTCATGCTGTGGCCTGCGGTGCTGGTACTGGAATATTTCTGTTGATAAAGGTATGTACTCAAGCTTGTTCATGGGAAGCGTTTGTTTTATTCTTTTAATGTCTTGTTTATCGAGAGCATACTTCGACTTTAGGTTTTCTGATGCGGGAATTGACTAATTTTTTTGAATTTATGGCAGAGGACAACAATTCTACTACAGCGGTCAGCTCGCCAGGCTCCATGGCCATCACCCTACTTGGATGCTTTTGGTGAAGAGGTAAATAGGATTTTCTACTAATGGTAAACCGTGAAACAACAATCTAATGTCGTAATTCGTTCTCTCCTGGCTATCACCAAACTCTTTGTAGTACTATATCTGTTGAATTTTTCTGATTGCAGGACATCGAGATGCATAGAGGGAAGCCTTTATACTTGAACGAAGAACGCTATGCTGCTTTAACATATATGGTAATGAAGAAAGCTTTATCATTTCTTACATTTGTGTTACGTTTTCTTAATGACATAAAATGATGTAGCACTCGGTCGCAAAACAACCATTAAAATCTTGTGGGAATTTTGATTTTCCAGTTTCGAATGAAATATTTGCCCTGGGACCATAGCACATAATCATACTTTGAAAGTTTTGTACTTGTTGTTTATTGTTGTCCCACATTTGGTAATATGTAAACTTACATGGCAGGTGGCTTCCCATGGCCTTGATCGAAGTTCCAGGGTTCTTGGGCAAACTACTATTGGTTCTTTCTTCATGGTTTAGTTAGGCCTTCATGTAAGTGTGCTTTTTTTTTTTCCTTTTCTTTTTTGGGTGCCTGTGACTCTTTAGTCTAGTGCATATGAAGTCTATTCCGTTGCCGATGATGAATTCTTGATCTCACTTTCTCAGGCAGTGAAGAATTTGCAATTGAGATTGATGGATTACGAATTTACAATTGATTATTTCCAAGTTGAACGTGGTCAAAATTTCCATACTTTCCTCCGATATACAGGGATCCTGGTTTGATCTTTGACTTGTCATATGGCATGTACAGCTCCTTTAGGTCAGTTTTCAAATGTCTACGATCAGACTAGTTAGTTCTTACCCCCGGCGCGCCCCCACCCCCCCCCCCCCCCCCCCCCCCCTCCTGTTCCTACATGTTCCTCCATTTTATAAACGTTAATATATCTATTGGGCAACCCATTTTCTGCCAATTTAAAGTATTTTCTTTCTTTAACCCCAAGGGGTTGGCTCAGTGGTGATTCACTTGAACTTGGTGCCCCAGGAAGCATTAGGTCTAAAGGTTCAATTCCCATTGAGTGCTACCAATTCCTTGGAGCCATGCCTGCGGGTTCCGAGATTTACCCGATCCATGTGGAGTGGACACTTTGCAGGGATCCCGTGGATTAGTGGGGGGGCAAAACTGTCGGACACCATGGTTTTCAAAAAAAAAAAAAAAAAAAATCTCTTTTATTGAAAAGGACTGTTTTCTTTGAGAAAAGAAAATCCAAAGTTCAAAGTAGACGCTCGGAAAAAGGTGTGATTGTTTTTCATGATGAGGCACCAAGGTCTTACTGGCAACATTTTAGGTTTTGGCAATAATAAACCAAAATTAGATAAATAGGGAAGGCTTATGGCTCATTGTTTTGATCATCTAAGGACGTATGTTTCGTGACTCGTAGTCATGGATAGATCTTAAGGATTAGGTGGATCCCCTTGAACCCAAGGCTGGTAGATTAGCAGAATAACCCTAAGCCGAAGCCAAACCAATTGTGTTTATTAGTTTAATCTCTCTACAAAAGATTTCTTCCTTTTTCTGCTGATAGAAAACCTTGGCAATCCTGGGTGATTGGCAAACGCTTTGCATTTTTGTTAATACTTGGTTTTTTACTGTTTGATTTATTTTCCATAACCAGTTGTATTTTGAGGATGATATTGCACCCCCCATGCTTTTATAGATTATTCAAGTCTCATCTTGTTGTATGGATTTGCAGACATCTCAAAAATCGAAAATCGCTTCCTTTTGGCAGTTTAGGCTATGGTGCTGCTGCAACTTGCAAGTTCCTTGTATCTGTGCATTGTACACTGATCAAATCTGAAGTTTTGCTTCATCGGTCTTCCACCCTCTTCCAGAAGGTTTTGTTCGAAGAATGTACATATACATATAGACCATACAACCGTTAAACTTTATTATATGTAATGTTACATATGGCTTTTTATTTTTAAAATTTTTTCTTTCTTGGTGCATCATTTTGCACGCCTCCCGTTCTGTTTCCAATTTAACGGTACAAGCGCAAGTGCCTTTTTTGCACCAGTATTTTACTCCACCGGTCTCTTTTTATCTCTTTTATTTAGCTTTAGAGACTTTCCATGCTTTCCATGGTACGACCTTTTTGCCGTGTTTTTTTTAATCGTTAGATTGAATTTTTTTTAATGATTTGCCTTTGTTTGGGTGAACCATTTGGATGGAAACGTTTGAACAGAAACACGTATTTGGATGTTAATCCTTTTTTTTTTTTAGGGGTGGATGGTAACATTTAGTATTATACATTTAGTATAATATATGCATAATGTTATTCCAAAAAATAAAAAATAAAAAAAAATGCATAAATGTCAAAATGGACATCCAAATGCTCAATTTCATATGTGAAAAGTTTAAACACACATTTGAATGAGCCATTAAAAAGGAGTGACTTAAGTTAGGGCAAATGGTGTCCCAAAAAGAGGTGATCTATGATTTTATGTTAAAAGTTCAAATCGGACTGGTAAGAAAAATCCAATGGTTGAAACAATAAACAATAGTTTTTAATTATATTGTCAAAACGGAGGCCCTATGTGGAAGTCCTCCCCGCTATTCCTTACTCCAAATTCACTATTTTTTTTTAATTTTAATTTTAATTTTATTTATTTATTTATTTATTTATTTATTTTTGTGATTTTTATGTTGCTTTGCCTCATCTAAATATTAAAGAGAAACAAACCATCAACAAAAAATGAAGTTAACAAGCTTGCACTATCTATCAGGCCTCGTGAAATTATGGTGGAGCAGATAAATTCGAAATGAACGCTATGATATTTCAATCCATCTCTCGAGTAAAAATAAATCATTTTTGCTATAAATAGCCATTAAGAAAGCCGGTGTAATTTGTATTTATATAATGCTCATTTATGGCACTCATTATTAATAAATATTCACTCTTTTTCTACAACCTTTGTGGCATAACCCTTTATGTCGGAGCCTACTCCATCTAGTTCTTTTTATTTTTTATTTTTGAACTTGAGATAGGGGATTCGAATTCTATATCTGTAGGTGGAGTTATATTTGGTATTACCACTAGGCCCACATCTAGTGCAATCTATTTAGGGGAAAATGCAAGATATAGCATGTTTTAATAATGGTAAGGAAATAAATAGCATATTTTTTGAATGCTAATAAATTATAGCATATTTCAATTTTTTATGTTCTTTTTTTTTTTTTTTTAATTTTACCCTTTTTTTTCTCTAATCTTCCTCTCCTCCTCTTTTCCCTGTGTGTATCTCTCTCTCCTGTCACTCGTTATCGGAGGACGACTCATCAGTGACGGAGAAGACGTTGCGACGATGGCCAGTGCGATTGCTTCAGCCATCAACGATTAGCTTCGGCCATGCATTATGGGTTGTTTGTTTGTCCTTTTTTTTTTTTTTTTTTTTTTTTTTGCAACACAATCACAATGGCGACGGCGAGATCAGATTGTGACAATGACATATGGCTTTCGTTCCTCAGTGGCCATCATTCTCGATGGGAGTTTATCGTAATAGTGGCAACGAGTTTCGCCACAATCTCCGGTAGCATTTTGGAAAGCAAATCTCAAGGACAAATGACGGTTGCGAGGAGACGACATTGGCGGTGGTGGTCCAATGGTGATCTTTGATTTGGGGCTGGTTTAGGATTTTTGGATTTGGGATTTAAGGTTTAGCGTTTAAATCAATTTGGGGCTTTAATTTAGAAAAACTTAGGATATGTTTTGTAATTTCAGAAAGTTTGTAAAAGAAGTAAATATTGTTAAATATATTACTAATAAATATTTGAATTATTAATAAACAGTGGATTTATTAGTAAATACAGGAATCTTTTTGAGAGGAAAATACCATATTTACTAAGAGTAAATAAGAAAATATTGGATTTACTATACATGATTTATTTGAAAAAACCGTGTTTTAATGAAATATCGAAAAATTCAAAAATATCAAATCTACTTGAAAATACCTTATTTTAATGAAATATAAGTAATTGAAAATCTTTTGAAAATATTGGATTTACTTGGAAGTACTGTATTTTAATGAAGTATAATTAATTGAAAACATGTTGGAAATATCAGATTTACTTGGAAATATGGTGTTTTAATGAAATATGCAAAAAGATTTTTATTCAAAAATCTTAAATTTACTTAGAAATACTACATCTTAATGAAATATCAAAAAATTCAAAAAATACCGGATTTACTTTAAAATATCATATTTTAATTAAATAAAATTAATTAGGAATAATTTGGAAATATCAAATATACTTAGAAATACATACTTTATTTGAAAATATCGTATTTATTTGAAAATATTAGATTTACTTAAAAATATCATATTTGAATAAAATATAATTAATTAAATATACTAAATTTACTTGGAAATACGGTATTATATTGAGATATCCAAAAAGATTTTTATTTGAAAATATTAAATTTGCTTAGAAACACTAGATTTACTTGCAAATATCATATTTAATGAAATATAATTTTATTAAAAATATTTTTGAAAATATCTTATTCTATTGGAATATCCAAATGATTTTTATTTGAAAATATTGGATTTACTAAAAAAATATCGGATTTACGGATCCCGGATTTAATTTCCTTTCCTTGACATATCTAGAAAATTAAATATTTTCTTTTTGTTTTTCATATTATTTTCCTTTCTTTTAAACCTTTGTTGTATTTTTTTATATTAATTTAAATCCAGCCCCAAATTATTGAAATTCTTAAATCTACCCCAAAACCCTAAACCAAAGTCGTCGTCCGCCGCAGAGATGCCGTCGCCAGAGAAGACGTTAATGATTTCGTCAAAATTCCTATCATCGCAATAGGCCGCCATCGCAGAGCTCCGTCCGAGGGCTTTGTTAGTGCAATTTCCCATGACGAGCTCGCAATAGGATCGCAATCACAATTCCGGCATCGCGAGGCTCTGTCCAGGGGATGTCGCAAATCTTCGAATTGACGTCACGAGGTTCCGTCCGGGGCACCTGCAAAGATTTCGCCTTGCCGGAGTTCACAATCCAAGTCGCCTGAGACGGTCGACGGCATTGACGGCCGCGATTATCTGGAACTGCAAGTTGAGAGTGAGTTGGGAGAGGAGAGAGGGAGATAGGGGTATTTTGGGTACTTTAGTAAAATAGAAATCAAAATATGCTAAAACTTTCCATTGCATATGTTAAATATGCTATTTCCCCTCTTTCTCCCTATATTTTGTTAAACAAGTTTCCTTCATTAAAATTCTGAATAACCATCCAATTCTTGCAATGTTTGTGTCAAATTATGATATATCATATATCTTGAAGATTTCATTGCATAGTCAATTTTCTCAATTGCATGTTTGGATTTGTTTGATAAATTTCTTTCTTTCTATTTTTTTTTTTAAATTTTTTTATTTATCATAATGTATGAAATCAATATTTGGAAAATAAATTAGATTAACCAATCAGATAAACACATTAGTTTCAAGTGTAATACTAACCAATCAGATCATAGTGAAGAAATCAAAGTTGAATCATTAACCAAATGTATGTTTTTCTAGTCGTTGTTTAAATTGACCTCCAGAGACTCTCTACAACTGGAAGTTGTATTTTCCTCTTTGTCAAATATCCCTTTTGCTGCTCTGCTAAACAAGTTGTGTATCTGTGTTACAAAATGATTATATGAAACTATTATTAGTTCCTCATTTCCTCTTCAGTGAGTAAATAATAATAATAATAATAATAATAATAATAATAATAAAAGTGTTCATATTTCATACCTGCTTTGATGAAAGGCCAATCTTCTCCAAATCGCTCAGCTGAAAACATGCCAAATTGTGTACAACTTCAGCACTATTCATTTCTTTTTAAAAGGTTCAATATTAAAATTTAAAAAAAAAAAAAAAATTTTTTTTGCTTACCGATTTTAGTGGGCTTATTTCTCTCAGCTCCATTATGTATTCTGCAATTTTTACCCCAACCCCCTATAACCATTCCAAGAAACATATATGTTTTCAAAGGAGAGCCAAAAAAAAAAAAAAAAAAAAGAAGGTAAAATTGTGATCATCTTGTGCATAGTAACTAGGCAGCTTAATTGATGTACCTTTAACTCCAACAGTTCATCCCTGAAAAATTGTGGAAAACCAATTAGTGAAACCTCTACCATTGTGTATAACTATACTATCCTAAACAAAAATGCTAAAAGAACCCGTCTCGGCAAGTTGAGTTTTGAGACAAGAGGGTGGAGCCCAACCTGTCTCACAACCCGACTTGTGAGTGCTATGCAAGAAACACAAAGGAAAAAACTCTGAGAAGCATTGAAAAAGGAAATAAGGCATCATATACCTGCTAGCTGCATTTAAGAAATCGATATACTCTTGAACAAGATAGTTCTGCACATCAAAATTTGCAGATTAGAATCATGATTCGAAAAATGTGCAAGGGTAAAGCGCCTATGAAGTTTAGATATTTTTGGAGCCAACCTTTAAGTTAGAGCTTTGATCATTATATTTATCAAGTGGGGTTCTGATTTTTCTGAATCCGTTACTTGCAGAGGCGAAAATAGAAGGCGTCTTCGGAGTCTTTCCCTCAAGAAGCAAAGGATATGATTGATCTGTGAAGGAGAAACCCTCTGAAGGATTTTGATTTATGTTGATGTTGATGGGAGAAAGAACTTTTCTTAAAGGACTCCTCAACACCGTATTTTTTTTCTCATTAATAGGCAATGATCTAACGACATTTGTGGAGCTCTCGTCCATGTTTGATAGGTCACCTACACAAGTTATATCAAAAGTGTCAAATCAACTTGATCAAGATTACCAAAAAAACGGCAGAAAATACTTGTAGTCAAAATTTGTTAAATATCATGTGGGCTTTTACAATTTGTAGTTGATTCCGTAACAATCTCATCAACACCGTCTTTGCTTTCCTCTTTGCAATCCTCATAAACTTTTTCTAGATTCTACAAAAGAAACTTCAATTAGCCAAAGTTTTCTTCTCATCAATTATCTAGTTAATGTAAGCAGATACAAAAACTAGATAGACTTACTAGAGTTTCATCACTTGGTAAAGCTACTAGATTGTCTCTCAAACATTCTTCTTTGAAAGTTTTTGACCAATATTCCTGAAAGGGAAAAATATATATATATTTATAATAAAAAAAAGAACTATTTAGAAAATTCAGCATATTTTACGGCAATGAGAATGAACTTTCTTAGGGAGCGTCTAACTTACTTGTAGATCTTCATAATCAAACAAATTTCTGAAAGGCGCAGACACATTCCTGCATAGACAGTAGAAAATAAGCTAAGTATGGAGATTTAAAGTTCAACTCATGCAAAGGAAAGTTGAAATAATTTTGTATACCCGTCTTTCACATTAGAAGCAACGTGGTTGGTGCAAACTTTCGCTTTCACCGAACTATTATTGAAATTAGGTTTCTTAATAGTGCTAAAAGAAGTACAGTGTTTTCCAAGAAAAGGAGAGTTGACAGCTCCAATCCTTTGGGCACTCTTTGTCTTTCCTTTCGATTCCAACCAAGCTCGCAGTTTCGCTTCCATATCAACCTTAACCTTTGGGGTCTCTTGCTTGTTATGAGCAGAAGGAACAAGATTCGAAATGTTTCGTGACCGAGCAGCCAAGTTGACTGTATGAACAGACTGCTGGTACTCTCCTGGATTCTGTCCTCAAAAGAAAATAGACAGCATAACAACATCAAAATTCTGACAAATAACTCGTTTTTTATAGGAATTAAAGGGGAACTATTTTTAACTCCATACCAAACAAGCAATCATCAAAGCACGGCTCATCCCTCCAAGAGAATCCTGCAATATCCGGGTTAGTTTGCTGTCTCGGTAAGGCACACGAGGCTTGTTGTTGTTCAGCGCATAAATCACATTGGACAATGCAAACAAGGACTGGTTGATCTTGGCACTCTCTTGGAGGCGAATTCCTTCATTGCAGGTTCTTCTATTATCCTCATTGCCTGCTTTGCAAAGAAAATTAGGAAGAAACACTAAACTTTTGTTTCGCATAAATATAATGTTTAGAATTCAGTTTGTTTCTCAGTTATCTCTAGTACAAAGTTTTGGGTTAATAAGTTTATCTGGTTATGGCATTGCGTTTATCTTATTATTATGTTTTAATAAAAACTAATACCTGCTAAATCTATGAGGTTCAACTTTCCAAGAACAACATCTCTAGAGCCATTGCCACAAGGCATGGAAACGGAGATCACAAGCACGCCGTGGCTCCTACTAGACACATCATTGAGGCCTGTGTGGGCGACTTTCCGTCTATGTACACCACAGGAAAAGGCGTCATGGAATTCTTGCATGGAACTTATGGGGACTCGAGAGAGTCCACCGAGATGGATCTGCCCATCTTTGTCATCCCAAATAGCAATTTCCTTGGCCTTGACTTCCAAAAGGTCATAACACCTGTCCAAATACACCTCGTAGTATGAAATCTCAGCTTTGCTTCCTGTTCTCTGGCACAACGACAAGATTGCAGACATGGCCAATGGCATTAGACCCGGCTGATCATCGGTGCCCTATGACATGAAACATAAGCTGATTTGATCAGTTTCACTGATTAAATTATATAATAAGAACGTGAACAGATTTAATGCTAGAAGAAAACATGGTGAATATTTAACAAGAATAAAAAATAACAATTCAATATCGCATAAAAGGGTCTTTTTTTTTTTTTTTTGTTAAATTATGGATGAATGCAGATCACAGGCACTCTAGGAGAGGTTCTTCAATATGTTCTCCGTTCAACTTTGCGTGTCTCTCTCTGAAGCTATATATTTAACTTCTTTGAAGAAATTTCCCTCATTTTCTTTTATATTCATTCAATTCTTACCTGATTAATTTAGAATTTCTATATTGCATACATATAATTCTAACTTTAGTCTTGCCCAATTGCTGAATTTAATTTTTTTGCCCCCTTGGAGAAAACAATTTTAATGTGGGTTTTCTGTTTTCATTCTAAAAATCATACATCTAAAGAGAAAGCACGCATTTTTCTGTTTAGCCCACTTTCATCCTCCCATAACAAAGAAATATCACCAAAGATGAAATATCACCAAAAAATTCAAGAGGAAATATCACCAAAAAAAAATAACAAAGAAAGAAAAAAAAGGTCAAAGATGAAAACCTGCATTGTGTAAGTCTTTCCACTACCGGTAGCCCCATGTGAGAAAACCGTCCCATTACAGCCATGAAAAATCCCAGGAATCAAAGGGCTGACTTCTCTTTCAAAGATCTTGCCCACATTGTTGTCCTCTTGTCCGAAAAACGAATCCAATCTGTAACATTCGTTTCGGCTACACCGAAAGAAAGCATGTTAAGAAAATTTTGAAAACAATAAGAACAATCTACAACACAATCACAAATGAAACGCCTACCTTGTTTCTTTATCTTTGAGATAAACCGCCACTTCTTCTTCTTCTTCTCCATCTTCTTGGTCGAGAACGGAGACGCAAGATGTCTTTTCTCCGTTGGCGGTCTCGAGCCGAAGAAACGGACGGACTCGTACTATTACTCTAACCTTGGAGACTAAAGTGTTGCTGATTATCATCATGGATTTTGCAGAAGAAGAGTTTTTTCGCATCTGGGGTGTGCTCATAATTGGATTAATGTCCATGGACGCCATTGATTGAGATGCAAAGAAGCGAGGAAAGAGAGAGAGAGATGGAAGGGAATTGTTGGTTGATTGATTGAAAGAGAAGTTTCTGGAGAGAGAGAGAGAGAGAATGTTGGAGAAGATGAAGGACAGGTTTTTTGGTCCTTGGTTTTCTGGAGTGGAGACGACCGAGAAAGAAGAACAAGTTTGATATTTAATTCGACCGTTACACGACCAAGAGGGAGGGCCCACTTTTTCTGACTTGGGCCTTCTAACGACTTTTCAGTTTGAATCCGGGCTCGACCGTTGGGCACTTTGGGTTTGGGGCTTATTTATTTATTTTTAATTATTTTTTATTGTTTTTAATTCTATATTTACACCCAATATAATTGCCCCCATTAAATTAGTTTTTTTTTTTTTTTGTTGAAGATTTAAAAAATCTATTCTTTTTTAGATATTCATGGCTTGGTCGGAACTTAATTTTGGCTGAATTCTTTGTCTCAATTTTTGTTTTTTTCTGAAAAGTCAACAAAAATTATTTAGTTTTTAAAAAGTTAACCAATTTCAATATCAAAATTCCATTTCAAAGCTTAGTTCAAAACGCAAGCTCATTTTCATAATACCTAATTTAACCATCTCACAAACACTAATTTTAATTTTGATTTTATTTGGTTTTTTTTAAATAAATACAATCTAAATATTAAAAAAAAACTTTTCCTAATTTAATTTTTTTTCTTAAAAAAAATCCTACATTGTTTAAAAACTACATTGTTCATGACATTCTTCACTTCTTCTTCTTCATACTTTTCATAATTTTCTTACTGCTTCTTGGTAATCCTCTTTAGTAAACAATTGTAACATTTTTCAATTCAAGATTCATCAACCTACTCATATTCAACAATTACAAAATAACATAGATTCGCATAAAATATTTGATAGAGCAGGTATGAAATTAATTTAAAAAATGCATGTTTGTTATATAGATGGGGTTTTGAAGAGGTTTGTTTTTTTAATTTTTAATTTTTAAAAATTAATATATTAAGAAATATAGTATATTAAAAAAAAAGCATTTCACGTTCTGCTGGTTTGACGGCATCTCGTCGGCTTCGCTGTTTGTTCCTTAAGTGTCCTTCCTACTCTAATGGTCCTCTTGTCGGCTACACTTTTATACAAAAGCTTGCGGTGATCGTGCTTTAATCTTTAACTTTTTTATGTTTAAGTCTAATAAAGACATCGATATTTCCATCATATAGTTTTAGAATTTTCATCATAATAATAGAGGTGATTCTCCACCGTTTGAGTTTGTTTTTGGTCCGTCAGATTTAGATCTTGACGAGTTAAAAGTTCCACTAGCGATAAGTTTTCACGGAGATGATTGTAGTCTTAGTGCTACATGTTACATCCTCTCGATGGATTGAAAACTTGCATCGATTGTAGAGGGTTTCAAAAAGAGCCTTATGTGTGATCAAATTAATGTGTCAAGAAATTTTTTTAACATCAGGTCTCATCTTGTATCATTGTTTGTGATTATTTCGTGTATATAAATCTACGCAAGTGTACGTAATCGCACAAGTAATATAGAATGTGAGTTGAGTATCGTCTCCACAGGGATTGAATCACTAAAATGAATTGCAAAAGAAATAAAGCACAAATCAAATTGAATTTGGAATTTGAAATAAGGAAAATGCAACTAACTAATGAACTAAAATGGGTATAATGAAAAGGCACTAAAATAGACAAAAAGAACAATATTCAATCAAGAGTTTGTAAATCAAGACTAAGAATTAAGCTAGAATTATCAATTTCCCCTCAATTGCAAGTCTAACCCGAATGCTGTAGGAAATGCTGCAGCAAAAACCGTCCTGTTAACTGAAATTCAATTTTATCACAAAATTCTTCCGAATTAATTATAACTAACAATTCTTTAAACCTTTTTCAACATATTCCTATGTGAATCTAGTTCTTAGAACACAAATTCATGCACCAATTTCAATGGGTTATACAAGGTAAATAGCATATTCCTATACCATTCACAAATCAATATAAACTTCAAAAAGCATATTGAACTTGCATCATCTAAGTTAGCTCCAGCTCAAATTACTCTTTCCAGAGTTAATCAAAACCTAGTTTCCTATAAATTGATGGCCAATCAACAATAGAAATTAAACATTCAAAATACTTAGATGAACAGGAAGAGAATTGCTCAACATTTCAACAAAACATTCAAATCATCCTCCTAATTTCGGGTCCATCAACAATCCTAGCTAAAGAAATTTAGCTAATGTTTCAGATCACAAAAACAAGCATAAATACAAATCCCATGTTCAACAGAGAATGGAAATCAAGAAATAAATCAAGGAAAGAGTAAGAAAAGGAAAAACTCCAAATAGCTAGACGTGGTCCCTCTCGTCCTTCCTTCTTCTCCTGAGCTCACCCTCCAAAATAGGCGTGAAAAATGGAAGCAAAATTTGCAGCTCACTCTTTTTCTGTACTCTTCCTCTTTTTTTTTTTTTTTTTCTCTGTACTCTTTTTCCTTTCCCTTTTCTCTGCTCTCCTTTTTTGGTATGCGGCTACCTCTCTCTTCAAAAAATGTACTAACCCTTTAGGGCAAATACCACAGCCCACGTGACCTCCCAGCTGAGGCAGAAAACTGGTCCCCACAAGAATGAGCTGTAATCTCCTTTTCTGCTTTTTCAGAAAAATGCTAGCTGGACAAGTTTGCTGCAAGAATTGCTGCAGCATTGCTGCAGCATTTTCAGCCAGCTTCTTCCACTTTTTAATTCTGTATTTCATTCAAAAATTGAAGCACAAATTAGCCTTCATTCGACCAGAATTTGCTTCACAATTACCAAATATTAATCAAACACTAAACCCAAGATAAAAAGTTCACACAAACATAAAACATAGGAAAATATGCTACAAATAACTCAAATACTCTCTAAACCAATTGCATCCAAGTCTAAAAGTGCCTAAGATAACTCTAATTTCTAGAGTTATCACACCCCCAAACTTAAAACATTGCTCGCCCTCGAGTAATGACTCAAACAAAAGACAATAAATACAAACATTTAGAAAAGACAATAACAAAAAGAAGTAATGACAGCAGGAGATTTCCATCTATTAGTCATAACAGTCAAGAAGATAAGCTATTTTCTCAGAGTTTTTATTTCTTTAAATAAACCACCTGCTTATGCTCAACACCAACTTTCTTTAAATGTTAGGTCAACCTATCTTATCGCTTGGTCTGAATGATATCCCTTGGTGTGTGTGTGCACATCCTTTGTACTTCCTTCCCAATGACTTACTTCAAACTAGACCATGTTCACCGAACCTCCATAAGTTGACTAATTTATTCCCTCTCCACTAATGTAAGAATGCCTAGCACTAGGGATCAATAGGACTTTAGTGGCTTGTAATGCTGGGCTGAGGCTAGGGTAGGATAAAGGATTTAATCTTTAGACTCAACACCATAACTCACAGCTAGTTCTATGAATCAAAATGGTCCTCCTCATCCTTTAGGACACATGACCGAATACCTTCTTTGCTCAACACTTCATACACACTTTATTCTCTATTTTTTTTTTTTTTTACATTCCTCATGTCACTGTTACCTTTTTACGCAAATGCCAACATTGGTGATGAAGACACCCGGTTACTCAGCAACGTCACATTTCAGAATTGCTAACGCATACTCATATTCTAAATTGCTGTTTGACGCAAAAGTACACATGGGGCTCATGTTACTCCTGGTTACTAGGCAACTCAAAATAGCGGAGTACTTTGTTGCTTTTTTTTTTTTTTTGATTTTTGATTTTTTTTTTGAAACAAAAAAAAATGCATGCTAAATCATAAAACAACAACTGTATAGTGTTTAGGTGTAATTCAAGGTGTCAAAGAAATAGGTCTTAAGGCTCAAAGTGAGTGACTAAGGATGCATATAATCATTGGTGGTTAGAAAAAGGCTCCAAACTGATCAAACCTCCCTCATGCTAAGTTTCCAATGATTTCGCCTCGAGGGTTTCTCTAAATCAATTCTCGAAACCTCAGTTCTCACAGCAGTCTAGCTATCATTAAGCTTCTTAGAAAGTTATACTAACATGTTGTGCTCAATGAAACAAGAGAAATTATATCCAAAATCAGCTCAACAGGTTTTCCTAACACCCAAATAAGCCAGAGCATTGCACAAAACAAGGTGGTCAAAAAAAATTTTTTTTTTTCAATCATTGAAAATCATCTTCTAACAATCGACCGAAAGACAGATTCTCCAAGACACCACAAACACAAAACAAATCACAAACATTAAAAGGCCTAAAAACAAACAATAAAAACAACACCAAACAAACATACGACAGAAAACATATCTCGGGTTTAGCATACTAAATAAACCAGCACAAAAACAAAAACACAAAACAAACAAAAACATAAAAAACTAGCAGGTAAACACATGGAATTGCAGTTCCATGCACCCCCAAACTCAAAAGTAAACAGTGTCCTCACTGTTTCTAAAATATAAAAAGAAAAACAAACACAAACACACTAACCAGATATGTAAAAATGAAATAAAAATGAAATAAGAAGAAAAAGAAAATAATAATAATAATAATAATAAAATCAAAAGCACTCACGCCCCTTTGGAATCTGGTGATTTGCAGTGAATTTGATGCCCAAAACTTCGCCCACAATGCTAGCACAATCTGTAAAGACACCTCCCCCAAACTTGCTTTGTGACCCAAAATCAGAATACCCAAATCTATGGGTCTTCGCTCGTGAAATCTGTGGAGAAACCTAAGGAGGAATAGGCTTATTTAATGGCAGTTTCAAGGGGTGGGTTTGAGGTTGAAGAGACGGCAAGGGCTAGAGTGGCACGATGAATAGCGCTGGTTCAAGGCAGGGGGTGAAGTGGATTGGTTGTCGGCGGGGTGGCTATTTGTGTGGACTGGGCATTCAGTGAAAGGTCAAGCAGATGGGCAGGTGGCCTGGCGCGCTGGTGCATGGACTGTGTTGGCTGAATCGGTGGGAATGGTGGGTGGTGTGGTGTTGACAGCGCAGAGGAGAAATAGAAGAAGTGGGGTTGCAGATTAATATATCTATATATATATTATTATTATATAAACAATATATATATATATATATATACTCATATATATGCATAAATATTTATTTTATTTTATTATATATATATATATATTTTTTTTCTTTATCTAAATCCCAGCAGCCACACCTAACTTTTTTTTTTTAACTTTTTTTTTTTTTTGGAAATGCTGCAGCATTCCTACAGCATTTTAGGACAGATTGCTTCCTTTTTCTATTTTCGAAATGCTACAGCATTCCTACAGCATTTTAGGATAGATTGCTCTTCTGATTTTTTCAGAAATGCTGCAGCATTCCTGCAGCATTTTAGGACAGATTGCTTCCCCTGATTTTTTTTTTTTTCGAAATGATGCAGCATTCCTACAGCATTTTTGGACAGATTGCTCTGGAAGGCTGATTCCTAGGCCGATTTCTGCATAGCAAAATATCTTCAAATCAGTTCAAATTTCTTAACAACTACGGAATCAACAACTCAAACAAATTAAAATAAACCAAAATAACAAAATAAGAAAATAATTTTTGGGTTGCCTCCCAAGAGCGCTTGTTTTTAAGTTATCCGCCTGACTACTTCCCTTGTTCAAGCTTCCTTGAGAGTGATGGAGGTCTTAGAACGATCCACAGGACCTCCCCAATAATGCTTGACTCTCTGTCCATTCACTAAGAACTTCCTTCCAGACTTGTCATCTTGCAATTCCACTGCTCCATAAGGAAATACCGTAGCAATTGTGAACGGACCTGACCAACGAGACCTTAACTTTCCTCGGAAGAGCTTCAATCTTGAATTGAACAAAAGAACTTGCTGCCCCGGTTCGAAAGTTCTGTTCATGATTCTCTTGTCATGCCACCGTTTGACCTTCTCCTTATAGAGCTTGGAATTCTCATATGCTTGTAACCGAAACTCATCTAACTCATTGAGTTGCATCAATCTCTTTTCTCCGGCTGCATTCATGTCTATATTCAGTTGTTGGAGCGCCCAGTAAGCCTTGTGTTCTATCTCCAAAGGTAAATGACATGCTTTCCTAAACACCAATTGGTAAGGAGACATTCCAATTGGAGTTTTGAAGCAGTCCTATAGGCCCATAGTGCATCATCTAACCTTTTTAACTAGTCCTTTCAAGTAGGGCTTACAGTTTTCTCCAAAATGGACTTGATTTGCTTGTTAGATGCTTCGGCTTGCCCATTAGTCTACGAGTGGTAGCTTGTAGCAACTCTATGGCGAACATTATACTTTGCTAGCAATGCCTCAAAGTACTTGCTGTAAAAATGCGTCCCTTCATCGCTGATTACTGCCCTTGGGGTGCCAAATCTTGTGAAAATTTGCTTCTTCATGAACTGCATCACCATCTTCGAGTCATTTGTAGGAAGGGCAGTGGCGTCCACCCACTTTGAGACGTAATCTACCGCCACAAGTATGTAAAGATTGCCTAAAGATGGAACAAAGGGACCCATGAAGTCAATCCCCCACACATCAAACAACTCCACCTCGATGATGTGGGTTAGAGGCATTGCATGTCTTCTTGAGATACTACCAACTCTTTGACATCTATCACAACTTGACACGAAATCACGAGCATCCCGAAACAAGCTTGGCCAATAAAAGCCTGATTGTAAGACTTTTGCTGCAGTCCTATCACCTTGAAAATGCCCTCCATAGGGTGAATTGCGACATTGATGCAACACCTCTTCTATTTCTTCCTCAGGAATACACCACCTTAGGATTTGATCTGCACATTTCCTGAACAAGTATGGCTCATCCCAATAGTAAAACTTGACCTCATGCAGGAATTTCTTTCGTTGATGGGCATTCAAATCAGGAGGCATCAACCCACTAACTAGGTAGTTCACCAAATCCGCATACCATGGCACCATAGTTGAGAATCGATTAACAACAAGGAGTTGCTCATCGGGGAAGACCTCCTTAATAGCTTCTAAATCTATGCCCTTCTCAGCTTTCTCCAACCGAGATAAATGGTCAACCACTTGATTCTCCGTGCCCTTCCTATCCTTGATCTCCATATCAAACTCTTGAAGTAAAAGCACCCATCTAATTAACCTTGGCTTAGCATCCTTCTTCTCCACCAAGTATTTTATAGCCGAATGGTCTGTAAAACCCGTGACCCTTGCTCCTATCAGATAGGCTCGAAATTTGTTAAACGCAAAGACAACAGCCAACAACTCCTTCTCTGTTATTGTATAGTTCAATTGAGCTCCTGAAAGAGTCTTGCTAGCATAGTAAATGGGATGAAATACCCTGCTTTTGCGTTGCCCTAAAACAGCCCCTACAGCCCAATCACTTGCATCACACATTACTTCAAACGGTAATGACCAATCCGGTGCTATAATGATTGGCGCGGAGATGAGCTTCCGTTTTAACTCTAAAAAGGCTGACAAACATGCTTCTCAAAGATGAAATGGCTGTCTTTCTCCAATAGGCTACAAAGAGGCTTAGAAATCTTGGAGAAATCTCTAATAAATCTTCTGTAAAACCCTACATGTCCAAGAAAACTCCGAATCCCTTTTAGATTTGATGGTGGAGGGAGCTTTTCTATTATGGAAATCTTGGCTTTATCAACTTCAAGGCCATTCTTTGAAACTCGGTGTCCCAATACTATGCCCTCTTTAACCATAAAATGGCATTTCTCCCAATTTAGGACAAGATTGGTCTCTTCACATCGCTTCAAAACCCTTGCCAAATTTGTGAGGCAATCTTCAAAACTTTCTCCAAAGACCGAGAAATCATCCATAAACACCTCTACAAATTGCTCCACCATGTTAGTAAAAATCGCCATCATGCATCGCTGAAAAGTAACAGGAGCATTGTAAAGACCGAATGGCATCCTTCTAAAAGCAAATGTACCAAATGGGCAAGTGAATGTGGTCTTGTGTTGATCCTCAGGAGCTATGGCAATCTGATTATAGCCAGAATAGCCATCCAAGAAACAGTAGTACTCCTTCCCAGCTAATCTATCAGGCATCTGATCAATGAAGGGGAGTAGGAAGTGATCCTTCCTTGTGGCCTTATTTAGCTTCCTGTAATCCATGCAAATCTGCCAACCCGTTACCGTCCTTGTAGGAATCAATTCGTTGTTTTCATTATCCACAACAGTAATTCCCCCTTTCTTAGGAACACACTGAACCGGGCTTACCCAAGATCTATCAGAAATTGGGTAGATTATCCCAGCATCCAACCACTTAATGATCTCTTTCTTGACAACCTCCTTTATGATTGGATTCATTCTTCTCTGACCCTCTATGGAACCTTGCTTATCATCCTCCAAGAGAATCTTGTGCATACAAAATGAGGGACTTATAGCCTTTATATCTGCTATTGTCCACCCAATGGCGCCTTGGAATTCTCTCAAGATGTCAAGCAACCTCTACTCCTGCTCTTCTGTCAACTCAGCCGAAATGATCACCGGAAGAGTTGAAGATTCTCCCAAATATGCATATCTCAGGTGAGGTGGTAAAGGTTTCAATTCTAGGACTGGTGGCTCTTCTCTTGATGACTTGGGTGGTTGGTGCTCACGGTTTGACAACTCCAGTGACTCAAACTTCCTTTGAGGTCTAGGCATAATGGTATTGGCATCTAACCAAGCTAGCTGCTCAACAACTTCATTTTCAACTTCAACTGATTCTAAGGACGAGGGAAGTTGCATCAACTCCCAATGGTCACTAGTTTCAAGCTCTTCAGCCACTAAGGAATCAATGACAGATATGGTAGAGCACTCCTCCATCTCATTAGGAAACTTCATCGCCTTGAACACATTAAAAGTCATCTGCTCGTCTTGCACCCTCATAGTTAACTTGCCTTTTTGCACATCAATCAAGGTGTAGCTTGTAGCAAGAAATGGCCTTCCCAAGATGATTGGCACTTCTCGATCCGCCTCATAATCAAGGATGATGAAATCAGCAGGAAAAATGAATTTATCGACCTTTACAAGAACATCCTCAATCTTTCCTTCAGGAAGAGCAATAGATCTATCCGCAAGCTGCAAGGATACTATAGTGGGCCGAGCTTCTCCTATTCCCAACTTCTTGAAAATGGACATCGGCATCAAGTTAATACTTGCTCCCAAGTCACACAAGGCCTTACCAAAGTAGTGGGTTCCAATTGAACATGGGATTGTGAAACTCCCCGGATCCTTCAACTTAGGAGGGAGTTTGTTCTGCAAAATGGCACTGCATTCTTCCGTCAAAGCCACAGTCTCAAATTCCCCAAGTCGACGCTTCTTAGTGACCAAGTCTTTCATGAACTTGGCATAATGAGGCATTTGCTCCAAGGCTTCAACAAGAGGTATGTTGATGTGAAGCTGCTTCAAGACATCCAGAAATTTATGAAATTGACCATCCTTTTGCTGTTTTTGAAACCGCTGAGGAAATGGTGGAGGAGGTCTGATTTCACTGCTTTCTGCTGCTCCAGAATGCTGTGTAAATGCTGTAGCATTTTTTGCAGCAGAGTCTGATGGCTGATTTTTCACCAGAATTTCTTCTTGTTGATGCTGCTCATCTTGTTCTTGGATTGAAGTGGGCTCGTTCTGTACAGCTTTTGGCTTTTCCCTTCGCTCAATCTCCCTTCCATTCCTTAATAAGATTGCCTTGCAATGTTCTTTCCCTTCCCTCCTTAGATCTTCTGTATTACTTGGAAGAGAGCCTTGCGGCCTAACATTCAAGGCGTTAGCAATCTGCCCAATTTGATTCTCCAAACTCCTCAATGTTGCATCATGACTTTGAACTCTAGCTTCATTCTTTGCTATATACTCCTTGATCAAATTCTCCAAAGAGCTAGATGAGTCCATAGCTTGAGTTCTTGGTTGCTGAGATGGAAAGCCCGGAGGGTGAGAAGGTCTATGATAAGCATTTGCTCCACTAGAACTGGCCCCTTGATTGCTCTATGAAAAGTTTGTGTGTTGTCTCAACCCTTGATTGTAAGGCGCTGCATAATGATTGTTCCTGTTGAATTACCCACATAGCAAGAAGAGGTTGGATTAGAGGGACAATCATTATACAAGTGTCCCTCTCCACAATAAACACAAGCGACGCCAACCGATTGCACCGAATTAACCCCAGCCGACATGTTCATAGTCTTGATCAGATTCGTCAAACTCGACACTTGAGCAGAGAGTGTTGTAATAGCATCCACTTCATGAATTCCTGCAGCCTTTCGAGCATTGAGTCTCTCAGTGGGCCACTGATAATTATTGGTGGCCATCCTCTCCAAAATCTCGTAAGCTTCGTTGTATGATTTGGCCAAAAGAGCACCATTGGCAGCCGTATCAATGATTATACTTGTTTGCCCATTGAGCCCATTGTAGAAAGTTTCCATATGAATCCAATGGGGAATCCCATGATGAGGGCATTTTCGTAACAATTCTTTGAATCTCTCCCACGCTTCATACAAAGATTCTCCCGCCAATTATTGGAATGAAGTGATGTCGTTTCTGAGCTTGGCATTCTTGGTTGGAGGAAAGTACTTCATGAGGAACTTTTCTGCCAAGACATTCCATATTGCTATTGAATCCGGTGGCAGCGAATTAAGCCAGGCACTGGCTCTATCCCTAAAGGAGTAAGGAAACAACTTCAGCCTCAATGCTTCCTCGGACACCCCTGGTAGCTTTAAAGAATCACTCACTTCCATAAATAACCGGAGGTGCAAATGGGGATCCTCAGTTGCCATTCCACTGAATTGGCCCACAGTCTGCAACATTTGGAACATGACTGGCTTAAGCTCAAACTGTGGCGCATGTATTTCTGGCCTAACAATGCCCGGATTGAGCTCATATAGAATAGGTACAGCATAGTCTTGAATAGCCCTGTCTCTGTCATCCACCAAAACTGGCTGAGGCACTAGATTGTTGACATTCACTTGCTACCCATCATTAGCCATATCGACAACAACTCTTTCTGCTATTTCTCCCACACCCACTAGACCTTGTTGCTCCCTTCTCCTTGCTAGAAATGTTCTTTCAATTTATGGGTCCAAGGGCAGCAACTCTTGATTTCGCTGGTTATTCATGCAGAAAAATCAAGCTCCTGAAAATACAAAAACTTAACCAATAAGAAAATGGAAAAACAAGAACTAAAACTAAATAACTTTTACAAATATTTTTAATGATTTCAATCCCCAGCAACGGTGTCAAAAACTTGTTTGCGATTATTTCGTGTATATAAATCTACGCAAGTGTACATAATTGCACAAGTAATATAGAATGTGAGTTGAGTATCGTCTCCACAGGGATTGAATCACTAAAATGAATTGCAAAAGAAATAAAGCACAAATCAAATTGAATTTGGAATTTGAAATAAGGAAAATGCAACTAACTAATGAACTAAAATGGGTATAATGAAAAGGCACTAAAATAGACAAAAAGAACAATATTCAATCAAGAGTTTATAAATCAAGACTAAGAATTAAGCTAGGATTGTCAATTTCCCCTCAATTGCAAGTCTAACCCGAATGCTGTAGGAAATGCTGCAGCAAAAACCGTCCTGTTAACTAAAATTCAATTTTATCACAAAATTCTTCTGAATTAATTATAACTAATAATTCTTTAAACCTTTTTCATATTCCTATGTGAATCTAGTTCTTAGAACACAAATTCATGCACCAATTTCAATGGGTTATACAAGGTAAATAGCATATTCCTATACCATTCACAAATCAATATAAACTTCAAAAAGTATATTGAACTTGCATTATCCAAGTTAGCTCCAGCTCAAATTACTCTTTCCAGAGTTAATCAAAATCTAGTTTCCTATAAATTGATGGCCAATCAACAATAGAAATTAAACATTCAAAATACTTGGATGAACAGGAAGAGAATTGCTCAACATTTCAACAAAACATTCAAATCATCCTCCCAATTTCGGGTCCATCAACAATCCTAGCTAAAGAAATTTAGCTCATGTTTCGGATTACAAAAACAAGCATAAATACAAATCCCATGTTCAACAGAGAATGGAAATCAAGAAATAAATGAAGGAAAGAGTAAGAAAAGGAAAAACTCCAAATAGCTAGACGTGGTCCCTCTCGTCCTTCCTTCTTCTCCTGAGCTCACCCTCCAAAATAGGCGTGAAAAATGGAAGCAAAATCTGCAGCTCACTCTTTTTCTGTACTCTTCCTCTTTTTTTTTTTTTTTTTCTCTATACTCTTTTTCCTTTCCCTTTTCTTTGCTCTCCTTTTTTGGTATGCGGCTGCCTCTCTCTTCAAAAAATGTACTAACCCTTTAGGGCAAATACCACAGCCCACGTGACCTCCCAGCTGAGGCAGAAAACTAGTCCCCACAAGAATGAGCTGTAATCTCCTTTTCTGCTTTTTCAGAAAAATGCCAGCTGGACAAGTTTGCTGCAAGAATTGCTGCAGAATTGCTGCATGCAGCATTTTCAGCCAGCTTCTTCCACTTTTTAATTCTGCATTTCATTCAAAAATTGAAGCACAAATTAGCCTTCATTCGATCAGAATTTGCTTCACAATTGCCAAATATTAACCAAACACTAAACCCAATATAAAAAGTTCACACAAACATAAAACATAGGAAAATATGCTACAAATAACTCAAATACTCTCTAAACCAATTGCATCCAAGTCTAAAAGTGCCTAAAATAACTCTAATTTCTAGAGTTATCAATCATTTTCCTTGTGCTTCATCATTTTATTGATGAAACCGATTTTTATCGAGTGTTTTGTATTATGTACCACACGATCATCCACATTAGGTTTGATATCTGTAAGACCTTTTAATTGAATAAATTTTTACCTTCAAAAAATAGAAGAATTTTCAAAATATATATATGTATACAGGGCTCGTAAAAGTTAAATTAGGGATATTAGATGATGTGGGGGTATGCTTATTTATTTGTCTCTTGAAAAAAAGTATACTTATAGTAAACATGGCTTATGCTTTTTCATTTATTTAAAAACATGCTATTTTTATTTACAGTTAATGTGGGATATAAAAAAGTGTATTTTTATTGGGTTTAAATGTATTATGGGATATAGCGATAATAAATATAAGTTACGATTTAGTGTGGAACATTCATAACTTCTATGGGTGTAAATAAAATTATCCTGCTTTAGAGAGGAGCCTACGATTTTTTTTTTTTATCGTACATATTTTTTAAAATTATATAGTGTACAGTATCAGAGATGATAATAAGGTGGGATGAAGGTGGGCATGGTTTCAACCCATCTTCATTTTTACTCTCCATACTTGCTTAGGGCCCGTTTGGGGGATTTTTGGAAATGGAGTTTTTGAGGTTGGGTTGGAAATATGTGTTTAGAGGAAAAACTTTTGGAATTGAGTTGTGATATAAAAATAACGTAGTAAATTGAAATTTGTTCAGGAAAAAAAAAAAAAAAAAGAAGCTAAATGGATCTTGTTTTATTCATCTCATCACTATGAGTATTTTGACATAAGAATCATCTCATTTTAATTTAAAATGCAAAAATTATGAACTTATAAAAATTTGAGCTTTCATTAAAATGGAAGAAAGAGAAAGAGAGATATAGAATTTGGAGTTTTGGATTGGACGGTATAACACCGTAGAGAAATATTCCCCTAAACAGGAATAAATATATATTTGCTAATTGTAAAAAGTTTAATTTCATTTAAGGTGGGTGCGGGAAGGGGAATTCCCATTGAGGGCGTAATATCCATAACCTTCCAATTTACCAATTAATATATATATATTTTTTCTAAAAAAGAAGCTCAAAACAAATTCCATTGTAAAATTAAGTAACATAATTAAAAATATCAAGGTCAGGAATCGTTTCCTTATTTTTATTTTTATTTTTTTTCATGAAGATGTTTAGGGTTGGCATTTTCATTGATGGTGAGGGTACCAATATGTATCCGCTCCTAATAGATGGGTATGGGAGCTAGGATATGCATATGAGGGTTAAGATTAAGCCTTACGAGAGTATAAGACAGTGGTGGGTGAAGCCCCAATACCCATATTAGTCACAGTTATATTCACCCTTATAAAAATACACACATATATATAAATTCATAAAGTAAACTAAAACAGTAAAAAATTCACAATATATTAACATAAACATATATATGTATGTGAGTTAATATATTGTGAATGTATGTGTGTTAATATATATATATATATATATGTGTTAATATGTATATATATATATATGTGCTAATATATTGTGAGTTTTTTAGTATTTTAGTTTACTTTATGAATTTGGATTATAGATTTCTGAATTTTGGATTTGTTTTGATGATTTCAATTTCATTTTCTATTTACATTTGCGTTTATGTTGATAAATTTTATAATTGAAAATTAGGTTGGATGATATTTTTTAATCACCTAATGTAATAGATGACTCAACTTTTTTCTTTTTATTTAGGAAAATGATCATTTGTCTTTTTTTAAATTTGGTTAATCAGTGATTAACTATGACAATTGGTAATTGTCATTTAAGAAAATTGATTAACCATTTAAAAAAAGATATTTTAACTAATTTTTAAAAACTTCAATCATTTATTTAAAAAACTTTTTAAAAGAAAACTATTTAGCTATAAATCTCTTTTATAAAAACTTTAAATAAATTTGTTTTTACTTTTTTATTCTTAATTGTTAAATGAGTAGGTCATATGTATAGCACCCTCAGTTGTGATTTTGCTCCAACATCCTCATTCAATTAGACAAATATGAGAGCGCTGTATGGAGTGTAAAAAAGGAAGGCGGCATGGGTGTGGGGGAAGCATACCCACTCCCACCTCGCCCCACTACCATCCTGAAAGGTGTTCCCCTTTTGTGTACCAATTAAAAATTTAAAATTGTATTTAGGAATTCAATGATTAATTATGGTCAGTCACTGATAATCCAATGATTGATTACAGTCATTCAAACTATAGTTAATCAGTGAAAAAAATATATTAATATTAATTAATCACTAATTAGTTATGATCAATCAATGATTAACTAATTGATCAATTAAAAGATTTTCTTAATTTTACCAAACTTCAGTCATTAAAAAAAAAAACCCTTCTTTAAAAAAATACATTTACCCGCGAATCATTTTATTTTTTAGGAAGAAATTTTTTTTATCAACTATAGTATTCCTCAAAACGTGGCAAAATTAAAATAAAGAAAAAAAAAAGATATGAGAGGATATATTTAGATATTTTGGAAATATTATTTATAACAAAAGCAAATTTTATTTTTGAAAAATGGTGTAGAAGTTTTGCACCATAACATTAATTATCATTTTTCTTTTGGAAATCTTATTTTTTAATTAATTAGAAACATCAAAAAAAAAATTTTTTTTTTAGGATTTAGAGATTAAAGTTTTTTTTTTTCTGTTTAAAAATATTTTTAACAAATAGCCAAAGTTTTCAAAAATTGATTAAAATGCCTTTTTTTTTTTTTTTTCTCTTTCCTGAAAACGGTCAATCAATTTTCTTAAATACTCAATCAGTGATTGACTGCATAATATTATTAATTTGGTAAATCAATGATTAATATAATATTGTCAATCACTGATTGACATATGATTCAAAGAAGTTCCTGTAATATAAAGCAATGCGATTATGGTTCTTATTTTTGTCGATATGATAACTGGTTATGAGATTTGGAATTTTTGGAGAAATTGCGTTTTTTTTTTTCAGTGGTTTTGTTTTTAGCATTTTAATTGGTTTATTATGCTGTTATGGTTTTTTTTTAATTTTTATTTTTTGGGTGATTGAGATTTTGGTTTTTGGAGGAGAGCGTAGAAGGAGGTGATGGATGGGGTGAAATTAAAGGAGTGTTGTCTCGAGAACAAGCAATCGATGGTGGCTTCAAGTTACTCCGTTTCTGAGGCTGATTTTGATATAATTACTTATCTTAAGGTTTGTTTGTTTCAACCACTCAATCCATTTAACTCAAATTTTTTTTTGTCTTTTTCCCAAAAAGTTTTTGT
This sequence comes from Ficus hispida, assembly GCA_025413025.1. NCBI lineage: Eukaryota > Viridiplantae > Streptophyta > Magnoliopsida > Rosales > Moraceae > Ficus > Ficus hispida. The sequence goes on from CM046372.1 coordinate 16,803,750, forward strand.
CTTTTTCCCAAAAAGTTTTTTGTCTTTTCTGAAAATTCAAAAAAATTTACTATTCAAACTTAAAAATCTCAACTCAAACCACTACACCAAACACCCCATTAGTGCCATTGAAATAAAATAAAATAAAATAAAATAAAAGTATTTTTGAAACCTCTCATTTTTCATAGTCATAGCCTTCTAATGGTTTCAAGAGTTCTACATAAAATTTGGCGGGGGGGGGGGGGGTTGGGGGTGGTGGTGTGTTGGATAATGGCCATAAAAAAAATCGGGGGTGTGTTTGATAATTGCTTTTTTCTTTTTCTATACAAATGGCCATAAAAAAAATCAAAATAGTCTTAAGATTGTACTTTTTCATGCAGTTTTTGATTGATTATTAATAGATATGTCATTTATCTTACAACATAAAAGTTCATGAAAAACATCTAAATTATATAAATTTAAAGACCACTACATCAACATGATACAAAAAATCAATACTAGACTAACATACACAAAATTAAATTAAAATTAACAAAGATTTGTGTCATGTTGGTTAAGAATAGACAATTTATATTATGTTAATCAATAGATAAAAAAAATGTGGTTATTTAAGTAATTTTCTCTAAAAGAGTTTAGCATGGTATGATGTTTAAAACTAAAATTCACATATCATCGTTAGATTAAAGATTGGATTTATAATTTAAGTATCAATTGTGAAAATAACCTTAATATCTTTTTTAGTAAATACCTATATGAATCTAAACTTAAAAAGGCTGGACCTCCTTTTTATAAATTAGGGAATGTTCAGTTTTGATTTTTTTTTCCGGCTAAAATGAGAAAAGCTTTTTAATAAATTAATTTTGTTAATATATTTTTTAATTTAGGACAGAGATTCTAATCATGTACCTTTTAATAAATATGATGTAAATAGAATAGGTCGGTAATCACTTGAATTTATTAATATTGTTTTTTTTTTTTTTTAAAATAAAACGTGGCAAAATAAAATTAAAAAAAAAAAAAAACTCGTGTACTTGAATAGATGGTAGCACGTGTGAATAAGGATATTAATTTTGTTCTTGGTTTTTGTTTTGGCGAATTCTATGGTGGGGGACGTACTATATCTTATTGATAGAGTAAAAACTATCTATCAATGGATCGAGATCCGATGGTAAGAAAGGAGTAACATAGTGAAATAAAACCTCCCACGTACGATTCAATGTATTAAAAAAAAAAAAAAGCCAACGTCGGATTCCGGAGGAGCTCGGGACGCCGGAGGAGCTCGCGCCGCCGTTGAAAACTTCCATCTAGCAGCGGTGGTGGTTCACCGGACCAGGAAAAGCTCACGAGGCGGCAGATTTGGGCACCCAAACTACGCGGCTGTCCTCCGGCATCTCGCCTCTGCTTGCGACCTCTACAACCTCCGGCATCTCTCCTCGCGCTGCTGTGAGACTCCGTCGTCATGGGGGACAACAGCGATTTTCGCGCCGGTGGGTTGCCTGGGGTTGCGAGCTTCGGCCACCGTGGGTCGCACATGTCCGGCCGAGGGCAGAGTGTACATATTATGGGTAGATCCGTCGCCCATGGGAGATTTCCCCTCGGCCTCCCTATCGCCAGCTCGCAACGGCGTCGACCACGTTGCGAGCTCGCCGGCATCGATTACTTCCGTTTCCGCCCTTTCCTCCGCTTGAACCAGTCGCACTATTGGGAGACCCACCGCCTCGCCTCGCGACTTCTCTCCGGCGTAGATCTGTATTTTCTATCCAGATCTGTGCTACGGAACGCCGCTCGCAAACCCCGGCGACAAACCGGCACCACCGAGAGGGAGTGACACCTCCGACAGTAAACTCTGTAATTTCTTTTTTTTTTCCGAGGTTTCCAGTTTTTTAGATCTTGCCATGAGTTTGGGGCTATCTTTTAATCTCATCCGTTTAAATTTATGGGGTAAAATGAGGAGGTTGTAGAACTTCCCTTTTGTTTTTTTGTTTTTATTTTTAATAAATTATTATAATAGTTCCGGAATTTTTTATTAAAAATACCGTTTGGTCTTTTAAAATTTTTTTTATTATTGGTTGATTCCTGAACTTCTTCAAAATGTGCAGATTGTTTAACACAAGGACGTCTAAAATCTCTCCTGAATTAACTTGGAAAAGACAAAACTATCCCTTAACTTTATATGGATTATTTTTCAAAAATAAGGAAAAAAAAAAAAAACTCTCACCCCTCTTCTTCGTTTGTCGCTTTCTTCAGTAAAAACCAACGGTGTATCAACATCCCACACAAACATTTGATAACAAAATACTCGCAAGTTTCAAAAAAAAAAAAGAAAAGAAAAGAAAAGAAAACCCAACAATTCTACCGTGCCATATTTGGCTGAAAACCGGAGGGGGATTTTGCGATCTCGCACGGAGGTGATGCGCCAGGGGCTTCGCAAAGGCTCGCGGTGGCAGAGATCTGGCTCGCGATGGGGAAGGGTGGGCGGCGGCCTCGGGCTCTCAATAGCGGAAGAGTGGGTGGCTTTCCTTATTGTTGGGTGTGAGTTTTGTTCTGTGGCCTGCAAGTAGAGAGAGAATGGGAACCAGCAAAAAAAATAAAAGGAGAGAGAGAGAGAGAGAGGGAAGAGAAGGAAGATTCCCTTTTTTTTTTTTAATTTTTTTTGGATTTTCTTTTGACTTTTTCATTTTTGAAAATAAATATCATAGTAATTTCCTATATTATCCTTGAAAAATAGGTGACATGGAATAGATCTGTCAAATTTTAACAGAAAGTCGATAAAGAGGATTAACTTGCACCTTTTTAACGAGTTTAGAGATCAAATAAAAAAAATTTAAAAGATTAAATGATACTTTATATAAAATTTAGGGGCTAATGTAATAATTTACTTTGTTTTTTTTTTTCTAGTCACTAATTATCTTTAGGGGCTCTGGAAAGACTGCGAAATGTTTTAGTTAGGGTTTAGGCCTTTAAAGTTAAGAAGCTCGACTTGTTCCTCACCTTGTTGTTCTTCGTCCTGGTAGGCAGGGCATATTGTCATATATATTTATATAGATCATATAGATCATATATATATATACCAATTCTTAAGTCGAAGAAGATGGAAAAGAGCATGCTTGCAGACTTGGAGTCTCTTCCTGAAGAAGACAAGCTCCGAATGTCCGCCATGATTGACCAGCATCAGATCCGCGACAGGTACTTTCTATATTAATACACACACACACACACATATATCTTATTGATTAGTACTTGATTATGCTACTCGAATTGTTTTTGTTTAAAGGGTAATCCCAATTTTGTTGTTTCTTTGGATTTTCTGAGAAATATTTAATGGGGGCACTTTAATTATGGATAATTAACAGTTTCTAGGATTTTATTCATGTAATTTCAATTGTTTTTGTGCAGAAGGGTCTGCCCAATTTTATTGTTACTTTTGCTGATGTTTTGGTTCCATACTTTTCTAATAACAACTTTCGCATGAGAAAATAAAATGTCAAAACTGATGGGCAATCTAGGAATAGTAAGGTCGTTAATTTGTGTGCATGAGGAAAATTGGAGGCTTGGATTTGTAGTGTATCATGCCTAAACTAGTAGCAAGAATATTCTCAAAAAAAAAAAAAAGAAAAAAGAAAAAAAGCAAGAAGTGATTTCGGAGCATGGTTTAGTAGCTGTAGCCATTTTAAATATTTCACTTTAATTCGGAATTTGAGATGATTTTCGACTATGTATATATTTTGTTTTGGGGGATTAGTTTAGTGATGAAAAGAGACTTTCTGTTCTATGTCGTCTTGTCCACTAAAAACCAAATTTTGTTTGCAGCTTGAGGATGTATAATTCCTTAGTGGAGAGGTGTTTTATGGACTGCGTAGACACCTTTCAGCGAAAATCACTGACCAAGCAAGAGGAGACATGCGTGCGCCGGTGTGCTGAGAAGTTCCTCAAGCACTCCATGCACGTCGGCATGAGATTCGCAGAGCTCAACCAAAGAGCAGCTACATCAGATTGAGATTTTGCTACCCAAATTTTTTTTGGTAATGCAGATATGAACTTTTGTTCGCGTTAATTATGAAGCCTTTATTTAGTTGAAGGGACTAATTTGTGACTTTCTTTTTTCCTTGCATCAAATTTTGCAATTAGATGAATCAGGATAATTGATTGGGTTGAACATTTTTGGTACGTATTCCCTGTAGTCCTTGATAAGATCATCCCCTTGGTGGTAAAGAAGCAATAAGATCATCCCAGAAGCTTAGTAGAATAGTTTTTGTGATCTGTGGATTACAAATATTTGCACTTTTAATATCTAGAACTTTTTTTTTTTTTTTTCTCTGTTTTGTCTTGATGATTATATCTCCTCTTATTCTTGAAATCTGGGGGAAAATGAGGAAAAAGGAAAGAGAAAATACCTTTCTCCTATTGTTTTCAGTATGGATTCCCTCCTATATTCCTTCAAAACTTTGAAGTATCAGAACTGGAATCCTATGGAGGATTTTCCAGCTCAATACATTCCCTTCTCTAATTCTTGGTACCAAACAACCATTAGGTTGTGTTTGGTTGGAGGGAAAGAGTAGTGGGAGGAGGAAAAGATTTATCTATATATATATATATATATACACGCTAGTTTTACTGCACGTTCCTTGGACGTGCGGTCCCATCCTTGGATCAATCTCATTTTTTGTTCATGCTGCTTCTTTTTTAAAAGTGGTAGTAAAATAAGTTGGATTTTATCAGAGAAAAAAGAAGCCAGATTTTTGTCGTTTATATATATATTTTGTTTAGTTTTTGTCGTTTTATTTTGAGAAAAGGAGCATGTTTGTTAGGGTAGGCAAATAAAGATTGACAAAAAAGGTGCCTAAGACACTTAGTATATATAATAGATATATATAATTTACGCGTCGAAAGTAGGAAAAAAGTGCAAAGATTTTTCTCTTATTCTATCTAGTATGAAGCTCCTCTTTCGATCCATCCAACTTTGGAAGGATCAACATCTTGTGAAGGATTTTAAGCTCCCGTTTGGGTTCTTGTTTATAAACCTACTTTTAGTGGGTTTTTTTTTTTTTTTTTTTTTTTTTTTTTTTTTTTTTTTTAACAATATCTTCTCTAACAAAAATTTAAATTTAACGTTTGAACTGTGGGGTTGAACCATAGATTCAATAGAGTTTAAATCTCTCATACTCTCTAAATAATCCGGCCTCCCCTAACAAACAACCGCAAGTTTTAAAACTTTGTTTCCTAATCTTCTACTTCCCATACCTCGTTGCACCTTTCCTGCCTACCAAACAAGGCCTTAAAGAGTTTAGTTTGGGTTAGGATGGTAGTTATCATTGTCAAGCAAACCCACATGTTGTCTAAAGTTGATTACTTGATAGTAGTTGAGAAGATGGAGAATAATGAGTATCTGACTAGAACTTGTTAATAGACCTCTTTCTCAATTGTCAATTGAGCTGAGTTCATATCATATCTTTTTTTTTTTTTTTCTTTTTTTTTTGAATGAGCTGTTAATTGTTAGCGAAAGCGCTTCAGCTTGTGAGATACTTCTCAAGAATGTATACTTCTGTAGTGTAATAACTAGCTCTTTACGATATTACGATTTCCTTTTTAAAGAAATTTAAGTTGTACCGTGAAGGTATCTATGAAAAAGCCGATTAGAGTTTTTATCAAATTTTGTGAGTTCTTATGATTTTATTGTTGGGATCTAAATGTACCATAAGGATAGAAAATCAATATTAGGGATTTTCTGTAAATATGACATTTTGATATTAATAAGAGGAGATTATTCATGTTTAATAAGTTGTGTCCAATTTACTTTCATTTGTTGATTGTATGTTTGAGCAAACATAAAATACTCCTTGACTGTTGGTAATATATCAGATTACCATATGTATACGGGTATACATAGAATACATGGTAATTTGATAACAGTCAAAATAAATAGTCCGCAATCGATGGAATAAGATTTGGGGATCTTATTCATGATAAGATTGTAAAGGTTGTCTACTTCCTTGGAGGGATGGTTTGTCTTGACTATCGGATAGGTTCCGAGTGGAAACTTTAATGTATACTAGTATTAAGGTATGACATTGGACTGGACCTAAAGTGTTAATTGATTCGGTTTAATAATTCCGTTTATAAGAATCAATGACGCTTTGATTATCATCCTGAAATGATTACTTGACTTCGTATCCATGACTTATGTACTTTAATGCGCTACAGGTGAGCCACTGTTAATTTATGGTCAATATACTTGTGTTTTGGGTGCATGACTTATGGATGGAGAAATCAAGATTCATAGATATGGAATCCATAGCTATCTTAACGATAGTACATGTTATCTACTGAAAGGCATTATTCGGGGATTGAAAGATAGTATAACAAGATCTTGACTATCGGTTTAATTTGTGTTCTCTGATGGTTTACCAATTGTATGGTTTTATAATTGGTGGTTCTTTCATGGATAATAATGGAACTTTAAGTTAAAATGATTGAAAAGGTAAAACGGAAAAAGTCCTTAATTCAATCATGGATAGCGGATTAAGCAAGCCATGAATAAATCATGTAAGAAGCACTACATGAGAGAGCTTTCGTAATACGGTATGTAAACAGGAGTTCAGCTTCAAACTTTTAGTGGAATAGTTTTGAAGTTGATAATTGATGAATAATTAATCTGGGATTAATTTTTCACAATTATAGGAGCCTCTTTACATATTTCCATCGGGTCCCTCTATTAGCTCATATAGTTTCATATGACGTCTCGGGATTTGTTCCTAATGAGATCGGTAAATATTAAATGGAATTTTGTAATGTCTATTAAGACATGTACTCTCTAACATGCAATCCGGAAAATGATTGGACATGTAGGATTGGTGTAGACAAATAATATGATTTGTCAACATGTGATTGGTTAATTTGAATTTTGAAAATAAGATTGTGTTTGAATTATTTAATTTTGGAAAACAAAGTTTTTCTCTCCTAATCTAAATAAAATGTACGGTTTTTAGATAGGTGGAGAGAAGAAAATTTTGTTTCAAAATTGTTCAAATATATTCCTAACATTAAATTATTAATTGATTTAAATAATAGAGATTATTTGATGATTTTTTTTTCTTTAAATTGTTGTGCACGGTTTTGAGAGGAGAAAAAAAAATTCAAATATTTCATTTATTTAAATTAATTAACATGGTTGATGTTTGTGGAAAATATTAATTCAAATGAGTGAATCTTATTTAAATTCAAAAGGGTTTAAAAGAAATTTGAATCTAGATAGGACTAGGATCTTTTCACTAGTCTAGATTCTTGATTTAAAATTTGAACCACCAATCTAGATTTCTTAAAGTGGTCGAAAATTTGGAGGAGATTCTCTCCTTGGAAAAACGTTTTTAGGTTCAATGAATCTAGCCCTAAAGTTGTATGATCTTTTGGCTCAAAATTTATCCGGAAAAATAATTATTAATTATTTTTCAAGAAGGAATTAAATTTTGAAAAGGATTAGACTTCTATATAAAGGCTAGGAATTCTTGAGAAAAAATATTTTTGGTCATTCACAAGAGGAAAAACGTTTTTGGGAGAGAGAAAGAAAACCAATTGTGGTTTCTTCCACTTCATAAAATTCGGCTATCTTGTGATAAAGAAAAAGAGAGAAAATTCCATTGAATCAAAACTGTGAGGAATGTTAAACCGAGTGATAATTTTCATAGCAGGTTAACCGGTTCCTGTTTTGTAGTTTTGAAGAAAGAAGTTGGATCATATTCTCAACGAGGAACATCGGAATTGAGAAGGAGGGATCTAGACTTCGGAAAGCATTACCGGTCGCTTGGATTCATAGAACGTGTGCCCACACACACTCTGAGACGTGGAACTCGAGAATATTAGAGAAGACACGTTGGTCAAACGCTCTAGTGATTCCAAAATCCAAGAAATAAGATACGCTTGATCATGAATTTAATTTATTGTTATATGCATCATGAGATTCTTTACGGAAACAACATAAAAATTTTAAAACTTCCACTGCACCGTAACTCTGATTTCGGATCCGTTTTTTCCAACAATTGGTATCAGAGCCTACTCATGATTATGCATATAACATAAATTATTTGATCAAATAAATTTCTCTCTATGCATTAATGAAATATTTTAGAGAGTTGGCACTCTAGGTTTTATTTTGTATATGTTAAATATATTATGAATTGATGTATTGTTGAATACTTTATATTATTTTGATAATATATGATGCTTGTTCAATTTTGCCGGTCATGATTCCATAGAGGTTAGAATTTGTATCTAAGTTTTTCAAGTGTAATAGATGCGGTCTATTATCACCGTTAGGTCGTTCTTTCAATTCTTAGAATTTTTGTAAGCCGGAAACGGTATAGGAATTTTTTGGTAAAATTCGGAATACAATGGATTCGAGGAGATTGAAGATGAACGAAGGTATGGAAATTTTCAAAGGATGTGATTTATTTTTTTGTTATTTTTTAATTAAAAAACATGTTTTTAATAAAATAAAAAAAATCACAGAATCTTTATGAAAATTTAATTTTTCAATGATATGTGATCTTGATAATTTGAAAATCAAAATTAAAAATTTAAATTTAAATTTAATGGATATTATTATGAATTTTAAAATTTTGAGATTTAAATTTGAAATATGAAATTTCAAATTTTTTTTTGAATTTTAAAATTTAATAAACCGGATTTTTTATTTAAATTTTGATATTTTGTAATTTTGATTAAAATTAAAAATCACATATAATCTTTTTTGAAATTTGAATTTTAAATTTAAATTGAAAAATATGTGACATTGGAGAAGGAAGACACATTGAAGAAGGATACAAGGCATGGATCTACAAATGAAGGCCGATATATGTTTTGGTTAATTTTTGTAAATTTTGCAATTTTCTTATCTCTATGATGGAATCATGATCTACGGCTATTTACATATTTTGCAAATCATGGATGATGTGTTGCTAGATGAATATGTTATATTATTTCGTAATGTATTGATAACATGCCATATAGACCTAGGGAGTGCTACTCAATAAATATTGTTTATGAATGAAAAACAAAAACCCTAATTTAAAAGATTGAGTGGGAGAAGGTTTTATATACTAAGACCTACGGCCTCCATCATTGGTCCAATAGTTACGTATGGTAGTGCCTACTACTCGGTTTTGATCCGGGAATTCCCTTCGGATAGGTATCTTACCTAGAGCGCACACTAATCTGGATTTCCGAAAGGATAACAATTTTGGGCATATTTTATGTTTATGATCACCCCTCGGTGGCGGATGTAAAATATGGATTCAAAATTGGAAACGATGGTTATACACTCATGCTACTTTATTTATTAATCCTCCCTCGAGACTCTGATATGTAAAGTAGTGGTCATATAAACGATAGTTAATATATATTTAATGGAGTTTGCTCCATGGACGAATATATATTAATCGGAAGGGATCCGTATTCTTGGCTAGTTATTTTATGACTACCCCTCGGTAGCTTAGAAAGCGGAAGCTAGGAATTATCGTTGTAAGGTATGTGTTTTAAGGGTTTTACACATGAACATTTAGATTGCATATAGATCTCTATGTTTTATTACAAAACCATAGTTTATAAATTGATAGGATATTTGCTCGTACTTATTACATGTTTTCTTATATAGATCAAAATTTCAAGCCATTTATCTGTGATACTTACGCAAAACAAATTAACTGGCGAAAACTTTAATGACTGAAAAAGGAACTTGCTTATCGTCCTGAATTTTGAGAAACACAGTTTCGTCCTAACCCAACCCAGACCACCTACGCCTGCGATCGATGCTCCTGATAAGGAATTTGTAGCGCTTGAGCACTGGGACAATTCCAACCTAAGTGCCATGTGTTATATTCGGGCGAGCATGTCTAACGTGCTCCAGAAACAGCATGAGGAACATCAAACTGCTAGGCAGATCATGGATAACTTGGAGGAGATGTTTGGTGAACAAACTATCCAGGCTAAGACCGATGCTATCAAAGGTCTCATGAACTGTAGGCAGAAGGTTGGAGCTCCCATCAAGGAGCACATGATGAAAGTCATGGCTTATTTGTCTGAGGCTCAGACAAATGGGGCTGAGATCGATGCTGCAACTCAATTGGTTATGGTTTTCCAAACCTTATCCAAGGATTTCGATTTGTTTCAAGCATCCTACAACCTTAACTGGAAAGAGATGTCTTTAACGGAATTGATTAAAGAGTTGCAAGCCTTTGAGAACATTTTTAAGGGTTCTGGATCTAAGGCTGAGGCAAATGTGGCTAAACCTAGTTCGCCTGCTCCTAATCCTAAAAGGAAAAAGGAAAAGGGGAAGAACAAGGGAAACAAGCCTGTGGTGAATGCACCTGTTTCTAAAAAGTCTACCAAGATTAAGAAGCGAAAGGTGGATCCCAAAAATGTTAAGTGCTTTCACTGTGGGAAGAAAGGACATTTCAAGAAGGATTGCTGAGAATACCTGGTTTTGCAAAAGCAGAAAGGTAATTTCAATGTCCTGTATCTTGAGGGTTATTGTAACGACCCGCCCTTACGTAGGCCGTTACAGTTACTTATCTTACTTGTCTTACATACTTATTTAAACATACTTACTTAAAACATGCGGAAATAACGTACATATTTTTTTTTCTTTCTTTTTTTTTTTTAAAAAACTTAAGTTAAAACTTTACTATTTGCTTATTTACAATACACATACGTATATAATCTATATATACTTTCCAAAATCGTTGTAACGTAAATTAACTTTTACTCAGTTAATAACATAAACATTTGTTTCAAAACGCGTAGCGGTTCCCATCCCATGTTTCACAGATAGCCCTGCCAATGCCTCACCGCCTTGCATCAAATAATGCTAGTAGGAAGCTTACCTACAGCATAAACGTAAGTTGTGAGCTTTCGCTCAGCAAGTACACCCATTTACCCGCAAAACATTTCATAATGGAACAATGCATGAACCAATTATGATTTCATTATGATGTCTTATGCTTTCATAATCCTGGGCCCTTACATAACATGAGTGTACGTATCGCGGCGCGCAGCCATGGAGTGGATGGGACGGCCAATCAGATCCAACTCATTCCATGGACCAAACCTGTCCATAGTGACAGGTCGATACGACACAAGGCAAGATCACTTGCCATCATACTTGAAATATTTCAACTTGTTCTTAAAAATTGTTTTCTTCTTAAAAATTGTTTTCTTCTTGAAAACAGTCTTTTATAACAGTTTCTTTCTTGAAACTGGGTTTTCATTCTTACCATGTGATTTATCTTTCGTGAGCATGCTTCATGATGCCACAATGATAAAACATAAATCATACATACTACATAATCAATGCATAAATCATATGCATTATGTCATCAAGGCATAAATCATATGCATCACGTCATCAAGACATAAATCATATGCACTATGAGCTTAACATCACATAAACAGTAAAAACAATTTTCCGTCTATACTGTAGGCGGAGTTGTACTTACCGGTTATGCTAAGCCTTGGGGTTTGTCGTTCAGACAGGTTACCTTCCTGTTTTCCAAAAAGGAAGTAAGATAAGAATCATCCTATCTTACCTTAACTTATTTCATTAAATGTTGGTATCCTAACCAACATTTAACAGTGACCCTAGATATATGTCCCCCTCATAGGCTTAATTGTAATACCTAGATTTTTCAATGTTACTATTCTTTTTAAAGGAATTAAATGAATACCATTGAGGTATTATTGAAAGAGAAGCTCGGTTAAGAGTTCTCTTACATTTTATGAGTTTTTAGATCAATAAAACTCAAAAATGGACTATGTAGATTAGCAATGGACCTTTTTAGACAAAAGGGACGGAAAAGTGCATGATTATACGAAAGTCAAAGTTTGACCAAGAACGGCCAAAGAAGTAACTTTGCAGTATTTTGAAATTAAGAACACTGCAAAAACCGTGGTTACGGTTGAAATAGTATGAATAGGCTTTAAAAACCCCTTAGAAAATCAAGCACACCTAGTGGGATTTATAGACAAAAAAGGGCTCGGAAGAATAGGAAAAAGTTTATACTGTCCAATTTTACGCAGATAAATTTTGGACTATAGTTAAGTAAAACAGTACTGAATTGTACTGTGTATTAGTAAACACAGTATTAGAAATATCTGTGTAGCACAAAAATGGGTTATTTTAGAGAAAAGTAGCCAAACAAGGCCTTAGGATGACATCATAATTATGACATCATCCTTATTTGGAATTATGACATCATAATTTCATGAACCAACCATTAGATGCCATGTGTCTTGTTCTAGAACAATTTTGCCTTGCTCACCAAGGGGGATGGCCGGCCACCTCATGGGGAAATTCTCCAAATTTTCAAAAATTTAGGGGTCAAAGTTGAATTCTTGAAAGTTCCCCTTTGCCTATAAATAGGAGTGACCCATATTCATTTTTAATGAAAAACTTAGCCAAACTCTTGCCATTTTCTGCCATCAAAACCGTGAGAGAAGGTGAGAGGGAGCCAAGAGAAAAACTGAATTTTTGCCTAAACCAAGCTTAGGTTAGTTTTCGGTTTGCAAGGGAAAGCTAAGGGGAGAGTTTGAGAAATTTTTCCAGCCTTGTTCTAGGCTTGCAGCCGACTGTTAGGGTGCAGGGAAACCAAGAGGGAATCCAAAAATTTTAAGGGAAAGAATTCGGGTTTGTTTCATCAACCGAAACCAAGTTTTTTGAGACCATTTTCTTGGTCTAGGGCAGCCACGGTTTTGGAGCTAGGGAAGACAGAAATTTTGTGACCAAAACTTGACTTTGGTCCAAGGTAAAAATCTAGAACCCTAACTCTTTTATTTGAGTTCAAATTTTAAGATTTAAGGTAGTTCAATTTGGTTGTAAGGACATAAGTCCATCTTCCATTTATTGCCCTAAGTAGGTTGTATATGTTTGATTTGTAGATCTAAGGGTGTATGACTTGATTTCTTGCATAATTTGTGCTTGTGTATGATTGATTTTCATGCCTAATGCTTAGGGTTGTGTGTCCCCTGGTTTGGTCCGAAAATCTGCCCTTAGGCAGTGCTTGAAGCATGCTAGCTTAGGGAGCAAAGTTTAGTGTTTGTATGTGTTGTATGCAAAAAGTTAGAACCATGCAAACTTAGGTTAAGTTAATACGGGTTTTGGTTTGCATGGACATGTTTGAATTACATGTTGGTTCATGTGGGACGTTAGAAAACGCTGCATGTATGTTATCTAGGCTCCCGCGTGATCGGTCGAGTTAGAATCCGCGAAATAGGACGTAAAACAAACTTAAAACCGAAAACTGCCAGTTCGGATGTGAACTGCCCAGTTTCGGGAAAAGTGGAATTTGAGGCCTTTAGAGGCCGAACTGGGTAAAACGTAAAACATAAAAGTTGTTCAGAATGAGTTTTCCTAGGGGCCAACGCGGACAGTTTTCTAAATTGAGGCTCCAATGGTCTCCGTTTTTACAAAAACCCGTGGCTAGCCTGCCCAGACCCAGTTTACAGGATCAGCCAGTTTCAAACAAAAACTGGTACGAATACAAGCAGAACTGGATTTTTCGTAAAACACGAAAGTTTTAGGATTTTTCGAGAGCTAGAACTTTTGTGAAGACAACTTTTTCAAAATCAGAATGGATTTTTAAACTGACACGGTTTTATAAAGACTGTGCAGGAAATGAGAAATTCATGTACAGGATTTTCTAAAAACAAGTTCCGAAAAAAAAAAATCATATCTTTTCCTAAAATCACTGTTTTGACTAAGGAAACTGTTCCAAAGGCAGTTTCCAGCCTTAAATGATTTTACAAAAAACCTATTTCAAGGATATGGATTTTTATGAGTTATGTAAAAGATTTTTAAAGTTTATTTACCCAAGTTTCCAAAGAAAGGGAAAATGTATTTTTAAAACCAAATTGGGTAAGCAAGACGTTTACAAGTAATAACCGGAAATAATATCCGAGTTACTAGGCCAAGGCCTAGAACGCAAGTCTGACCCATATAGGGTTAACTTTAGTTGATTAAGAATGAACCTTAAGGGTTAGTCAAGATAACCCTAAAGGATACCCTGATTAATAAATTGGGCTAAGATATAGGGTTAATTAAGGAAACCCGATAAAGCCCAAGGTTAGGAAGATAACCTAACCCTAACGGTATGAATAGGGTTTAGCACATGAGGTTATCCAACGTAACCTCTTAAAGAATTAATTCATATTTAGTATGGGGACATACAATTAGGATTATGTAAGCATGTTGATTAGATTATCAACATTTCCGCAAAACTAATTAGAACCTCACCTATGTCCTTCAACGAGCAGGAGGGAACCTGCAGCTGTACTCGGAGGAGAAGCAGCTTAACACAGGACATAGCAAAAGAGGTAAGTACAACCACCGCCTACAGCATAGGCTTTGTTGTGGTACTTGCCTAAGTATGATAGATGTATGCTAGGGATGTATGCTATGATATTGATGCTATGTTAGGATGTTGATACTAGGTTATGATGTTGATGCTATGTTAGGATGTTGATGCTAGGTTATGATGTTGATGCTACGTTAGGATGTGATGATAGGTTATAATGTTGATGCTATGTGATGTTATTGTTGTTATGCTATGTTGGGTTATGTTGTATGATAGGTTAAGGTATGCTATTGATGAATGCTATGTTATGTTTATTAAAGCACGAAGCATGTTCACGAAATCTTATAAGAATTATAAGATCAAGTATGACACAACAAGATGAAAAGAAAGATGGCGAGCAATCGCCTGTGTTGTGCCGACCCGCGTTAGGTCGGGTTGGACTATGGTTTGAGTTGGAAATGGTTTGGCCGCCCCAACCACTCCATAGTCGCGCGCCCGGTACATACACACAAGTAAGGGGCCCATAAGTAAGATAAGAAATGGAAGTAAGTTAAGAATGAATTGAGCATAAAATGTGCATAAATGGACCATGCATTATGATATGTATGCTATGTTACGATGAATGAAGTTAAGTAATGATATGATATGCATGATAAGTTAAGATATGATATATTAGAATATGTTATGTTCATGATGTCGCGGTATAGGAGGTTGTGCTTGCTGAGCGAAAGCTCACTGTCTTACGTTTATGCTGTAGGTAAGAAACCGTCAGCAATGGTTGATACAAGATGGAAGGGCATGGCGGGGCAAACTGTGAAATGTGGGAAATGTAGCCGCTACGCGTTTTGCTTTTTACGTATTTATGTTATGGTAAATATTTTCATAAAGACACTTTTATATGTTGCACTAGTATGCCATATAAAAAAAAAAAAAAAAATTTCCGCTGTGTTTTCATAAGTATGTAAGTATGTAAGGGAAGGTAAGTATGTATGTATGGTAACGGCCTGTGCTAGGCGGGTCGTTACAGAGTTGGTATCAGAGCGGGTTTCCTGCGATACGATTTCACAGTCTGCCTGCCATCGCCACCATCGTTGTAAGTTAAATTTATATTTTATGTATACGCGTAAGTATTTATGATCTAGTTATGTTATGATAGACGCGTGGAAATGGATCCCGCACGGATCAATGAGGATCGCGCAATTGTTGCGGCTTTTTACGGATTACGTCCTCTTCTATATGACGGTACGGGACGATCAATTACAGTATCGGCTTGGTTGTACAATATGGAGATGATTTTCTACACCTGCCACATCGAGGACCGATTACAGGTCTCGCTAGCTGCTCGCTGTTTGATCACGGACGCTAGACTATGGTGGATGACTTACGGAGAGCGGCAGATGCCCAGTCGGACGTGGGCACATTTTCGCGCCGTAGTACTTGCACGATACGGGCCGATCCCTGCTGCGGGGCCCGGTAATGATTGGCAGTACCGAGATCCCGAGATCTATTGGGACATGCAGTATAGGCGATACCAGAGTTTCGTCACAGATTGGCACGCGTACCTGCAGGAGTCTATGGGCCATTACTGCTGCAGATTTCAGGAGGCTATGCTACCCTATGTTCCGCAAGATATACCTCACCCCCAGCTACAGGCCGAGGTGACAGCACATATGGCGCATGCTGACACCCATATGAATGAGTATCAGGTCCCAGTCGACGATGCCGGGATAGGGGGACCCCAGCATGAAGTGGGTCCAATGTTTCCCGAGGACCCGATTCCTGCTATACCCGTACAAGAGATCCCAGCCCAAGAGGCTGAAGACCAGATGGACGCCGAGGACGCTGCCGACGATTTGATTGCTCCGGAGGAACCACCGGAAGACCCTCCCATTATGATCATCCCTAGCGACGACGAGGACGACGAGGACGATATGGAGCCCGAAGTCGAGCAAGGTAACTGGATGGAGGATATTGATGACGCCGAGGGCGATCCCGAGGAGATGCGATTCCACGATGGAAATTGGGACGAAGACTCTGACGCCGAATCCGACGTTTCGATGATTACGCTAGAGGTTGTAGTCTAGTTAGGGCCGATATGCGCATATATTTTTAACCATGTATGATGATAGAGTAATAGACACTCCTATCATATTTTTTTTTATTATGAACAGTACGATGGTAAAGTGTTCGACACTTCCATCATATTTTGACCATGTATATGTAAAGATATGTACGTACAAGTATGATGTATTAATGTGTAATTACAGTATTGTAAATTACGATGTACAAAGTATGTACATAAAGGACCGTACAGATACGGGATTTATAACAAGAGCATGTTATAAATATTATAAAAGTTATGCTATATTATGATAAGTATCTGTTATGATACCTTCTATGTTATGATATGAAATGTATGATGTTACGGCATGATGTGATGTGATAAGTTATGTATGAAAGAAATGATATTAATGGTGCGATGATATCTTTTCTTATGATAGGATTTAGAAAATGGTACGTCCACGAAGAACGGTACCACGTAACCAGCCCGAGCCAGATCTCGCAACCATCGTTGCAAATCTACAACAGCAGCTGCTAGAACAGCAGCAAGAGACGGAAAGACTACGAGCTCAGATAGCTCAAATGAATCAAGGACCGCGGATTAACGAGATTCCACCACGAGCTCAACCAGTACCCCCGGTACCTGAGGATCAGCCAGAAGCTCCTCAGAATGCTAACATTCCGATGGCACCTGCTGGAGGGCAAGCAAACCTACAACCAGTGAGGGAGGACTTACTATATGAACGATTCAGGCGAATGAAGGCGCCTGAGTTCGAAGGCCCGACGGACCCGATCGCCGCGGACAATTGGTTGATCGATATCCAAGTTATCTTGGATTTCATGCGACTAACGGAACAAGAGAAAGTTCTCTGCGCTTCTTTCGCCCTGAAAAAGGATGCGCGACACTGGTGGATGACCGTGCAGATGCGCCGTGACGTTACGGCCATGAACTGGCAGGACTTTGTGACCGAGTTCCGAGCAATGTATTACAACAGAGAAATCCTTGCCATTCAACAAGACGAGTTCACGAACTTCAGACAAGGATCGATGACGGTAATGGAGGCCGTACAGAAGTTTGAACAGCTGGCTCGGTTATGCCCGGATTTGGTCCCGAGTGAAGCAGAGAAGGTACGAAGGATGATGAAAATGTTTCGAACCGACATCGCCAAGCAAGTAAGTGCTGGCAGCAGCCCGCCTACCCTGGTGTCCGATTGCATAAGCCGGGCGATAAGAGCCGAATACTGGATAAACCAGGACAAAGAGGCTAGAGCTCAATTCTTCAAGGCTAAAAAGGAGGAAAAGGCGGCAGCAAAGCCAACGCAGCCTCGACAAGACTCAGAGTCGCAACCGAAAGGCCAATCTAGTAGTCCTACACAAGGTTCCAATCAAGCTGGGAGGAATAAGCGAAAAGGAAATTTCTCGGGCCAGAACCAACAAGGGAATTTCCCTCAGAAAAAGAACAATCAAGGGAACGAGAACACTAACACCAGCTATCCCGCGTGCGTAACATGTGGAAAGAAACACCCGGGAGTGTGTAGGATGGGGACTAATGTTTGCTACCTTTGTGGCAAGGAAGGGCACTATGCACGAAGTTGCCCCCAGAACAACCAGAACCAGAGCCCTCAGTATCCAAACCGGAATGCCAGCAGCCAGCTACATGCAGTCCAAGCAAGCTTGAAGGACCCTCAATTGCACAAGGAAGATTAGAGGCTCCTGAACCCCTAGCTAGGATTTACGCCTACACCGATGGAAATGCTGAAGCTGGAACTTCGCATGAAGGGACAAGATAGATACTTGTCGCCACCTAAGGCGTTATTGTATTATTTAATTCTGGTGCAACTCACTTGTTAATATTTATGGAGATTGCCCAGAAATTAGGAAGTAGTATAGATAATTTTTAAAACAGCATTTTAAAAATTTCTTTGCTTGTTAAAGGGATTTTGTGGTTTGAATGATCTAATTTTATTTTAATGCAAAATATTTTTGTAATTATAATTACTGAAAAATTGCTTGTAGATCTCATCGCAATCAAGCTTTAGGATTTCGATGTGATCTTAGAAACGGATTTCTTAAGTTATTACAACGCTAAGTTTGGTTCCCAAAAGCGTTGAGAGACGTTTAGCCCTTTCGACAAGGAAAAGTTCAACCTTTACGGACCGTTGCGGAGCTCAACAACCGGATTAATTTTGGCAACGAAGGATCAGACGATGTTAGAAGCCCATAAGACGCCATATTTGGTACATCCAGGAGCTTTCAAAATGTACTAAGACTTCTAAGAAAGTTATCGATGGCCAAGCATGAAGAATAAAGTGACGAAATTCGTGTCAAAATGCCTAACTTGTCAGAAAGTTGAGGCTGAATACCGACATCCTGAAGGAGATTTGCAGAAAACTGACCGAAATCTACATATCTCAGATTGTGAGACAGCATGGAGCAACAAAAATCAAGCATCTCAGACCAGGATGGATACCTCATTTCTCGATTATGAACGAATGTTCATACTGCCATGGGGTTGAAATTAAAGTTCATTACGGTTTTTCACCCCAAAATGGCTAAACGGAAAGAACTATCCCGAATTGTCCTGATTTTCGAGGACGAAAATTTTTTAAGGAGGGTAGATTGTAATACCTAGATTTTTCAATGTTACTATTCTTTTTAAAGGAATTAAATGAATACCATTGAGGTATTATTGAAAGAGAAGCTCGGTTAAGAGTTCTCTTACATTTTATGAGTTTTTAGATCAATAAAACTCAAAAATGGACTATGTAGATTAGCAACGGACCTTTTTAGATAAAAGGGACGGAAAAGTGCATGATTATACGAAAGTCAAAGTTTGACCAAGAACGGCCAAAGAAGTAACTTTGCAGTATTTTGAAATAAGAACACTGCAAAAACCGTGGTTACGGTTGAAATAGTATGAATAGGCTTTAAAAACCCTTAGAAAATCAAGCACACCTAGTGGGATTTATAGACAAAAAGGGCTCGGAAGAATAGGAAAAAGTTTATACTGTCCAATTTTACGCAGATAAATTTTGGACTGTAGTTAAGTAAAACAGTACTGAATTGTACTGTGTATTAGTAAACACAGTATTAGAAATATCTGTGTAGCACAAAAATGGGTTATTTTAGAGAAAAGTAGCCAAACAAGGCCTTAGGATGACATCATAATTATGACATCATCCTTATTTGGAATTATGACATCATAATTCCATGAACCAACCATTAGATGCCATGTGTCTTGTTCTAGAACAATTTTGCCTTGCTCACCAAGGGGGATGGCCGGCCACCTCATGGGGAAATTCTCCAAATTTTCAAAAATTTAGGGGTCAAAGTTGAATTCTTGAAAGTTCCCCTTTGCCTATAAATAGGAGTGACCCATATTCATTTTTAATGAAAAACTTAGCCAAACTCTTGCCATTTTCTGCCATCAAAACCGTGAGAGAAGGTGAGAGGGAGCCAAGAGAAAAACTGAATTTTTGCCTAAACCAAGCTTAGGTTAGTTTTCGGTTTGCAAGGGAAAGCTAAGGGGAGAGTTTGAGAAATTTTTCCAGCCTTGTTCTAGGCTTGCAGCCGACTGTTAGGGTGCAGGGAAACCAAGAGGGAATCCAAAAATTTTAAGGGAAAGAATTCGGGTTTGTTTCATCAACCGAAACCAAGTTTTTTGAGACCATTTTCTTGGTCTAGGGCAGCCACGGTTTTGGAGCTAGGGAAGGCAGAAATTTTGTGACCAAAACTTGACTTTGGTCCAAGGTAAAAATCTAGAACCCTAACTCTTTTATTTGAGTTCAAATTTTAAGATTTAAGGTAGTTCAATTTGGTTGTAAGGACATAAGTCCATCTTCCATTTATTGCCCTAAGTAGGTTGTATATGTTTGATTTGTAGATCTAAGGGTGTATGGCTTGATTTCTTGCATAATTTGTGCTTGTGTATGATTGATTTTCATGCCTAATGCTTAGGGTTGTGTGTCCCCTGGTTTGGTCCGAAAATCTGCCCTTAGGCAGTGCTTGAAGCATGCTAGCTTAGGGAGCAAAGTTTAGTGTTTGTATGTGTTGTATGCAAAAAGTTAGAACCATGCAAACTTAGGTTAAGTTAATACGGGTTTTGGTTTGCATGGACATGTTTGAATTACATGTTGGTTCATGTGGGACGTTAGAAAACGCTGCATGTATGTTATCTAGGCTCCCGCGTGATCGGTCGAGTTAGAATCCGCGAAATAGGACGTAAAACAAACTTAAAACCGAAAACTGCCAGTTCGGATGTGAACTGCCCAGTTTCGGGAAAAGTGGAATTTGAGGCCTTTAGAGGCCGAACTGGGTAAAACGTAAAACATAAAAGTTGTTCAGAACGAGTTTTCCTAGGGGCCAACGCGGACAGTTTTCTAAATTGAGGCTCCAATGGTCTCCGTTTTTACAAAAACCCGTGGCTAGCCTGCCCAGACCCAGTTTACAGGATCAGCCAGTTTCAAACAAAAACTGGTACGAATACAAGCAGAACTGGATTTTTCGTAAAACACGAAAGTTTTAGGATTTTTCGAGAGCTAGAACTTTTGTGAAGACAACTTTTTCAAAATCAGAATGGATTTTTAAACTGACACGGTTTTATAAAGACTGTGCAGGAAATGAGAAATTCATGTACAGGATTTTCTAAAAACAAGTTCCGAAAAAAAAAATCATATCTTTTCCTAAAATCACTGTTTTGACTAAGGAAACTGTTCCAAAGGCAGTTTCCAGCCTTAAATGATTTTACAAAAAACCTATTTCAAGGATATGGATTTTTATGAGTTATGTAAAAGATTTTTAAAGTTTATTTACCCAAGTTTCCAAAGAAAGGGAAAATGTATTTTTAAAACCAAATTGGGTAAGCAAGACGTTTACAAGTAATAACCGGAAATAATATCCGAGTTACTAGGCCAAGGCCTAGAACGCAAGTCTGACCCATATAGGGTTAACTTTGGTTGATTAAGAATGAACCTTAAGGGTTAGTCAAGATAACCCTAAAGGATACCCTGATTAATAAATTGGGCTAAGATATAGGGTTAATTAAGGAAACCCGATAAAGCCCAAGGTTAGGAAGATAACCTAACCCTAACGGTATGAATAGGGTTTAGCACATGAGGTTATCCAACGTAACCTCTTAAAGAATTAATTCATATTTAGTATGGGGACATACAATTAGGATTATGTAAGCATGTTGATTAGATTATCAACATTTCCGCAAAACTAATTAGAACCTCACCTATGTCCTTCAACGAGCAGGAGGGAACCTGCAGCTGTACTCGGAGGAGAAGCAACTAACACAGGACATAGCAAAAGAGGTAAGTACAACCACCGCCTACAGCATAGGCTTTGTTGTGGTACTTGCCTAAGTATGATAGATGTATGCTAGGGATGTATGCTATGATATTGATGCTATGTTAGGATGTTGATACTAGTTATGATGTTGATGCTATGTTAGGATGTTGATGCTAGGTTATGATGTTGATGCTACGTTAGGATGTGATGATAGGTTATAATGTTGATGCTATGTGATGTTATTGTTGTTATGCTATGTTGGGTTATGTTGTATGATAGGTTAAGGTATGCTATTGATGAATGCTATGTTATGTTTATTAAAGCACGAAGCATGTTCACGAAATCTTATAAGAATTATAAGATCAAGTATGACACAACAAGATGAAAAGAAAGATGGCGAGCAATCGCCTGTGTTGTGCCGACCCGCGTTAGGTCGGGTTGGACTATGGTTTGAGTTGGAAATGGTTTGGCCGCCCCAACCACTCCATAGTCGCGCGCCCGGTACATACACACAAGTAAGGGGCCCATAAGTAAGATAAGAAATGGAAGTAAGTTAAGAATGAATTGAGCATAAAATGTGCATAAATGGACCATGCATTATGATATGTATGCTATGTTACGATAAATGAAGTTAAGTAATGATATGATATGCATGATAAGTTAAGATATGATATATTAGAATATGTTATGTTCATGATGTCGCGGTATAGGAGGTTGTGCTTGCTGAGCGAAAGCTCACTGTCTTACGTTTATGCTGTAGGTAAGAAACCGTCAGCAATGGTTGATACAAGATGGAAGGGCATGCGGGGCAAACTGTGAAATGTGGGAAATGTAGCCGCTACGCGTTTTGCTTTTACGTATTTATGTTATGGTAAATATTTTCATAAAGACACTTTTATATGTTGCACTAGTATGCCATATAAAAAAAAAAAAAAATTTCCGCTGTGTTTTCATAAGTATGTAAGTATGTAAGGGAAGGTAAGTATGTATGTATGGTAACGGCCTGTGCTAGGCGGGTCGTTACATTAATAATATCCTTGTTGGTTACTATGTGTAACCCTAGGGCACATGCCCTAATGGTAATCAAACAGTATCCTGTTTGATCACCTAATGAACTTTGGGCTCAAGGCCCAATGACTTTGGCATCCTATCAGGTTACTATGAGTAACCTTAGGTATGGGCCCAACTTTGGTGAACATTAAAAAGCCTGTTGGGCTACTAAGGCCCAATAACTAAAGTGGTATCCTTAAAGGTTACCTTATATAAACTTGGACCTAAGGCCCAACATACAACATTTGTTTTTAATTTACTAGGCCCAATTAAAATTGAGTAACCTATATAACTACTTAGGTTACCAACTACTTTACTTTGCTTAATTTGCTTCATAAATTCTTTCTTTACTAAACTGGGTTTGTTTTATCATATAAAACTGTTTTTGAATAAAACTGTCTAAGTTTTGAAGGAATTTGCAGAAAACAGTTAAATCGGCAGTGCATGTGCAGAATTTCCTGTGCATGCACTGTTTTAAAATTCTGAATCGGAGCTTACTAATCTGATTCAGTTTTACTTAAAATCTATTTGGATTTTGAAAAACTTTCTTCACGAAAGTGTTAGATAATGAAAACCCTACAACTTTTGTGTTTTGGTCAAAACCCAGTTCTGCTTTTAACTTATACTTTTTCCTTGTTGAACAGCCTGGCCGTGCACATAGGTCTGGGCGGTCCAGACACGGGTTTTTATAAAAACAAAGGCCTTTGGAGCCTTATTTTCAAAAACTGTTCACGTTGCCCCCTAGAATTTTCAATTTCCTACAACTTTTCTGTTTTGAGTTTGCTCCAAATTCGGCCTCTAAAGCCTTAAAATACCGTTTCCAATTCACTGCCCAGTTTTCACCCGAACTGGCAGTTTTGGTTTCGGTTCGCTCTCACGTAAAAAAATTATGCGCACACTACCTCAAACGGTTGCAACCGTGAGCCTACATCAAGCATGCAGCGTATAATCTAACGTTCTCATACCCGTTTAATTCATTCTCATACATTCAATTCTATGATTGAAACCGTTGGTGAAGTTCACCAAACTTGGTTTTCTAGGATTTCTTGAACCCTAGTTCAACATACAAGCATTCAATATAGCAATCAGCATTCAACATAATTCATAAGCCTATGGGGACATACATCAAGTACCTAGTGGTTACACATATCATCTACTTAATTTCTAGAGCATACATTATCAATCATGCACCAAATTGAAGCATAAAACATACTAAACCTAAATCAAGCACATGCTAAGCAATTTAACTAAAATAAGACATAAATGAATGAGCCTAAGCTCTTATAAACATGCTGAAAATACACCGTAGATAACTGAAAACAGAATTTAGAGGCTTAGGAGGTTGAGAAATTACCTCTAAACCGAAGAGAACTTGCTAGTTGATTCCCGAAAATGGTTTTCTAGTTTTCCCTCACAAACAAATCTGAACCACTCAAGGGTTTTGGGCTGACTTAGGGTTCGGCTATGGCAGAGAAAATGAGAAAGAAAATGGCAAGAGTTTGTGGTAATTTTTTCAAATAAAATGGTTAAAAAAATCTCCACCCATGACACCTATTTATAGGTGAAAATAAATTTTATTTCTTGAATTATTTTTATTCTCCAAATTGCTCTCCAAGCCCTACAAAAATTAATTTGCTGAAAGATCCCCATGAGGTGGCCGACCATTGGTTGGATAAGGTTCAAGAAAGTTCTTCAAATACATTCCCAATTTTCAAAAATTCAAAAAATTAACTTAATTCCTATTGGACAAGGTGTCCAATACTTAGGGCTCCGTTTGGCTTTAAATCATAAAAGCAGTCTTTTCATACTAATATAAATATAACAAATACTGTTTTTAACTAAAATAGTACTGTCATACTAAACTGCAATCCAAAATTTATCTGCATAAAACTGGACTACGTTTAGGTTTTTCTTAGAACTTAAAGC
>CM046372.1:16828496-16871305 GCA_025413025.1 Ficus hispida
ATTCATTTTTAATGAAAACTTAGCCAAACTCTTGCCATTTTCTGCCATCAAAACCGTGAGAGAAGGTGAGAGGGAGCCAAGAGAAAAACTGAATTTTTGCCTAAACCAAGCTTAGGTTAGTTTTCGGTTTGCAAGGGAAAGCTAAGGGGAGAGTTTGAGAAATTTTCCAGCCTTGTTCTAGGCTTGCAGCCGACTGTTAGGGTGCAGGGAAACCAAGAGGGAATCCAAAAATTTTAAGGGAAAGAATTCGGGTTTGTTTCATCAACCGAAACCAAGTTTTTTGAGACCATTTTCTTGGTCTAGGGCAGCCACGGTTTTGGAGCTAGGGAAGGCAGAAATTTTGTGACCAAAACTTGACTTTGGTCCAAGGTAAAAATCTAGAACCCTAACTCTTTTATTTGAGTTCAAATTTTAAGATTTAAGGTAGTTCAATTTGGTTGTAAGGACATAAGTCCATCTTCCAATTTTTGCCCTAATAGTTGTATGTGCTTGATTTGTAGATCTAAGGGTGTATGGCTTGATTTCTTGCATAAGTTGTGCTTGTGTATGATTGATTTTCATGCCTAATGCTTAGGGTTGTGTGTCCCCTGGTTTGGTCCGAAAATCTGCCCTTAGGCAGTGCTTGAAGCATGCTAGCTTAGGGAGCAAAGTTTAGTGTTTGTATGTGTTGTAATGCAAAAAGTTTAGAAACCATGCAAACTTAGGTTAAGTAATACGGGTTTGGTTTGCATGGACATGTTTGAATTACATGTTGGGTTCATTAGGGACGTTAGAAAACGCTGCATGTATGTTATCTAGGCTCCCGCTAGATCGGTCAGTGAGTTAGAATCCGCGAAATAGGACGTAAAAACAAACTTAAAACCGAAAACTGCCAGTTCGGATGTGAATGCCCAGTTTCGGGAAAAGTGGAATTTGAGGCCTTTAGAGGCCGAACTGGGTAAAACGTAAAACATAAAAGTTGTTCAGGAATTGAGTTTTCCTAGGGGCCAACGCGGACAGTTTCTAAAATTGAGGCTCCAATGGTCTCCGTTTTTAAAAAACCGTGGCTAGCCTGCCCAGACCCAGTTTACAGGATCAGCCAGTTTAAACAAAAACTGGTACGAATACAAGCAGAACTGGATTTTTCGTAAAACACGAAAGTTTTAGGATTTTTCGAGAGCTAGAACTTTGTGAAGACACTTTTCAAAATCAGAATGGATTTTTAACTGACACGTTTTATAAAGACTGTGCAGTAAATGAGAAATTCATGTACAAGATTTCTAAAAACAAGTTCGAAAAAAAAAAATCATATCTTTTCCTAAAATCACTGTTTTGACTAAGGAAACTGTTCCAAAGGCAGTTTCCAGTCCTAAATGATTTTATAAAAACCTATTTTAAGGATATGAATTTTTATGAGTTAGTAAACGATTTTTAAAGTTAAAATTACCCAAGTTTCCAAGAAATGGAAAATGGATTTTTTAAACCAAATTGGGTAAGCAAGACTTACAAGTAATAACCGGATAATATCCGAGTTACTAGCCAAGCCTAGAGCAAGTTTGACCATATAGGGTTAACTTTAGTTGATTAAGAATGAACCTTAAGGGTTAGTCAAGATAACCTAAAGGATACCCTGATTAATAAATTGGGCTAAGATATAGGGTAATTAAGGAAACCCGATAAAGCCCAAGGTTAGGAAGATAACCTAACCTAACGGTATGAATAGGGTTTAGCACATGAGGTTATCCAACGTAACCTCTTAAAGAATTAATTCATATTTAGTATGGGGACATACAATTAGGATTATGTAAGCATGTTGATTAGATTATCAACATTTCCGCAAAACTAATTAGAACCTCACCTATGTCCTTCAACGAGCAGGAGGGAACCTGCAGCTGTACTCGGAGGAGAAGCAGCTTAACACAGGACATAGCAAAAGAGGTAAGTACAACCACGCCTACAGCATAGGCTTTGTTGTGGTACTGCCTAAGTATGATAGATGTATGCTAGGGATGTATGCTATGATATTGATGCTATGTTAGGATGTTGATACTAGGTTATGATGTTGATGCTATGTTAGGATGTTGATGCTAGTTATGATGTTGATGCTACGTTAGGATGTGATGATAGGTTTAATGTTGATGCTATGTGATGTATTGTTGTTATGCTATGTTGGGTTATGTTGTATGATAGGTTAAGGTATGCTATTGATGAATGCTATTTATGTTTATTAAAAGCACGAAGCATGTTCACGAAATCTTATAAGAATTATAAGATCAAGTATGACACAAACAGATGAAAAGAAAGATGGCGAGCAATCGCCTGTGTTGTGCCGACCCGCGTTAGGTCGGGTTGGACTATGGTTTGAGTTGGAAATGGTTTGGCCGCCCCAACCACTCCATAGTCGCGCGCCCGGTACATACACACAAGTAAGGGGCCCATAAGTAAGATAAGAAATGGAAGTAAGTTAAGAATGAATTGAGCATAAAATGTGCATAAATGGACCATGCATTATGATATGTATGCTATGTTACGATGAATGAAGTTAAGTAATGATATGATATGCATGATAAGTTAAGATATGATATATTAGAATATGTTATGTTCATGATGTCGCGGTATAGGAGGTTGTGCTTGCTGAGCGAAAGCTCACTGTCTTACGTTTATGCTGTAGGTAAGAAACCGTCAGCAATGGTTGATACAAGATGGAAGGGCATGGCGGGGCAAACTGTGAAATGTGGGAAATGTAGCCGCTACGCGTTTGCTTTTTACGTATTTATGTTATGGTAAATATTTTCATAAAGACACTTTTATATGTTGCACTAGTATGCCATATAAAAAAAAAAAAAAATTTCCGCTGTGTTTTCATAAGTATGTAAGTATGTAAGGGAAGGTAAGTATGTATGTATGGTAACGGCCTGTGCTAGGCGGGTCGTTACAGAGTTGGTATCAGAGCGGGTTTCCTGCGATACGATTTCACAGTCTGCCTGCCATCGCCACCATCGTTGTAAGTTAAATTTATATTTTATGTATACGCGTAAGTATTTATGATCTAGTTATGTTATGATAGACGCGTGGAAATGGATCCCGCACGGATCAATGAGGATCGCGCAATTGTTGCGGCTTTTTACGGATTACGTCCTCTTCTATATGACGGTACGGGACGATCAATTACAGTATCGGCTTGGTTGTACAATATGGAGATGATTTTCTACACCTGCCACATCGAGGACCGATTACAGGTCTCGCTAGCTGCTCGCTGTTTGATCACGGACGCTAGACTATGGTGGATGACTTACGGAGAGCGGCAGATGCCCAGTCGGACGTGGGCACATTTTCGCGCCGTAGTACTTGCACGATACGGGCCGATCCCTGCTGCGGGGCCCGGTAATGATTGGCAGTACCGAGATCCCGAGATCTATTGGGACATGCAGTATAGGCGATACCAGAGTTTCGTCACAGATTGGCACGCGTACCTGCAGGAGTCTATGGGCCATTACTGCTGCAGATTTCAGGAGGCTATGCTACCCTATGTTCCGCAAGATATACCTCACCCCCAGCTACAGGCCGAGGTGACAGCACATATGGCGCATGCTGACACCCATATGAATGAGTATCAGGTCCCAGTCGACGATGCCGGGATAGGGGGACCCCAGCATGAAGTGGGTCCAATGTTTCCCGAGGACCCGATTCCTGCTATACCCATACAAGAGATCCCAGCCCAAGAGGCTGAAGACCAGATGGACGCCGAGGACGCTGCCGACGATTTGATTGCTCCGGAGGAACCACCGGAAGACCCTCCCATTATGATCATCCCTAGCGACGACGAGGACGACGAGGACGATATGGAGCCCGAAGTCGAGCAAGGTAACTGGATGGAGGATATTGATGACGCCGAGGGCGATCCCGAGGAGATGCGATTCCACGATGGAAATTGGGACGAAGACTCTGACGCCGAATCCGACGTTTCGATGATTACGCTAGAGGTTGTAGTCTAGTTAGGGCCGATATGCGCATATATTTTTAACCATGTATGATGATAGAGTAATAGACACTCCTATCATATTTTTTTTTTATTATGAACAGTACGATGGTAAAGTGTTCGACACTTCCATCATATTTTGACCATGTATATGTAAAGATATGTACGTACAAGTATGATGTATTCAATGTGTAATTACAGTATTGTAAATTACGATGTACAAAGTATGTACATAAAGGACCGTACAGATACGGGATTTATAACAAGAGCATGTTATAAATATTATAAAAGTTATGCTATATTATGATAAGTATCTGTTATGATACCTTCTATGTTATGATATGAAATGTATGATGTTACGGCATGATGTGATGTGATAAGTTATGTATGAAAGAAATGATATTAATGGTGCGATGATATCTTTTCTTATGATAGGATTTAGAAAATGGTACGTCCACGAAGAACGGTACCACGTAACCAGCCCGAGCCAGATCTCGCAACCATCGTTGCAAATCTACAACAGCAGCTGCTAGAACAGCAGCAAGAGACGGAAAGACTACGAGCTCAGATAGCTCAAATGAATCAAGGACCGCGGATTAACGAGATTCCACCACGAGCTCAACCAGTACCCCCGGTACCTGAGGATCAGCCAGAAGCTCCTCAGAATGCTAACATTCCGATGGCACCTGCTGGAGGGCAAGCAAACCTACAACCAGTGAGGGAGGACTTACTATATGAACGATTCAGGCGAATGAAGGCGCCTGAGTTCGAAGGCCCGACGGACCCGATCGCCGCGGACAATTGGTTGATCGATATCCAAGTTATCTTGGATTTCATGCGACTAACGGAACAAGAGAAAGTTCTCTGCGCTTCTTTCGCCCTGAAAAAGGATGCGCGACACTGGTGGATGACCGTGCAGATGCGCCGTGACGTTACGGCCATGAACTGGCAGGACTTTGTGACCGAGTTCCGAGCAATGTATTACAACAGAGAAATCCTTGCCATTCAACAAGACGAGTTCACGAACTTCAGACAAGGATCGATGACGGTAATGGAGGCCGTACAGAAGTTTGAACAGCTGGCTCGGTTATGCCCGGATTTGGTCCCGAGTGAAGCAGAGAAGGTACGAAGGATGATGAAAATGTTTCGAACCGACATCGCCAAGCAAGTAAGTGCTGGCAGCAGCCCGCCTACCCTGGTGTCCGATTGCATAAGCCGGGCGATAAGAGCCGAATACTGGATAAACCAGGACAAAGAGGCTAGAGCTCAATTCTTCAAGGCTAAAAAGGAGGAAAAGGCGGCAGCAAAGCCAACGCAGCCTCGACAAGACTCAGAGTCGCAACCGAAAGGCCAATCTAGTAGTCCTACACAAGGTTCCAATCAAGCTGGGAGGAATAAGCGAAAAGGAAATTTCTCGGGCCAGAACCAACAAGGGAATTTCCCTCAGAAAAAGAACAATCAAGGGAACGAGAACACTAACACCAGCTATCCCGCGTGCGTAACATGTGGAAAGAAACACCCGGGAGTGTGTAGGATGGGGACTAATGTTTGCTACCTTTGTGGCAAGGAAGGGCACTATGCACGAAGTTGCCCCCAGAACAACCAGAACCAGAGCCCTCAGTATCCAAACCGGAATGCCAGCAGCCAGCTACATGCAGTCCAAGCAACGCTTGAAGGACCCTCAATTGCACAAGGAAGATTAGAGGCTCCTGAACCCCTAGCTAGGATTTACGCCTACACCGATGGAAATGCTGAAGCTGGAACTTCGCATGAAGGGACAAGATAGATACTTGTCGCCACCTAAGGCGTTATTGTATTATTTAATTCTGGTGCAACTCACTTGTTAATATTTATGGAGATTGCCCAGAAATTAGGAAGTAGTATAGATAATTTTTAAAACAGCATTTTAAAAATTTCTTTGCTTGTTAAAGGGATTTTGTGGTTTGAATGATCTAATTTTATTTTAATGCAAAATATTTTTGTAATTATAATTACTGAAAAATTGCTTGTAGATCTCATCGCAATCAAGCTTTAGGATTTCGATATGATCTTAGAAACGGATTTCTTAAGTTATTACAACGCTAAGTTTGGTTCCCAAAAGCGTTGAGAGACGTTTAGCCCTTTCGACAAGGAAAAGTTCAACCTTTACGGACCGTTGCGGAGCTCAACAACCGGATTAATTTTGGCAACAAAGGATCAGACGATGTTAGAAGCCCATAAGACGCCATATTTGGTACATCCAGGAGCTTTCAAAATGTACTAAGACTTCTAAGAAAGTTATCGATGGCCAAGCATGAAGAATAAAGTGACGAAATTCGTGTCAAAATGCCTAACTTGTCAGAAAGTTGAGGCTGAATACCGACATCCTGAAGGAGATTTGCAGAAAACTGACCGAAATCTACATATCTCAGATTGTGAGACAGCATGGAGCAACAAAAATCAAGCATCTCAGACCAGGATGGATACCTCATTTCTCGATTATGAACGAATGTTCATACTGCCATGGGGTTGAAATTAAAGTTCATTACGGTTTTTCACCCCAAAATGGCTAAACGGAAAGAACTATCCCGAATTGTCCTGATTTTCGAGGACGAAAATTTTTTAAGGAGGGTAGATTGTAATACCTAGATTTTTCAATGTTACTATTCTTTTTAAAGGAATTAAATGAATACCATTGAGGTATTATTGAAAGAGAAGCTCGGTTAAGAGTTCTCTTACATTTTATGAGTTTTTAGATCAATAAAACTCAAAAATGGACTATGTAGATTAGCAACGGACCTTTTTAGATAAAAGGGACGGAAAAGTGCATGATTATACGAAAGTCAAAGTTTGACCAAGAACGGCCAAAGAAGTAACTTTGCAGTATTTTGAAATTAAGAACACTGCAAAAACCGTGGTTACGGTTGAAATAGTATGAATAGGCTTTAAAAACCCCTTAGAAAATCAAGCACACCTAGTGGGATTTATAGACAAAAAAGGGCTCGGAAGAATAGGAAAAAGTTTATACTGTCCAATTTTACGCAGATAAATTTTGGACTATAGTTAAGTAAAACAGTACTGAATTGTACTGTGTATTAGTAAACACAGTATTAGAAATATCTGTGTAGCACAAAAATGGGTTATTTTAGAGAAAAGTAGCCAAACAAGGCCTTAGGATGACATCATAATTATGACATCATCCTTATTTGGAATTATGACATCATAATTCATGAACCAACCATTAGATGCCATGTGTCTTGTTCTAGAACAATTTTGCCTTGCTCACCAAGGGGGATGGCCGGCCACCTCATGGGGAAATTCTCCAAATTTTCAAAAATTTAGGGGTCAAAGTTGAATTCTTGAAAGTTCCCCTTTGCCTATAAATAGGAGTGACCCATATTCATTTTTAATGAAAAACTTAGCCAAACTCTTGCCATTTTCTGCCATCAAAACCGTGAGAGAAGGTGAGAGGGAGCCAAGAGAAAAACTGAATTTTTGCCTAAACCAAGCTTAGGTTAGTTTTCGGTTTGCAAGGGAAAGCTAAGGGGAGAGTTTGAGAAATTTTTCCAGCCTTGTTCTAGGCTTGCAGCCGACTGTTAGGGTGCAGGGAAACCAAGAGGGAATCCAAAAATTTTAAGGGAAAGAATTCGGGTTTGTTTCATCAACCGAAACCAAGTTTTTTGAGACCATTTTCTTGGTCTAGGGCAGCCACGGTTTTGGAGCTAGGGAAGGCAGAAATTTTGTGACCAAAACTTGACTTTGGTCCAAGGTAAAAATCTAGAACCCTAACTCTTTTATTTGAGTTCAAATTTTAAGATTTAAGGTAGTTCAATTTGGTTGTAAGGACATAAGTCCATCTTCCATTTATTGCCCTAAGTAGGTTGTATATGTTTGATTTGTAGATCTAAGGGTGTATGGCTTGATTTCTTGCATAATTTGTGCTTGTGTATGATTGATTTTCATGCCTAATGCTTAGGGTTGTGTGTCCCCTGGTTTGGTCCGAAAATCTGCCCTTAGGCAGTGCTTGAAGCATGCTAGCTTAGGGAGCAAAGTTTAGTGTTTGTATGTGTTGTATGCAAAAAGTTAGAACCATGCAAACTTAGGTTAAGTTAATACGGGTTTTGGTTTGCATGGACATGTTTGAATTACATGTTGGTTCATGTGGGACGTTAGAAAACGCTGCATGTATGTTATCTAGGCTCCCGCGTGATCGGTCGAGTTAGAATCCGCGAAATAGGACGTAAAACAAACTTAAAACCGAAAACTGCCAGTTCGGATGTGAACTGCCCAGTTTCGGGAAAAGTGGAATTTGAGGCCTTTAGAGGCCGAACTGGGTAAAACGTAAAACATAAAAGTTGTTCAGAACGAGTTTTCCTAGGGGCCATCGCGGACAGTTTTCTAAATTGAGGCTCCAATGGTCTCCGTTTTTACAAAAACCCGTGGCTAGCCTGCCCAGACCCAGTTTACAGGATCAGCCAGTTTCAAACAAAAACTGGTACGAATACAAGCAGAACTGGATTTTTCGTAAAACACGAAAGTTTTAGGATTTTTCGAGAGCTAGAACTTTTGTGAAGACAACTTTTTCAAAATCAGAATGGATTTTTAAACTGACACGGTTTTATAAAGACTGTGCAGGAAATGAGAAATTCATGTACAGGATTTTCTAAAAACAAGTTCCGAAAAAAAAAATCATATCTTTTCCTAAAATCACTGTTTTGACTAAGGAAACTGTTCCAAAGGCAGTTTCCAGCCTTAAATGATTTTACAAAAAACCTATTTCAAGGATATGGATTTTTATGAGTTATGTAAAAGATTTTTAAAGTTTATTTACCCAAGTTTCCAAAGAAAGGGAAAATGTATTTTTAAAACCAAATTGGGTAAGCAAGACGTTTACAAGTAATAACCGGAAATAATATCCGAGTTACTAGGCCAAGGCCTAGAACGCAAGTCTGACCCATATAGGGTTAACTTTGGTTGATTAAGAATGAACCTTAAGGGTTAGTCAAGATAACCCTAAAGGATACCCTGATTAATAAATTGGGCTAAGATATAGGGTTAATTAAGGAAACCCGATAAAGCCCAAGGTTAGGAAGATAACCTAACCCTAACGGTATGAATAGGGTTTAGCACATGAGGTTATCCAACGTAACCTCTTAAAGAATTAATTCATATTTAGTATGGGGACATACAATTAGGATTATGTAAGCATGTTGATTAGATTATCAACATTTCCGCAAAACTAATTAGAACCTCACCTATGTCCTTCAACGAGCAGGAGGGAACCTGCAGCTGTACTCGGAGGAGAAGCAACTCAACACAGGACATAGCAAAAGAGGTAAGTACAACCACCGCCTACAGCATAGGCTTTGTTGTGGTACTTGCCTAAGTATGATAGATGTATGCTAGGGATGTATGCTATGATATTGATGCTATGTTAGGATGTTGATACTAGGTTATGATGTTGATGCTATGTTAGGATGTTGATGCTAGGTTATGATGTTGATGCTACGTTAGGATGTGATGATAGGTTATAATGTTGATGCTATGTGATGTTATTGTTGTTATGCTATGTTGGGTTATGTTGTATGATAGGTTAAGGTATGCTATTGATGAATGCTATGTTATGTTTATTAAAGCACGAAGCATGTTCACGAAATCTTATAAGAATTATAAGATCAAGTATGACACAACAAGATGAAAAGAAAGATGGCGAGCAATCGCCTGTGTTGTGCCGACCCGCGTTAGGTCGGGTTGGACTATGGTTTGAGTTGGAAATGGTTTGGCCGCCCCAACCACTCCATAGTCGCGCGCCCGGTACATACACACAAGTAAGGGGCCCATAAGTAAGATAAGAAATGGAAGTAAGTTAAGAATGAATTGAGCATAAAATGTGCATAAATGGACCATGCATTATGATATGTATGCTATGTTACGATAAATGAAGTTAAGTAATGATATGATATGCATGATAAGTTAAGATATGATATATTAGAATATGTTATGTTCATGATGTCGCGGTATAGGAGGTTGTGCTTGCTGAGCGAAAGCTCACTGTCTTACGTTTATGCTGTAGGTAAGAAACCGTCAGCAATGGTTGATACAAGATGGAAGGGCATGGCGGGGCAAACTGTGAAATGTGGGAAATGTAGCCGCTACGCGTTTTGCTTTTTACGTATTTATGTTATGGTAAATATTTTCATAAAGACACTTTTATATGTTGCACTAGTATGCCATATAAAAAAAAAAAAAAATTTCCGCTGTGTTTTCATAAGTATGTAAGTATGTAAGGGAAGGTAAGTATGTATGTATGGTAACGGCCTGTGCTAGGCGGGTCGTTACATTAATAATATCCTTGTTGGTTACTATGTGTAACCCTAGGGCACATGCCCTAATGGTAATCAAACAGTATCCTGTTTGATCACCTAATGAACTTTGGGCTCAAGGCCCAATGACTTTGGCATCCTATCAGGTTACTATGAGTAACCTTAGGTATGGGCCCAACTTTGGTGAACATTAAAAAGCCTGTTGGGCTACTAAGGCCCAATAACTAAAGTGGTATCCTTAAAGGTTACCTTATATAAACTTGGACCTAAGGCCCAACATACAACATTTGTTTTTAATTTACTAGGCCCAATTAAAATTGAGTAACCTATATAACTACTTAGGTTACCAACTACTTTACTTTGCTTAATTTGCTTCATAAATTCTTTCTTTACTAAACTGGGTTTGTTTTATCATATAAAACTGTTTTTGAATAAAACTGTCTAAGTTTTGAAGGAATTTGCAGAAAACAGTTAAATCGGCAGTGCATGTGCAGGAATTTCCTGTGCATGCACTGTTTTAAAATTCTGAATCGGAGCTTACTAATCTGATTCAGTTTTACTTTAAAATCTATTTGGATTTTGAAAAACTTTTCTTCACGAAAGTGTTAGATAATGAAAACCCTACAACTTTTGTGTTTTGGTCAAAACCCAGTTCTGCTTTTAACTTATACTTTTTCCTTGTTGAACAGCCTGGCCGTGCACATAGGTCTGGGCGGTCCAGACACGGGTTTTTATAAAAACAAAGGCCTTTGGAGCCTTATTTTCAAAAACTGTTCACGTTGCCCCCTAGAATTTTCAATTTCCTACAACTTTTCTGTTTTGAGTTTGCTCAAATTCGGCCTCTAAAGGCCTTAAAATACCGTTTCCAATTCACTGCCCAGTTTTCACCCGAACTGGCAGTTTTGGTTTCGGTTCGCTCTCACGTAAAAAAATTATGCGCACACTACCTCAAACGGTTGCAACCGTGAGCCTACATCAAGCATGCAGCGTATAATCTAACGTTCTCATACCCGTTTAATCATTCTCATACATTCAATTCTATGATTGAAACCCGTTTGGTGAAGTTCACCAAACTTGGTTTTCTAGGGATTTCTTGAACCCTAGTTCAACATACAAGCATTCAATATAGCAATCAGCCATTCAACATAATTCATAAGCCTATGGGGACATACATCAAGTACCTAGTGGTTACACATATCATCTACTTAATTTCTAGAGCATACATTATCAATCATGCACCAAATTGAAGCATAAACATACTAAAACCTAAATCAAGCACATGCTAAGCAATTTAACTAAAATAAGGACATAAATGAATGAGCCTAAGCTCTTATAAACATGCTGAAAATACACCGTAGATAACTGAAAACAGAATTTAGAGGCTTAGGAGGTTGAGAAATTACCTCCAAACCGAAGAGAACTTGCTAGTTGATTCCCGAAAATGGTTTTCTAGTTTTCCCTCACAACAAATCTGACCACCACTCAAGGGTTTTGGGCTGACTTAGGGTTCGGCTATGGCAGAGAAAATGAGAAAGAAAATGGCAAGAGTTTGGGTAATTTTTTCAAATAAAATGGTTAAAAAAATCTCCACCCATGACACCTATTTATAGGTGAAAATAAATTTTATTTCTTGAATTATTTTTATTCTCCAAATTGCTCTCCAAGCCCTACAAAAATTTAATTTGCTGAAAGATCCCCATGAGGTGGCCGACCATTGGTGTGGATAAGGTTCAAGAAAGTTCTTCAAATACATTCCCAATTTTTCAAAAATTCAAAAATTAACTTAATTCCTATTGGACAAGGTGTCCAATACTTAGGGCTCCGTTTGGCTTTAAATCATAAAAGCAGTCTATTTTCATACTAATATAAATATAACAAATACTGTTTTTAACTAAAATAGTACTGTCATACTAAACTGCAATCCAAAATTTATCTGCATAAAACTGGACTACGTTTAGGTTTTTCTTAGAACTTAAAGCTCATTAGTCCTTATTGTCCTAAATATTGTGCTTGATTTTTCTAACATACTTCCGTACCTTAAACTTACTTATCTATCCGTAATGACGGTTTTTCGCAGTATAATTCCTATACTGCCTGTTATACAACAGTACCATCAAGTTTTGATTTTTCTGGTCAAACTTTGACTAACGTAAAATCGTGAATTCCTATCATACCTTAAATCATTCTAGCCAAATCTTGACCGAAATACAATCATACATTGATCCTAATTCTGATAACTCAGATTAGGCAATTCATATACTTATACATAATACAAATTTTGATTCCTTGAGAAACAAGAAATCATAATTTGTAACAACGTTGGTTATTACAATCTTCCCCCCTTAAAAATTTTTGTCCTCGAAAATTATAACAAGTGGGTATAATTTGCTCTCATATCCTCTTCTAGTTCTCATGTTGCTTCTTCCATATTATGGTTTCGCCACAATATTTTAACCATGGGAATTGTCCTATTTCGTAAGACCTTTTCTTCTCGATCCAGAACCTGAACTGGATTCTCTTCGTATGTCAAGTCGGTTTGAACCTCGATCGGTTCTTGACTTAACACTAGGGAAGAATCAGGTACATACTTCTTAATATCGAAACGTGGAAAACGTTTGCACAGAAGCTAATTCTAGCGGCAAGGCAAGCTTATAAGCTACTTTGCCAATCCTTACCAGGATTTCTAATAGTCCTGTGTATCTTGGACTAAGTTTTCCCTTCTTGCCAAATTTTATAATCCCCTTCAGAGGAGCAATCTTAAGGAAAACATAGTCTCAAACATGAAATTCTAAGGGCATTTGACATTTATCGGCGTAGCTTTTCTGACGATAAAAGCTACGTCGAGTCTTTGCTTAATCTTCTTAATATCCTCCGAAGTCTTTCGGATAAAATCTGTGGTTTAAAGTTGTTTCTACCTAACTTCTTGCTAATGGATAGGAGATCAATGTTTCCTTCCATACAACGCTTCAAATGGGGCCATACCAATTGAGGCGTGATAACTATTCTCATAAGGAACTTGATCAAAGGTAGCTTCTAATCCCAGCTTCCTTTGAAATCCAAAACGTATTATCTTAACATATCTTTCAATGTCTGGATGGTTCGTTTCGACTGGCCATCCGTTCGGGGTGAAAAATCATACTAAACTTCTATTTCAACCCCCTTACTGTGAGAACACTTGTCCAAAATCGAAAAGTGAAACATCTATCATGATCCAAAATGATCGATTTTGGCACTTCATTCTCCTAACAATCTGAGATGCATAATTTCTGGCAAGCCTTTCTGCCGAAAAGTGACTTTGATGGCAATAAAGTGGGCTGATTTGGTTACTCTATCGATAATAACTCAAATTGTATCCTTCCCACTTACAGCCCTGGGCAATCATACTACGAAATCCATCGTTGTTTGTTCCCATTTCCATTATGGGAGCTCAATTTTTCTGAATGTCTCCACCTAGATGGCGGTATTTAGCCTTAACTTTCTGACAAGTTAGGCATTTTGTCACAAATTTTGTGGTCTCATTCTTCATATTTGCCACCCAAATTCTCCTTAAGATCCTTGTACATCTTGGAAACTCCGAGATGTACTGTGTATGGCATTATATGCACTTTCAACATAATCCATTTCTTAAAAAATTCAAAGTTAGGAACACAAATCCCTTCTTTGAAATAAATTACCTCATACTTAGAGGTCTTAAATTCCTTATTCTTTTCATCAAAAGTTGTGCCTTTTTGCAAAAAGGATTTCTTTCCTTGATGCAACTTAATGGATTCTAGGAGTTCAGACTAAAAAGTCAGAATAGACAACTTTTCAGTTATCATCTCCATGTCAAGGTTAGTAATTTCCCTTTGAGCTGACTTAGGCAGCATTCCCAAAGACATCAGCATACTGGCTGATTTTCCACTTAAATCATTTGCTACCCTGTTTACCTTTCCAGGATGGTCAAAGGATCTCACAATCGTAGTCCTTGACGAGTTCTAACCCTCTTTGCTGCCTCATATTGAGCTCTAAATCATACATTGGATAATTTCTTTCATGATCCTTTATTTGCAGTAAGGCATAGGCAACCACCTTTCCTTTTTACATCAGGACAGCCCCAAGTCCAACCTTAGAGGCGTTACTTAAAACTTACAAAATTCCCTTCTTAACGTCTCTACTACCATCCTAAGATGATACTCATGTCCCTCTTTGGATCTTGAGTAAACTTAAATATCATCAATAAAGATGATAACCAACTCATCAAGACGCTCTTTGAACACTCGGTTCATAAGGTCCATAAAAATGACTGGGGCATATGTCAATCCCAATGGCATAACTAGAAACTTGTAATACCCATATCGTATTCTGAAAACCGTCTTAAAACATCCATTTTCTTAATCCTGAGCTGATAGTATCCCGATCACAGATTGACTTTTGAAAATGCTTACTACTGTAACGCCCCGACCGTCCACGTAGGGGCCGACTACGCAGACGTGGGCCGTTACATTACTTGCTTAACTTACTTCCTAATTTAAAAAGCTTAAACTGACTGAAAATTCCGGAGTAAAATTTTTTTTTTCTTTTCTTACTCACGTAAAACTTAACTTATCCTCATACATATTCATAAGTACTCATTCGAGTACCGAGCTTTCATAATCATATTGAAAGCTAACATAATCCAGGGTGGTAAAGGATCTCACAATCATAATCCTTTACAAGTTCCAGCCATCTACGCTGTCTCATGTTAAGCTCCTTCTGAGTAAAAATGTACTTGAGGCTCTGGTGATCGGTGTAGATTTCACACTTATTCCCATACAAATAGTGCCTCCAAATCTTAAGTGCGAAAACTACTGCCGCGAGCTCCAAATCATGTGTAGGATAATTCCTTTCATGAATCTTCAACTATCGGGATGCGTAGGCGACTACTTTCCCGGTTTGCATCAGAACGGCTCCTAATCCATTCTTAGAAGCATCACTGTAGATCACGAAATTTCCTGCATCTACATTAGGAATTATCAACACAGGGGCACTTGTCAACTTCCTCTTGAGCTCCTGAAAATTATCCTCACATTTCTGGGTCCATTCAAATTTCTTTCCCTTGCGGGTAAGAGTGGTGAGGGGTATAGCGATCTTGGAAAATCCCTCAACGAACCTTCGGTAGTAGCCAGCTAGTCCAAGGAAACTTCTTATTTCCGTAACATTCTTGGGTGCTGGCCATGCACTAACCGCCTCTACCTTAGCAGGGTCCACTGAAATTCCTTCCTTTGACACTACATGACCCAAAAAGTGGACTTTTTCCAGCCAAAATTCACATTTTGTGAATTTGGCGTACAGCTGGTTTCGTCTTAGCGTCTCCATCACCAACCTAAGGTGATGCTCGTGCTCCTCTTTGGACCTTGAGTAAATCAAAATATCGTCAATAAAAACAATGACGAACTTATCCAGATATTCCTTGAATACTCGGTTCATAAGGTCCATGAACGCAGCAGGGGCATTGGTTAATCCAAATGGCATAACCAAAAACTCATAATGCTCGTAACGTGTTCGAAAAGCCGTCTTGGTGATATCTGCCTCCTTGATCCTGAGCTGATGATAGCCTGACCATAGATCGACTTTTGAAAATACTACCGCTCCCCTGAGTTGATCAAAAAGATCATCAATCCTCAGAAGGGGATACTTATTCTTGATCGTAATCTTATTCAGCTCACGATAGTCGATACACATACGCAGTGATCCATCATTCTTCTTCACAAATAATATTGGTGCTCCCCACGGAGAGTAACTTTGTCGGATGAATCCTTTGTCAAGCAGCTCTTGTAACTGCACTTGTAATTCCCTAAGCTCAGCAGGTGCCATACGGTAAGACGCTTTCGATATCGGTGCAGCTCCAGGTAGCAATTCGATTTCGAACGAAATTTCGCGTTCCGGTGGAAGTCCTGGTAAATCTTTCGGAAAGATATCCACATATTCCTTTATGATGGGAACATCTTCCGGTGTCAACTCCACCTCACAATCTTTATCCACCATGTTAGCTAAATATCCTTGGCAGCCATTAGCTAACATTTTCCAAGCCTTCAATGCTGAAACCAGTTTAGTTGCAGAATTCCGAGATTGCCCGTAGAAATTAAACTCCTCTTCTCCGTACGGGTTGAACGTTACACAGCACTTCCGGCAGTCGATTCTGGCGTTGTATTTGCCTAAGAAGTCCATTCCTAAGATCATATCGAAATCTTGAAGCTTGATCGTGATGAGATCTACAAACAGTTCTCTGCCATAGATCATCACGGAAGTATTTCGTATCCAAGAATTGGACCACAAAATCTCTCCGGATGGCAAATAAGTTTTGAAGGGTTGGTCTAAACTATCCACACCTCTTCCTAACTTCTGGGCGAACTCCAAGGATACAAATGAGTGAGTGGCACCAGAATCAAACAAGGCGATAGCCTCATAGGTGGCGATAGAAATCTGACCTGTCACCACATGTGAAGTTCCAGCTTCAGTATCACCCCTGGTGTAGGCATAGATCCAGGCTTGAGGTTCAGGAGCCTCTAATCTGCCTTGTGTGATTGAGGGTCCTTCAAGCCTAGCTTGGACTGCATGCAACTGACTTTTTGTGTTCCGGCTTGGATACGGAGGGTTCTGGCCTTGATTGTTCAGATGGCAGTTCTTCGCATAATGCCCCTCCTTGCCACACAGGAAACAGGCATTTGATCCCATTCTACATATTCCCGGGTGTTTCTTCCCACACTTTGCACACACCGGGTAGTCAGTGGTATTACCCTCAATTCCTCTAGTGTTCCTCTTCTGAGGGTAATTCTTTTGTTGACCCTGGCCAGAGAAATTTCCCTTTCTCTTGTTCCTCCCAAACTGTTTGGAACCTTGGACTGGGCTACCAGCTAGTCCCCTCTGGTTCGTCTCAAAGTTCTGGCGGGGCTGTATCTGCTTTACCACTGCTTTCTCCTCCTTTTTTGCCTTAAATATCTGAGCCCTTGCTTCCTTATCCTGGTTTATCCAGTATTCGGCTCTTATTGCCCGACTCACACAGTCGGATACCAGGGTAGGTGGGCTACTGCCAGCACTAACTTGCTTGGCAATATCCGTCCGGAACATCTTCATCATTCTTCTAACCTTCTCCGTTTCATTCGGAACCAATTCCGGACACAATCGGGCTAATTGTTCAAACTTTTTGACAGCCTCCATTACTGTCATTGACCCCTGTTTCAAACTGGCGAACTCATCCTGCTGGGCTACCAGAATTTCCCTGTTGTAGTACATGGTGCGGAACTCCGTCACGAAATCCTGCCAGCTCATGGTGGTAACATCACGACGCATCTGAACAGTCATCCACCAATGTCTGGCGTCCTTCTTAAGGGCGAAGGAAGCACAGAGGACCTTCTCCTGTTCCGATAGCCTCATGAAGTCCAAGATGACTTGGATATCAATTAGCCAATTATCCGTGGCTATCGGGTCCATCTATCCTTCGAATTCAGGCG
The DNA here is from genome assembly GCA_025413025.1 of Ficus hispida. Classification (NCBI taxonomy): domain Eukaryota; kingdom Viridiplantae; phylum Streptophyta; class Magnoliopsida; order Rosales; family Moraceae; genus Ficus; species Ficus hispida. The sequence continues at coordinate 16,846,226 of CM046372.1, forward strand.
CCTTCATTCGCCTGAATCTCTCGTACAGTAAATCCTCCCGTACAGGCGGTAGATTCACTGGAACTCCAGTCGGTTCTAAAGGAACCCCAAAATTCCGTAAATATTCTCGTTGCACCTCCGGGTGAACTTCTGGTACTGGAGGTACCCTATCTTGTTGAAGAGGAACCTCATCGGCCCGAGGCCTCTGGTTCAGTTGAACTAACTGCTCTTGCAGTCTATTCGTTTCTTGTTGCTGCTCCAACAGCTGCCGTTGTAAATTTGCAACAACAGTTGCGAGATCCGGCTCTGGCGGATTTACTGGCACCGTTCGACGTGTACGAACCATTTTCTAGCTCCTATCAAAACCATAAGAAAAGATATTATCATACCAGGAATATCTTTTCTTTCATACATTTCTCATCATAGCGTAACATAATACATCATATCATAACTTTATCATCGTATCATAGCACATAACAACTCGTAATATGCTTTTCATAATCATATCATAATAGTTCATACTTGAACTGTCTTTTTGTATTCTTACAAAAATACATTATATTTACAATCTCGTAAATACATTTTGATACGATCACTGTACATATAGGGTCAAAATTTCGGATGGAAGTGTCTAACACTTTCCCATCATACAATAGTACAAGCCTATCATCCAAAAAAAAACATAAGCTAGTACATATCGGTCCTAACGTCAAAAGATATATACATGGTCATCCTAATCTAGATGCTCAATCGTCACTACGGAGGACGCATCTGAGTCCGACTCATCATCTCCGTCGTGAAACGGAATCTCCTCCGGATCCTCGTCAAAATCATCCTCTAGCCAGCCCACAGGCTCAAACTCTGGCCCTGGCTCCATGTCCTCCTCATCATCCTCGAACCAGTCCATATGCTCATGCTCTGGCTCGGGCTCTACGTCCTCATCCTCGTCGCTCGAGATATTTATAATCGGGGGATCAACCTGCTGATCCTCCGGAGCGACTAAAACATCATCTGGATCGACATCATCGCCGGCCACGTCAGCCTCGGCATCCTGGGGTGGCACCTCCTGCACTGGCTCTGCTGGTATCGGGTTCTCAGGGAAAACTGGACCGGCCCCGAAAACTGCTCACCAATCCCGGCATCATCGACGGGTGCCTGTTGGCCCTCTGCAACCCCAGCGGCCTGCATAGCCTGTACCACGGCCTCGGCCCCCAATATATCCTCAATCATGTTCTCTACCGTCGAATCGGGCATCGGCATGGGAACATACTGACGGATCTGCGGAGGCAATCCGTCCCAGAAAGTCTGTAGGGATATCATCACAGGGTTAGCCAGGTCCTGCGGGACGTATGGCAACAGCTCCTCCTGAAACCTCCGGCAGTAGTGGCTCATAGGCTCCTGCGGGTAGGCATGCTAAACTACTGCAAAACTAAGGTACCGCGCGTGATACATGTCCCGGTACATCGCAGGATCACGATGAGGTGCTCCTACACCCTCGTCCGGTATCGGTCCGTAGCGCGCAACTAATAATGTCCGGAAGTGTGCCCAAGTACGACTAGGCATCTCCCTCTCTCTGATCATCATCCACCACAGCCGTGCGTCTACTGCCAGACACCGGCTGGCTAACGAAACCTGTAATCGCTCCTCTATATGGCAAAGACGGAAGATCTGCTCCATGTCATATAGCCATGCTGCTAATGACACCGTCCGTCTGGTACCATCGAATATCATCGGATGCGACTCGTAGAACGATGTCACCGCTAGTCGATCCTCATCTACCCGTATAGGATCCATAACGTCGAGTCTATCATAACATAAGCGCATAATAATTATTTACTCATAAAATAAAATTACTTACAATGATGGCGGCGACGGCAGGCATACTGTGAAATTGGGTAGCAGGGAACCGCTCTGATACCAACTCTGTAACGACCCGCCTAGCACAGGCCGTTACCATACATACATACATACGCATACATACTTACTTAATGAGCATAAGCAGCGGAATTTTTTTTTTTTTTATATATACGGTGCGGATAACGAAATGCATAATAATATAAACGATGCTCAAATGCGGAATAATATACATAATAAGAACGAAACGCGTAGCGGTTAATAATCCCATATTTCACAGCCCGCCCTGCCACGCTCGCCATCTTGCATCATCAGTTGCCCGTAGGTTGCTTACCTACAGCATAGACGTAAGACACGTGAGCTTTCGCTCAGCAAGTACAACATATATATCCGCAACAATTAAACATAAACATAACTCATCATAACCTTACATAAATATAGCATATCATACATGTCATACATAACTTCCCATAGCATACATATCATAACATACATACTATTTCATGACATCGCATAATATATGCATGAATCGATTATGCTCTTATTATGCCATCTTATTCATTCTTAACTTATCTTACTTATGGGCCCCTTATCATAAGTGTACGTACCGGGCGCGCAACTATGATTTGGTTGGGGCGGCCAGTCCATTTCCAACTCAAACCACAGTCCAACCTGACCTAACGCGGGTCGGTACGACACAGGCAAGCTTGCTTGCCATCATACTTGTTTTTCATGAACTCATACTTGATCTTATTAGTGAACATGTTTCGTGATGTCACTATTCATAAATCATGCTCATATCTTAACATCATACTTTAATCTCATAATCATGAACTTAGCATAATCATATCATAAACATAACCTCATCACATCATATACATCAAACATACTTGGGCAAGTATACAATAAAAGCCTATGCTGTAGGCGGAGTTGTACTTACCTTGTTTACTATGTCCAGAGATGTGTTGATCCAGGTCAGGATACTCCAGTAGGCTATATCCTGCTATATCAAAGGACATAGGGTAAGAATTATGTTCTTACAGAATGTTGGTAATCAAACCAACATTCATACCTATTAGTAGTTATATGTCCCCCCTTAATACAATACCGGATACTTTCTCAGTATCACGGATAACCCTAGGGTTTAGGGTTTAGCATTCTTAGAGCGTACATTGATTGGTCACATAAGGTAACCTTGGCTAAACAGCCTTCCATAACTGTGTTAGGTCATTAGACCTGACCTTGGGCCTAAGCTTTCTTAGAAATTCTTTCCATTGGGTTACTCTTGAGTAACCCTGATTTTTAGGCCCAACTAGTCATTCTTATCGTTCTATTGGGTTACGTTGGATAACCCTTGGGCTTTGGGCCTAAACCAATAACTCGGTATCTTCCCGGTTATTTCTCATTCAATCTTGGTTTAAAAAACCCTTTTTCTTTACTTTAGAAAGCTTAGGATTTTAAACTCACTTTTCCTTAAAATCTTTATAAAACTTGAAACCTTATGAGTGGATCTTTGTAAAAACCATTAAAAATAGAAACTGCCTTTGGAACAGTTTCTTACTGTGAATTAGTCAGTGGATGTGCATAAATGTCCTTTTCCTGCACTGTTTTAGAAAACCCTGTGCAGGAATTTCTTGTTCACTGCACAGTTTTGAAATCCAATTTTCTATTTAAAAATCAAAGCCGAATTTGAAAAAGTTTTCTTCATAAAAGTTTTAAAGCTCAAAAAACCCTAAAACTTTTGTGTTTAACCTGAGACCCAAATCGGTCTCTAACCCACTCATTTTCTCTGTTGAACTCACCTGGCCGTGCATAGGGTCTGGGCACAGTCAGGCTCGGGTTTTCTTAAAAACGAAGGCCATTGGAGCCTTATTTTGAAAAAATGTCCTTGTTTTCCTCTAGAAAAAACCCTACTCTACAACTTTCATGTTTTAAGTTTTCCCAAAATCATCCTCTAAGGGCCTCAAAACTGGCTTTCCAGAAAACTGGCCAGCTTGAACCCGAATTGGCAGTTTTCATTCTTTTATTAGTTTCTCGCCCTAATTCGTGCACACTACCTCAACCGACCACAGCGGGAGCCTAGAATCAACATACAACATTTTTCTAATGTCCCAATTTAACTTACATGAAGCCCAAACACGTCCATGCAAGTCAATCACAAAATTGCATCTCATAGGGTTAGGGTTTGCATTGGTTTTAGATTTTCTTCCAACCATTGCATGCACATCTCATTCTAGCATCCGAACATACTTTTTCCAGCATACATAAACAGATTTGGGAGAACATATAACTCACTAAATATTCTATCATGCAACCCTATTAAACAACAAACATAAGCATAATCAAACTTATCATCAAACCACCCTTAATCTATCAAGCACAAAACTTAAAAATCTAATCTAGAGCTGAAATTTAAAGTGAGCTTATGCTCTTACAAACCCATTGGAAATACACTTAAATCCTTAATTGAAAGCTTGAATTGAAAGCTTTAGGGTCCAAGAGAATTTTACCTCAATCAAAGTGAGAATGGGTTTGTTTGACTCCAAACTTTTTCTCCTTTCTCCTTGGCACCACAACCGGCCTCCCTCTAGCTATGGTTCCAAAATTTTTCAGCCACTTGGTTCGAACAACAGCCGGCCTTCTCCTAGCAATGGCCCCAACAATTTTTGTGTCTCTTGGTTGCCTAAGTCACTAAATCCGGCCACTTCCCCTAAGCTCCCAACACTTTTTTCTTCCTTTTTCCAGCTCACCCACAACCGGCCCCTTTGGCCAAAAATGGCTCTCCAAAATTTTTCAGCTCTTGCTTTCTTCTTCTTTGTTGAATCCGAACACTCCCCAATGATTTTCACTCTTGGATTTTGGTTTTTGTTCTTTCCTTCTTGGCTGCCTAAGGGTCGGTTTTTGAGCAGAAAATTGAGAAGAGTTTGGCTAGCTTTTCCAATTTTTTTGAATAACGAGCACCCCTATTTATAGAGGTTTTTGAACTTTGCAAAATTGCAAAATAGTCCTTCAAGAGTCACCATTTTGCACTTAAGGGGGGTATAGGTGGCCGGCCACTTTGGCTCTAGAAAGTTCCATAATTCTTTCCAAATTTAACTAAATCCAAAAATGATGTCATAAATCAAAAGCTAGTGACATCATCAACATTAAGGCTTGTTTGCCTTGTTTCCTTAATAGACAGTCCTCTTTAAAGCCAAAACAGATATTGTTGATACTGTGGTCATTAATCCACAGTATTGACTGCTAACTGCAGTCCAAAATTTATCTGTTTAAAAATGGACTGTACGAAAAATTCTCTTTTCGCCTAAAACTCTTAGGCCCTAAATAACCTACTTAATGTGCTTGATTTTTCTCTATGGTGGTTTTTAAAAATAACTTGATCCATTTTATCTGAAAAATGGTTTTTCGCAGTATACTTCCTATACCGCTCATCATACTTCATTATCGTCACATAGTTGACTTTTCCAGTCAATCTTTGACCTATTGGGTCAACTTTGACTTCCTTGGTCAACTTTGACTTTCTTGATCAACATTGACTTTCTTTGACTTTCTTGGTCAAGCTTTGACCATCATAAAATCATAACATTTTTGTACCATTTTTTACTAAAAAGGTCACGTGCTTAACTAAGCAATCATTTTTGAGTCTTATAAACTCATAAGAACTCACAAAATTCAATAAAAATCCTTAACCGGATTCCTTCATAAATACCGTCATGGTACAGTTTAAATTTCTATACAAGAAATTGTAACGTTGTAAAATTCTAGTCATTACATATAGGGATTAATGGGCAAATTTTTGTCCTTCAGGGACTGAAGTGCAAATTTAAGAAAAGGTGAGGCAAGCAAAGTGATGTAAGCAAGGTGATGTAAGCATGAGGTAAGCAAATTTCTTGGCCACCAAGGATCCTTTATGGCTGGCCACATGTAGGGACTAATTAGCAAATATTTTTTTTTAAGCCCTAATATGCAATTTTGGAAATAAAAATAAATTGTGAAAATTTGTAATTTTCACCTATAAATAGAGCTTGTGGGGGCGGTTTTTGGCAGCACAAAACACCCCAAAACTCTGCCCAATTTTCTGCAACCCTCCCCTAAAAGCCGAGCCAAAGATGAGAAAAAAAAAAAAAAAAAAAGAGAGGGGTGGTCGGATTTTTTTAGCTAGAACCACAAGCAAAGGTTAGAAAAATTTTGGTACCCATTTGAGGCCAAGTGGCCGGTTATGGGAGAGGAAGAGAAAGAAAAGAAAAAGTGAAGAAGAGTGGGTTCTAAGGGTGGCCGAACTTTGTAGGAATAACCACCAAGTGACCAAAAGTTTTGGTGCTCATTGGAGGAGCAAGGCCGGTTATGGGCAACCAAGGAGAAATGGGAGAAAAGTGAATCAAATTCCTAACCTAGCCTTGTGTTCAATCAAGGTAATCTCCTTTAGCCCTAAGCTTTTTAATTTGAGCTTCAATTTGAAGTTTAAGTGTATTTTCAAGTTGGGTTTTGTAAGAGCATAAGCTCACCCTTTATTTTCCTAGCAAAGCTTTGAATGCTTAATTATGCTTGATTAGGGTTGGTGGTCTCTAGTTTATGTTTTGATGCATGTTTTGATGATATGCTTGTGAGATTATGTAGGTTTTTTGAATATGCCTACTATATGTATGTTATATGTCCCCATAGGTTTGAGAATGAATGTATGATCATGATAACGTTAGTATTACGCTGCACGCTTGACGTAGGCTCACGGTTGCGACTGTTTGAGGTAGTGTGTGTGTAATTTTACGTAAGAACCAACCAAAACAAAAACTGCCAGTCTCGGGTCAAGACTGGGCAGTATTCTGGAAATGGTAATTTGAGGCCCTTAGAGGCCGAATTTGAAGAAACTCAAAACTACAAAGTTGTAGAGAATGGTTTTTCATTGAGGACAACGTGGACCGTTTTTCAAAATAAGGCTCCAAAAGCCTCAGTTTTTATGAAAATCCGAGCCTGACCGTGCCCAGGATTTATGCACGGTCAGGTGAGTTCAACAAAGAGTAAGGGCATGTTAAATTCCGAACTGGGTTTTCCTCAAAACATGAAAGTTTTAGGGTTTCTCAAGATCTGAAACTTTTGTGAAGAAAACTTTTTCAGATTTGACCTAGATTTTTAAATAAAAATTGGATTTCAAAAACTATGTAGTAAACAGGAAATTCCTGCACAGGATTTTCTAAAACAATACAGGAAAACTGTATTTTTCACCAACCTCAATGTTTTGACTGTGAGAACTGTTCCAATGGCAGTTTTCAGCCCTTAACAATTTTTATAAGACCCCACTTTGAGTGGTATCAAGAACCATGAATATTTATAAGTTAAGCAAAGGATTTTTAAACTGAATTCACCAAATTTTCCAAGACAAAGGAAATTGGATTTTTAAAGCCAAAGATAAGTAGCAAGACAACAACGAATGGTAACCGGGAAGGATACCCGAGTTATTAGGCTTGGCCCCAAAGCCCAAGTTTGACCCATAGAAGGTTGACTTTGGTTGATCAAGTTTGACCAAGGTTTATCACCTCAAAGGTTACCTATAATAATCCAGTGAAGTACCGAAATTATGATGAACTGAGATTTAGGGTTATTTGTAATAACCCAATGGATTATGGATCAAGAATGATAAGACATGGGCTCAAGGTTAGGCTAGTAACCTAACCCTACCTGTATTGGATGTGGGCTTAGTAATGAGGTTACTTATTGTAACCAAATAAGATATCTTTTATAGAGGGGACATATAACTAAGACTATGAACGCATGTTGGTTAGGTCACCAACATTTTTCGGTAATGACCATAGACCCTTATCTATGTCCTTCATTCGAGCAGGAGGTAGCCTGCAGCTGTATCCGGTCGTGAAGCAGCATAACCCCGGACATAGTGTACGAGGTAAGTATAACTCCGCCTACAGCATAGGCAAAATGCTTTTACATAACATGTTTTTCAAGAAATCATAAGTGGATATACATGATTATGTTATGGTGCTTACGTTATGATGTTTATGTTACGATGCTTACGTTATGATGTTTATGTTATGATGGTTACATTACGATTGTTATGTTACGATGATATGATGTTACGTTACGATGGTTATGTTACGATGATATGATATTACGTTACGATGGTTATGTTATGATATGAAGTTTATGTTATGGCGATTTATGCTACGGCGTTTATGTTATGGTTTGTGTTATATTATGTTAGATGTTTTAATATAGTGACATCATGCAGCATGCCCACTAATATAAACTACATGGTAAGAACACATTTTAAGACAAGCTAAGGTCATTGTGTCGTACCGACTTGCCATAATGGCGAGTTTAAACGGTTTAGTCTATGGTTTGAGTTGAATTGGATTGGCTGCCTCTAGCCACTCCATAGCTATGGACCACGGTACGTGCACACATGACATGTAAGGAAACAGAATTAAGATAATATATGAAAGTTTAATTGATTCATAAGCAAGCATAATTGGTTCATGCATTCTTTTCTTAAAATGTTTTGCGGATTAAATGTTGTACTTACTGGGCATAAGCTCATTACTTACGTTCATGCTGTAGGTTAGCAACCTACCGGCAATACTTAATGCAAGGCTGTGGAGGCTGGCGCTACAGACTGTGAAATGTGGGATGGACACCGCCACGGGTTTTGAAATTATGTTATGAAAAGATATGTTTTGAAAATATAGTTGTGAAATATGTTTTATGTTATGTTGTGATAAAGTGATAGTATGGATAAGGAACCGTTTTCAAGAAGAAAACTATTTTTAAGAAATTATTTTCAAGAACAAGTTAAAGGATGGTTTTTAAGTATAACGGCAAGCAAGTTACCTCGTGTCGTACCGACCCACACTAGGTTGGGTTTGGTCTACGATATGAATGTGTTAGCTTTCAATATGATTATGAAAGCTCGGTACTCGAGTGAGTACATATGAATATGTATGATGATAAGTTAAGTTCAAAGTAAAGTAAGAAAAGGAAAAAAAGAAAAAATTTACTTCGGAATTTTCAGTAAGTTTAAGCTTTTTTAATGAAGAATTAAGTTAAGTAAGTAAAGTAACGGCCCAGGTTTTACGTAGTCGGCCCCTACGTAGACGGCTGGGGTGTTACAACAATTCCCATGGTTAAAATATTGTGGCGAAACCATAATATGGAAGAAGCAACATGGGAACTAGAAGAGGATATGAGAGCAAATTATCCCCACTTGTTATAATTTTCGAGGACGAAAATTTTTAAGGGGGGAAGATTGTAATAACCAACGTTGTTACAAATTATGATTTCTTGTTTCTCAAGGAATCAAAATTTGTATTATGTATAAGTATATGAATTGCCTGATCTGAGTTATCAGAATTAGGATCAATGTATGATTGTATTCCGGTCAAGATTTGGCCAGAATGATTTAAGGTATGATAGGAATTCACGATTTTACGTTAGTCAAAGTTTGACCAGAATGGTCAAAGTTTGACCAGAAAAGTCAAAACTTGATGGTACTGTTGTATAACAGGCAGTATAGGAATTATACTACGAAAAACCGTCATTACGGATAGATAAGCAAGTTTAAGGTATGGAAGTATGTTAGAAAAATCAAGCACAATATTTAGGACAATAAGGACTAATGAGCTTTAAGTTCTAAGAAAAATCTAAACGCAGTCCAGTTTTATGCAGATAAATTTTGGACTACAGTTTAGTATGACAGTACTGTTTTAGTTAAAAACAGTATTTGTTATATTTATATTAGTATGAAAATAGACTGCTTTTATGATTTAAAGCCAAACGGAGCCCTAAGTATTGGACACCTTGTCCAATAGGAATTAAGTTAATTTTTGAATTTTTGAAAAATTGGGAAAGTATTTGAAGAACTTTCTTGAACCTTATCCACACCAATGGCCGGCCACCTCATGGGGATCTTTCAGTAAATTAAATTTTTGTAGGACTTGGAGAGCAATTTGGAGATTAAAAATAATTCAAGAAATAAAATTTATTTTCACCTATAAATAGGTGTCATGGGTGGAGATTTTTTTAACCATTTTATTTGAAAAAATTACCCAAACTCTTGCCATTTTCTTTCTCATTTCTCTGCCATAGCCGAACCCTAAGTCAGCCCAAAACCCTTGAGTGGTGGTCGGATTTGTTGTGAGGGAAATCTAGAAAACCGTTTTCGGGAATCAAACTAGCAAGTTCTCTTCGGTTTGGAGGTAATTTCTCAACCTCCTAAGCCTCTAAATTCTGTTTTCAGTTATCTACGGTGTATTTTCAGCATGTTTGTAAGAGCTTAAGCTCATTCATTTATGTCCTTATTTTAGTTAAATTGCTTAGCATGTACTTGATTTAGGTTTTATTATGTTTATGCTTCAATTTGGTGCATGATTGGTAATGTATGCTCTAGAAATTAAGTAGATGATATGTGTGACCACTAGGTGTTTGATGTATGTCCCCATAGGCTTATGAATTATGTTGAATGGCTGATTACTATATTGAATGCTTGTATGTTGAACTAGGGTTCAAGAAAATCCTAGAAAACCAAGTTTGGTGAACTTCACCAAACAGGTTTCAATCATAGAATTGAATGTATGAGAATGATTAAACGGGTATGAGAACGTTAGATTATGTGCTGCATGCTTGATATAGGCTCACGGTTGTGACCGTTTGAGGTAGTGTGTGCGTAATTTTTTACGTGAGAGCGAACCGAAACCAAAACTGCCAGTCGGGTGAAAACTGGGCAGTGAATTAGAAACGGTATTTTAAGGCCTTTAGAGGCCGAATTTGAGAAAACTCAAAACAGAAAAGTTGTAGGAAATTGAAAATTCTAGGAGGAAGCATGGACAATTTTTTAAAATAAGGCTCCAAAGGCCTTCGTTTTTATAAAAACCCGTGCCTGGACCGCCCAGACCTATGTGCACGGCCAGGTAGTTCAACAAGGAAAAAGTATAAGTTAAAACTAGAACTGGGTTTTTACCAAAACATGAAAGTTGTAGGTTTTTTCATTATCTAACACTTTCGTGCAGAAAAGTTTTTCAAAATCCAAATAGATTTTAAAGTAAAACTGAATCAGATTAGTAAGCTCCGATTCAGAATTTTAAAACAGTGCATGCACAGGAAATTCCTGCACATGCACTGCCGATTTAACTGTTTTCTGCAAATTCCTTCAAAACTTAGACAATTTTATTCAAAAACAGTTTTATATGATAAAACAAACCCAGTTTAGTAAAGAAAGAATTTATGAAGCAAATTAAGCAAAGTAAACTAGTTGGTAACCTAAGTAGTTATATAGGTTACTCAATTTTAATTGGGCCTAGTGAATTAAAAACAAATGTTGTATGTTGGGCCTTAGGTCCAAGTTTATATAAGGTAACCTTTAAGGATACCACTTTAGTTATTGGGCCTTAGTAGCCCAACAGGCTTTTTAATGTTCACCCAAGTTGGGACCATACCTAAGGTTACTCATAGTAACCTGATAGGATGCCAAAGTCATTGGGCCTTGAGCCCAAAGTTCATTAGGTGATCAAACAGGATACTGTTTGATTACCATTAGGGCATGTGCCCTAGGGTTACACATAGTAACCAACAAGGATATTATTAAGCCTATGAGGGGGACATATATATAGGGTCACTGTTAAATGTTGGTTAGGATACCAACATTTAATGAAATAAGTTAAGGTAAGATAGGATGATTCTTATCTTACTTCCTTTTTGGAAAACAGGAAGGTAACCTGTCGGAACGACAAACCCCAGGGCTTAGCATAACCGGTAAGTACAACTCCGCCTACAGTATAGACGGAAAATTGTTTTTACTGTTTATGTGATGTTAAGCTCATAGTGCATATGATTTATGTCTTGATGACGTGATGCATATGATTTATGCCTTGATGACATAATGCATATGATTTATGCATTGATTATGTAGTATGTATATTTTATGTTTTATCATTGTGGCATCATGAAGCATGCTCACGAAAGATAAATCACATGGTAAGAATGAAAACCCAGTTTCAAGAAAGAAACTGTTGTAAAAGACTGTTTTCAAGAAGAAAACAATTTTTAAGAACAAGTTAAAGAAAGATTTCAAGTATGATGGCAAGTGATCTTGCCTTGTGTCATATCGACCTGTCACTATGGACGGGTTTGGTCCATGGAATGAGTTAGATCTGGTTGGCCGCCCCATCCACTCCATGGCTGCGCGCCGCGATACGTACACTCATGTTATGTAAGGACCCAGGATTATGAAAGCATAAGACATCATAATGAAATCATAATTGGTTCATGCATTGTTCTATTATGAAATGTTTTGCGGGTAAATGGTTGTACTTGCTGAGCGAAAGCTCACAACTTACGTTTATGCTGTAGGTAAGCTTCCTACTGGCATTATTTGAAGCAAGGCGGTGAGGCATTGGCAGGGCTATCTGTGAAACGTGGGATGGGAACCGCTACGCGTTTTGAAATAAATGTTTATGTTATTAACTGAGTAAAAGTTAATTTATGTTATAATGATTTTGGAAAGTATATATAGATTATATACGTATGTGTATTATAAATAAGTAAATAGTAAAGTTTTAACTTAAGTTTAAAAAAAAAAAAAGAAAGAAAAAAAAAATATGTACGTTATTTCCGCATGTTTTAAGTAAGTATGTTTAAATAAGTATGTAAGACAAGTAAGATAAGTAATTGTAACGGCCTACATAAGGGCGAGTCGTTACAGTGACCCTAGTGAAACATGGAGAATACATGCCCCTTTTTCATGACCCTTTGTGTTTAAGTTTGAGTTAATATGAAAATCTTGAAAATCAAACCTTTAAACAATTTTTATCCACGGTCATAACTGTTGTGATTGGGTGGTCATAACGGTTATGACCGTGGTCTCCTTTTGTGAGCCACGGTCATAACCGTTGCGACCGTGTGGTCATAACGGTTATAACCATGGTCTCCTTTTGTGGAACAGGGTCATAACTATTGTGACCCTGGTGAAACAGGGAGAATACATGCCCCTTTTTGATGACCTTTTATGTTTAAGTTTGAATTAACACAAAAATCTTAAAAATCAAACCTTTCTACAATTTTTATCCCGGGTCATAACCGTTGTAACCGTGTAGTCATAACGGTTATTACCGTGGTCTCCTTTTGTGAAATAGGGTCATAACTGTTGTGACCTTGGTGAAACAGGGAGAATACATGTCCCTTTTTCATGATCCTTTGTGTTTAAATTTGAGTTAACCTGAAAATCTTAAAAATCCAACTTTTATATAATTTTTATCCAGGGTCATAACTATTGTGACCGTGTGGTCATAACAGTTATGACCATGGTCTCCTTTTGTGAGCCACGGTCATAACCATTGTGACTGTGTGGTCATAATGGTTATGACCGTGGTCTCCTTTTGTGAAACAGGGTCATAACTGTTGTGACCCTGGTGAAACATGGAGAATAAATGCCCCTTTTTCTTGAACCTTTGTGTTTAAGTTTTAGTTAATTCCAAAATCTTAAAAATCAAACCTTTATATAATTTTTATCCAGGGTCATAACTGTTATGATCCGGTGGTCATAAGGTTATGACCGTGGTCTCCTTTTGTGAGCCACGGTCATAACCGTTGCGACTCTGGTGAAACAGGGAGAATACATGCCCCTTTTTCATGATCCTTTATGTTTAAGTTTGAGTTAACATGAAAATCTTAAAAATCAAACCTTTATATAATTTTTATCCGGGGTCATAACCGTTGTGACCGTGTAGGCATAACGGTTATGACTGTGGTCTCCTTTTGTGAAACAGGTTCATAACTATTGTGACCCTGGTGAAACAGGGAGAATACATGCCCCTTTTTCATGATCCTTTATGTTTAAGTTTGAGTTAACACGAAAATCTTAAAAATCAAACCTTTGTATAATTTTTATCCAGGGTCATAGCCGTTGTGACCGTGTAGGTATAACAGTTATGACTGTGGTCTACTTTTTTGAAACAGGGTCATAACTGTTGTAACCCTGGTGAAACAGGGATAATACATGCCCCTTTTTCATGACCCTTTGTGTTTAAATTTGAGTTAATATGAAAATCTTAAAAATCAAACTTTTATACAATTTTAATCCAGGGTCATAACGGTTAACACCTTGGTCTCCTTTTGTGAGCCACGGTCATAACCGTTGTGAACGTGTGGTCATAACGGTTATGATCGTGGTCTCCTTTTGTGAAACAGGGTCATAACTGTTGTGACCTTAGTCAAACATGGAGAATGCATGCCCTTTCTCAGGACCCTTTGTATTTAAGATTGAGTTAACACGAAAATATTAAAAATCAATCCATTATACAATTTTTATCCATGGTCATAACCATTGTAACCGTGTGGGCATAACGGTTATGACCGTGGTCTCCTTTTATGAAATAGGATCATAATTGTTATGACCCTGGTGAAACAGGAAGAATGCATGCCCCTTTTTCATGATCCTTTGTGTTTAAGTTTGAGTTAACACGAAAATCTTAAATATTAAACTTTTATATAATTTTTATCGAGGGTCATAACCGTTGTGATCGTGTAGTCATAACGGTTATGACTGTGGTCTCTTTTTGTGAAACAGGGTCATAACTGTTGTGACCCTACTGAAACAGGGAGAATACATGCCCCTTTTTCAAGATCCTTTGTGTTTAAATTTGAGTTAACATGAAAATCTTAAAAATCCAACTTTTATATAATTTTTATCCAGGGTCATCATCATTTTGACCGTGTGGTCATAACAGTTATGATGATGGTCTCCTTTTTGTAAGAACTAGAAATTTCAACGTTTCGTTTTCTTGTATAGAAACTTGCCATTGTTGGTATTTATGAAAAAGCCCGGCTTAGGGTTTTTATTGAATTTTATGAGTTCTTATAAAGCATAAGACTCGAAAATGATTGCTTAGTTAAGCACATGATCTTTTGAGTTAAAAAGATAGAAAAATTCTATGATTTTATAGAAAGTCAAAGTTGACCAAGAAGGTCAAAGTTGACCAAGAAGGTCAAAGTTGACCAAGAAAGTCAAGGTTGACCCGTAAAGTCAACTATATGACGGGAATGAAGTATGTTAAGCAGTATAGGAAATATACTGCGAAAACTATTTTTATGAGTAAAATAGTTAGAATTTGATTTAAAACCACCATAGAAAAATCAAGCACATTAAATAGGTTATTAAGGGCCGAAGGGCTTGAAGCAAAAAGAAAAGTTTTCTTACAGTCCATTTTAAGACAGATAGATTTTGGACTGCAAAACAATATACAATACTGTGTAATAATGAACACAGTATTTTCAATATCTGTTTTGGCTCAAAGTTAGACTGTTTATCAAGACACAAAGGCAAACAAGCCCTAAGGTGGATGACATCACCTTATCCATGAATTATGACATCATTATGGATTTAAGTAAAAATTGGAAAGAAATTAGGAAGGTTCTAGACCATGAATGGCCGGCCACCTCACCCTCCAATAGTATAAAAAGTTAGTTTTTGGAGGACTATTTTACAAATTTGAAAAGTTCTAAAACCTCTATAAATAGGGGTGCATTTTATTCAAAAAAATCAGAAATTCTAGTGAAATTCTGTCCATTTTTCTGCTCCAAAAACCGACCTTAGGCAGCCAAGAAAGAGAGAACAAAAACCAAAATCCAAGTGTGAGGATTAGTGAGTAAAGTTCGGATTTCACCTAGGAGCCAAGAAAAAAGTGCTGGAAAATTTTGGAGCTCAATCTTGGCCAAGTGGCCGGTTCATGGTGAGCAAGAAAAGGGTGAGAAAATTGCTTGGGAACTAGGGGGGAGTGGTCGGATTTTGGTGGGAATTAGCAACCAAGAGACACAAAAATTCTTGGGTAGGCTAGGGGAGAGGCCGGTTGCATCCTAGGAGCCAAGGAGCTGAAAAAGTTTGGACCAAACCCTAACCATTCTTAGGGTCAAGAAAGGTAACTCTCCCATAGCCTTAAGCTTTTCAATTTGGTTTCAATTTGAAATTTACATGTATTTCAAGTTGTCAATTGTATGGGCATAAGCTCAATTTTCATTAATTGCCTTAGTTTAGAAAGTTAGATATGTGCTTGATTAGATCTAAGGGTGGTTTGGATTTATTAAGTTTTGCATGATTTATTTGATGTTTGATTGATGTATGTTGTTTGTATGATAGCTGCTGGATAGGGTTATATGTCCCCTAATTGGATTAAAGTTGATCTAGAATGGTTAAATAGGTTGCATGGTTAATTTGGATTGAATTATGCAACTATGGAAATTAGGCAAACCCTAGAATTCTAGAAAAGAATAATGGTTTGCATGGCTGTATTTTAAAATGTGTTTAAAGAAAATTTACATTAGAAAAAGCACTGTATGTTGATGTTAAGCTCCCGCTGTGTTCGGTTGAGGTAGTGTGCGCGATTAGGATGCAAAACCAAGTTGAACAAGAGAAACTGCCAGATTCGGGTCTAAGCTGACCAGTTTTCTGGAAACTTAAATTTGAGGCTCTTAGAGTCCGAATCTGGTAAAACCTAAAACATGAAAGTTGTAGATAAGGGTTTTTCCTAGTGGACAACATAGACAGTTTTTCAAAATGAGGCTCCAACGGCCTTCGTTTTTATGGAAATCCGAGCCTGACTGTGCCCAGTTTTCATGCACGGCCAGGTGACTTCAACAGGGTAAATGAGTAAGTTAAATTTCGAACTGGGTTTTGACCAAAACATGAAAGTTTTAGTGTTTTTCAAGGTCAAAAACTTTTATGAAGAAAAGTTTTTCAGATTCGATCTGGATTTTTAAATAAAAATTGGAATTCAAAAACTGTGTAGGAAACAAGAAATTCCTGCACTGGATTTTCTAAAACAAAACAGAAAAACTGTATTTTCCCACTAAACCCAATGTTTTGACTGCTAAAACTGTTCCAATGGCAGTTTTCAGCCCTTAACAATTTATAAAACCTACTCATAAGATTTCAAGGATTTTTGAAAGAAAAATCTAAGTTTTCTAAAAACAAAGCAAGAAGGGATTTTTAACCAAGTTATTGGTTTGGGCCCAAAGCCCAAGGGTTATCCAATGTAACCCAATAAAGGACCAAGCCTTTTTATTACAACCCTTATCTTGAGGGTTACTTACGAGGTTACAAATAGTAACCGTTTGCGATATTTTCAAGGTAATATTGTGGGGACATATAACTAGGAAGTAAAGTAAATGTTGGTTGATTACCAACAATTTAGGAATAGGATTTATAGAATCCTTACCCTATGTCCTTTGTAATAGCAGGGGATAATCTGCTATTGCGCCCTGATCTGGAACAGCTCAGCATCGGACATAGGAAGACAAGGTAAGTACAACTCCGCCTACAACATAGGCTTTTGTTGTATACTTGCCCAAGTATGAATGATATAGATGGGATGTGATTGTATGTTAGAGGTGTATGATATTAGGAAAATGTTATATGATGTGATGCAATGACGTTATGTGCTATGATTTCAGTATGACATGATGTATGATATGTCTATGATGCATTAAGTTATGTTATGAAGCATGATATGATTCTATCTCATGAATATGTGACATCACGAAGCATGTTCACTAATTCTAAAGAAGAGTAAGATCAAACATGATTTATGAAAGACAAGTATGATGGCAAGCAAGTTGCCTGTGTCATACCGACCCGCTCGCAGGTCGGGTTGGACTATGGTTTGAGTTGGAAATGGACTGGCCGCCCCAACCACTCCATAGTTGCACGCCCGGTACGTACACTTATGTAAGGGACCCATTAGCAAGATAAGCAAGATAAGCAAGTTAAGTATGACAAGCTATGAATGAACAAGTAAGCATAATGAAGCATAACTGGCTCATGCATGATTAGGGCAGAATATGTTATGATTGGTTGAGCATGTTATGTTGGTTAAGTAGGTTATGTATTGTTTCTTGTTGCGGATAATTATGTTGTACTTGCTGAGCGAAAGCTCACGTGTCTTACGTCTATGCTGTAGGTAAGCAACCTGTCAGCAACTTTTGACACAAGATGGCGAGCGGGGTAGGGTGAACTGTGAAGTGAGTGGGATAATTTGCCGCCACGCGTTTTGTTTCATTTATGTATAGTATTTAATATCCGAATTGCAAACATCGTTTTATATATTGCTTTCCGATCGTTTATCGCCTTTCCGTTCGTACATACTATATAAAAAAAAAAAAAAAAAATTTCCGCTGATTACGCTAAGTAAGTAAGTAAGTATGAATGCCATTATGTATATATGTATGTATGGTAACGGCCTGTGCTAGGCGGGTCGTTACAGAGTTGGTATCAGAGCGGTTTCCTGCTATCCCAGTTCACAGTCTGCCTGCCATCGCCACCATCATTGTAAGTTAAATTTTATTTTTAATAGTAAATAATTATTATGCGCCTATGTTATGGTAGACTCGAAGATATGGACCCAGCTTTAGTCGACGCAGACCGAGAGGCGACGAGGTCATTCTTTCAGTCGTGTCCACTTATGTTCGACGGTACGAGACGTACAGTACCTGTGGCAGCATGGTTGTACAATATGGAGTTGATCTTCTACATCTGTCACATAGAGGCCCGGTTACAAGTCTCTTTAGTAAGCCGGTGTTTCGCCGTGGATGCCCGGATATGGTGGATCACTATAGGCGAGCGACAGCTACCTAGTCGCACGTGGGCTCATTTCCGTGCGACAGTGAGCGCCAGGTACGAACCGTTGCTGGGAGAGGGAGCGGGCGACCTACTACGTGATCCTGAGATCTATCAGGATATGCACTATACCCGTTACCTTGGCTATGTAGCGGACTGGCACGCATACCCTCAGGAGACTATGAGCCATTACTGCCGACGTTTTCAGGAGTCGATGATGCCTTTCATTCCTCAGGAGCTACACAGTCCCGAGCTTCAGGCATTAGTGATCCTTAGGAACGGATTGCCGATTCAGATCCGTCAGCACGTCCCTATGCCTGCGCCTGGCATGTCGGTCGAGCATATGATAGACGATATTTTGGGGGCCGAGGCTATCATTCATGCTATGCACGCCCCGGATATGGCAGAGGGCCATCAGGCGCCTGTGGATGATACGGGGATAGGAGAGCCAGTTTTTGAGGCGGGCCCAGTCTTCCCGGAGGACCCGATTCCAGCGGTCCCGATACAGGAGGTGCCACCTCAGGACGCCGAGGACGACATGGCGGCTGACGACTTCGTCCCCGATGATCCCATCATTGCTCCGGAGGATAACCCGGAGGACCCCCCGATTATTGATATTTCTAGTGACGATGAGGATGACTTAGTGCCAGAGCCGGAGTCCGAGGACGCAGGCTGGCTGGAGTATGAGGAGGATTTAGATGATCCGGAGGAGATTCCGTTGGCTGATGGAAAGGGAGAGTCAGACTCCGACGCCTCCTCGGTAGTCACTGTAGAGATTATAGATTAGGTTGATTGTATATATATATACTTTTTGATGCTAGACTGTTGGGTACTAGCTTATTCTTTTTGATGATAGGCTTGTACATGTGTATGATGGTAAAGTGGTAGACACTTCCATCCAATTTTTTTTTTTTGACCATGTACGTACTGTATGTATAAGATATGTATTTACGGTATTGTAAATATGATGTACAGTTTGTACGAATACAAAAAGACAATTCAAGAATGAAGTGTCATGTTACGATATGAGCATGGAAATAATGTTATGTTATGTTATGTAATATGATATGTATGAATGAGATGTTATGCATGAAATACAATACGATGATATGTCTATAATCGAGTACGATTACTATGCCAAAGTATTGTGGTACATTATGATATAATCTGCATGAAAGAAAAGATATTGATAGTATGGTAATATCTTTTCTTATGATTTTATAGGAATTAGAAATGGTGCACACCTGTAGAACGGACACGCGTAGAGCGGTACCCTCAAACCTTCATGAGCCTGATCTCGCGACCGTTGTAGGGAATTTACAATGGCAGTTGCTTGAACAGCAATGTGAAACAGATAGATTGCGAGAGCAGTTGGCTCAGATGAACCAAAGACCCCGGGGAGATGAAGTTCCCCCACACCCCGAGAGAGCAGCCCCGGTAGCACCTCAGGCACCAGAGGTTCCACAGAACTTTGAGGTCCCGTTATCACCCGTTGGGATTCCTGCGAATCTGCCACCGGTACGGGAGGATTTGCTTTATGAGCGCTTTAGGCTGATGAAGGCGCCAGAATTTGAGGGACCGATGGATCCGATAGCTGCTGATAACTGGTTGATTGATATCCAAGTTATCTTGGATTTTATGAGACTGTCAGAATAGGAGAAGGTTCTGTGTGCGTCCTTCGCTCTCAAGAAAGACGCGAGGCATTGGTGGATGACCGTCCAGATGCACCGAGACGTCACTACCATGAGCTGGCAGGATTTCGTTACGGAGTTTCGGAACATGTTTATAATAGAGAGATCCTAGCAGCCCAGCAGGACGAGTTTTCCAGTTTGAAGCAAGGGTCAATGACTGTAATAGGGGCAGTCAAGAAATTTGAACAGTTAGCCCGGTTGTGCCCGGAGTTGGTGCCCAACGAGACTGAAAAGGTCAGGCGAATGATGAAGATGTTTCGCACCGACATCGCCAAGCAAGTAAGTGCTGGCAGTAGCCCACCTACCCTGGTATCCGACTGTGTGAGTCGAGCCATAAGAGCGGAATATTGGATTAACCAGGACAAGGAAGCAAGGGCTCAGATTTTCAAGGCGAGGAAAGAAGAGAAAGTTGTGGTAAAGCCGACGCAGCCCCGGCAAGCACTAGAAGCGACCCAGAGAGGCCCGATGAATAGCCCTGTCCAAGGTTCCAAACAGTTCGGGAGGAACAAGAGAAAAGGAAATTTCTCTGGTCCAGGTCCACAAAGGAATTTCCCTCAGAAGAAGAACTTTAGAGGAAATGAGGGAAACAGTGCTGAGTACCCGGTGTGCACCAAATATGGGAAGAAACACCCTGGGATTTGCAGATTTGGATCTAATGTTTGTTTCCTCTGTGGCAAGGAAGGGCATTATGCGAGGAACTGCACCTTAAATAATCAGGGCAAGAACCCTTCTTATACAAGCCGGAACCACAACAGCCAGTTGCATGCTGTCCAAGCGAGGCTTGAAGGACCCTCAATCACTCAAGGTAGATTGAAGGCTCCTGAACCCCAAGCCCGAATATATGCTTACACGAAGGGAGATGCTGAAGCTGGAACTTCACATGTGGTGACAGGTCAGATTTATATCGCCACTCATAATGCTATTGCCTTGTTTGATTCGGGTGCTACGCATTCATTTATGTCATTGGAGTCCGTCCAGAAACTAGAAAGAGTTGTGGATAAGTTAGAGCAGCCTTTCAAAACCTCTTTGCCTTCCGGAGAAATTTTGTGGTCCAATTTTTGGATCCGAAATATTTCCGTCATTCTCTGTAATAGAGAATTGTTTGTAGATCTCATCGCAATCAAGCTTCAAGATTTCGATGTGATCTTAGGGATGGATTTCTTAGGAAAATACGACGCCAAGATCGACTGTCGAAGACGTTGCGTCATGTTCAACCCCTACAGCAAAGAAGAGTTCACCTTCTACGGACAGACTCAACACTCCGCAACCCGACTGATTTCAGCAATGAAGGCATGGAAAATGTTAGCTAATGGTTGTCAAGGATATTTAGCTAACATAGTGGACAAGGATCGAGAAGTAAAGTTGACACCGAAGGACGTTCCCATTATTGAGGAATATATGGATGTCTTTCCGGAAGAATTACCAGGACTCCGCCGGAACACAAAATCTCGTTCGTAATCGAATTACTACCTGGAGCCGCACCGATATCGAAAGCACCCTACCGTATGGCACCTGCCGAGCTTAGGGAACTCCAAGTGCAGTTACAGGAACTGCTGGACAAGGGATTTATACGACAAAGCTTTTCCCCATGGGGAGCACCTGTGTTATTCGTGAAGAAGAAAGATGGATCTTTGCGCATGTGTATTGACTACCGTGAGCTAAACAAGATTACGATCAAGAACAAGTATCCCCTTCCGAGGATTGATGATCTCTTCGATCAACTCAGAGGAGCGGTAGTATTTTCGAAGGTTGACTTACGTTCAGGCTATCATCAGCTTAGGATTAAGGGATCGGATATCTCCAAGACAGCTTTTCGAACACGTTACGGGCACTATGAGTTTTTGGTTATGCCCTTTGGATTAACCAATGCCCCAGCTGCATTTATGGACCTGATGAACCGAGTGTTCAAGGAATTTGGATAAGTTCGTTATCGTCTTTATTGATGATATTTTAATTTATTCAAGGTCCAAAGAGGAACATGAGCATCACCTTAGGTTGGTGATGGAAAAGTTGAGACGGAATCAGCTGTATGCCAAATTCACAAAATGTGAATTTTGGTTGGAGAAAGTTCATTTCTAGGGTCACGTGGTGTTAAAGGAAGGAATTTTGTAGATCCTGCTAAGGTAGAAGCGGTTAGTACATGGCCAGCGCCTAAGAATGTCACGGAAATAAGGAGCTTTCTTGGATTAGCTGGATACTATCGACGGTTCGTTGAGGGATTTTCCAAGATTGCTGCACCACTCACCACTCTTACCAGAAAAGGACAGAATTTTGAATGGACCCAGAAATGTGAGGAGAATTTCCAAGAGCTCAAGAGGAAGCTAACAAGTGCACCTGTGCTGATAATTCCTGATGTAGATGCAGGAAATTTCGTGATCTACACCGACGCCTCGAAAAGTGGATTAGGAGCCGTTCTGATGCAAAACGGGAAGGTAGTAGCCTACGCATCCCGTCAGCTGAAGATTCACGAAAGGAATTATCCCACTCATGATTTGGAGCTCGCGGTGGTAGTTTTCGCGCTCAAGATTTGGAGACACTATTTGTACGGAAACAAATGCGAAATCTACACCGATCATCAGAGCCTTAAGTACATATTCACTCAGAAGGAGCTCAACATGAGACAGCGTAGATGGCTGGAGCTCGTAAAGGATTATGACTGCGAGATCCTTTACCACCCTGGCAAGGCGAATAAAGTAGTAGATGCTCTAAGTAGGAAATCTGTAGGCATGCTGATGTCTATCGAAGCGTTCCTAAGCCACTACAAAAGGAAATTTCTGAGTTTAACCTGGAGATGATAACGGGGAAATTGTCTCTCTACTATTCGATCCGAATTGATGGAATCCATTAAGTCACACCAGGAAAAGATCCCTTTTGCTAAAAACGCAGCTTTTTGGCAAAAAGAGCAATGAGTTTAGGACTTCTGTAGATGGTGTCATCTACTTCAAGGAAAGGATTTGTGTTCCCGACTTCGAAGTTTTAAAGGATCAGATTTTGTCAGAAGCACATATGACACCATACTCAGTACATCCAGGAGCTTCCAAATGTACAAGGACCTCCGAGAAAACTATTGGTGGCCAAATATGAAGAATGAAGTTGCTGAATTCGTATCGAAATGCTTAACTTGTCAGAAAGTTAAGGCTGAGCATCGACATCCTGGTGGAGAATTACAGAAAATAGAGTTCCTGAATGGAAATGGGAGCAAATTACTATGGATTTCATAGTAGGACTACCCAGGACGTCAAGTGGGAATGACATGATTTGGGTTATCGTGGATAGATTAACCAAATCAGCTCACTTGATTGCAATTAAGGCTACCTTTCAGTGGAAAATTGACCAAAATTTTCGTATCCCAGATCGTCAGATTTCATGGAGTACCAAAATCGATCATCTCGGATCGTGATGGACGTTTCACCTCTCGATTTTGGATTAGTGTTCACAACGCCATGAGGTCGAAATTGAAGTTCAGTACGGCATTTCACCCCCAAACTGACGGTCAATCAGAACAGACCATCCAGACACTGGAAGACATGCTGAGGTCATGTGTGCTAGACTTCAAAGGAAATTGGGATCAGAAGCTGCCATTGATCGAATTCTCTACAACAACTTGTCATGCTTCGATTGGTATGGCTCCATTTGAAGCACTATATGGGAGGAAGTGTCGATCTCCTATCCATTGGCAGGAAGTTGGACAAACAGCTTCAAACCACGGACTTCATCAAAAAGACCTCCGAGGATATCAAGAAGATCAAGCAAAGACTCGACATAGCTTTTAGCAGACAGAAAAGCTATGCCGATAAACGTAGGAGGCCTCTAGAATTCCAAGTTGGCGATGCTGTTTTCATCAAGATTGCTCTTATGAAAGGAGTAATGTGATTTGGCAAAAAGGGGAAGCTTAGTCCGAGGTATACAGGACATTGAGATTCTTGAGCGAATTGGAAAAGTAGCCTATAAGCTTGCCCTACCGCCGGAATTAGCTTCGATGCATAATGTTTTTCATGTATCGATGCTAAAGAAGTATATCTCAGACCCTTCCCATGTGCTTAGTCAGGAACCGGTGGAGGTTCAAACGGACTTGACTTATGAAGAAAAGCCAGTTCGAATTTTGGATCGGGAAGAGAAGGTCTTAAGGAATAAAACCATTCCCTTGGTTAAAGTATTGTGGCAAAACCACAAGGTTGAAGAAGCAACCTGGGAATTGGAAGATGAGATGAGGAACTACCCCAGTTTGTTCTAATTTTCGAGGACGAAAATTTTAAGGGGGTAGATTGTAAGAACTAGTCAACATTCGATTTTGTATAGCCACTTTTTTGGTATTTATGAAAAAGCCCGGCTTAGGGTTTTTATTGAATTTTATGAGTTCTTATAAACCATAAGACTCGAAATGATTGCTTAGTTAAGCACATGATCTTTTGAGTTAAAAAGATAGAAAAATTCTACGATTTTATAGAAGGTCAAAGTTGACCAAGAAGTCAAAGTTGACCAAGAAGGTCAAAGTTGACCAAGAAAGTCAAGGTTGACCCGTAAAGTCAACTATATGACGGGAATGAAGTATGTTAAGCAGTATAGGAAATATACTGCGAAAACTATTTTTATGAGTAAAATAGTTAGAATTTGATTTAAAAACCACCATAGAAAAATCAAGCACATTAAATAGGTTATTAGGGCTGAAGGGCTTGAAGCAAAAAGAAAGTTTTCGTACAGTCCATTTTAAGACAGATAAATTTTTTGGACTGCAAAACACAATACACAATACTGTGTAATAATGAAACACAGTATTTGCAATAATCTGTTTTGGCTCAAAGTTAGACTGTTTATCAAGAACACAAAGGCAAACAAGCCCTAAGGTGGATGACATCACCTTATCCATGAATTATGACATCATTATGGATTTAAGTAAAAATTGGAAAGAATTAGGAAGGTTCTAGACCATGAATGGCCGGCCACCTCACC
>CM046372.1:16871405-16907909 GCA_025413025.1 Ficus hispida
TTTGTGTTTAAATTTGAGTTAATATGAAAATCTTAAAAATCAAACTTTTATAACAATTTAATCCAGGGTCATAACGGTTAACACCTTGGTCTCCTTTTGACCACGTCATAACCGTTGTGAACGTGTGTCATAACGTTATGATCGTGCTCCTTTGTAAACAGGGTCATAACTGTTGTGACCTTAGTCAAACATGGAAATGCATGCCCTTTCTCAGGACCCTTTGTATTTAAGATTGAGTTAACACGAAAATATTAAAAATCAATCCATTATACAATTTTATCCATGGTCATAACCATTGTAACCGTGTGGGCATAACGTTATGACCGTGGTCTCCTTTTATGAAATAGGATCATAATTGTTATGACCCTGGTGAACAGGAAGAATGCATGCCCTTTTCATGATCCTTTGTGTTTAAGTTTGAGTTAACACGAAAATCTTAAATATTAAACTTTATATAATTTTATCGAGGGTCATAACCGTTGTGATCGTGTAGTCATAGACGGTTATGACTGTGGTCTCTTTTGTGAAACAGGGTCATAACTGTTGTGACCCTACTGAAACAGGGAGAATACATGCCCTTTTTCAAGATCCTTTGTGTTTAAATTTGAGTTAACATGAAAATCTTAAAAATCCAACTTTTATATAATTTTATCCAGGGTCATCATCATTTTGACCGTGTGGTCATAACAGTTATGATGATGGTCTCCTTTTTGTAAGAACTAGAAATTTCAACGTTTCGTTTTCTTGTATAGAAACTTGCCATTGTGGTATTTATGAAAAGCCCGGCTTAGGGTTTTATTGAATTTTATGAGTTCTTATAAAGCATAAGACTCGAAAATGATGCTTAGTAAGCACATGATCTTTTGAGTTAAAAAGATAGAAAAATTCTATGATTTATAGAAAGTCAAAGTTGACCAAGAAGGTCAAAGTTGACCAAGAAGGTCAAAGTTGACAAGAAAGTCAAGGTTGACCCGTAAAGTCAACTATATGACGGGAATGAAGTATGTTAAGCAGTATAGGAAATATACTGCGAAAACTATTTTTATGAGTAAATAGTTAGAATTTGATTTAAAACCACCATAGAAAAATCAGCACATTAAATAGGTATTAAGGGCCGAAGGGCTTGAAGCAAAAAGAAAAGTTTCTTACAGTCCATTTTAAGACAGATAGATTTTGGACTGCAAAACAATATACAATACTGTGTAATATGAACACAGTATTTTCAATATCTGTTTTGGCTCAAAGTTAGACTGTTTATCAAGACACAAAGCAAACAAGCCCTAAGGTGGATGACATCACCTTATCCATGAATTATGACATCATTATGGATTTAAGTAAAAATTGGAAAGAAATTAGGAAGGTTCTAGACCATGAATGGCCGGCCACCTCACCCTCCAATAGTATAAAAAGTTAGTTTTTGGAGGACTATTTTACAAATTTGAAAAGTTCTAAAACCTCTATAAATAGGGGTGCATTTTATTCAAAAAAATCAGAAATTCTAGTGAAATTCTGTCCATTTTTCTGCTCCAAAAACCGACCTTAGGCAGCCAAGAAAGAGAGAACAAAAACCAAAATCCAAGTGTGAGGATTAGTGAGTAAAGTTCGGATTTCACCTAGGAGCCAAGAAAAAAGTGCTGGAAAATTTTGGAGCTCAATCTTGGCCAAGTGGCCGGTTCATGTGAGCAAGAAAAGGGTGAGAAAATTGCTTGGGAACTAGGGGGAGTGGTCGGATTTTGGTGGGAATTAGCAACCAAGAGACACAAAAATTCTTGGGTAGGCTAGGGGAGAGGCCGGTTGCATCCTAGGAGCCAAGGAGCTGAAAAAGTTTGGACCAAACCCTAACCATTCTTAGGGTCAAGAAAGGTAACTCTCCCATAGCCTTAAGCTTTCAATTTGGTTTCAATTTGAAATTTACATGTATTTCAAGTTGTCAATTGTATGGCATAAGCTCAATTTTCATTAATTGCCTTAGTTTAGAAGTTAGATATGTGCTTGATTAGATCTAAGGGTGGTTTGGATTTATTAAGTTTTGCATGATTATTTGATGTTTGATTGATGTATGTTGTTTGTATGATAGCTGCTGGATAGGGTTATATGTCCCCTAATTGGATTAAAGTTGATCTAGAATGGTTAAATAGGTTGCATGGTTAATTTGGATGAATTATGCAACTTTGGAAATTAGGCAAACCCTAGAATTCTAGAAAAGAATAATGGTTTGCATGGCTGTATTTTAAAATGTGTTTAAAGAAAATTTACATTAGAAAAAGCACTGTATGTTGATGTTAAGCTCCCGCTGTGTTCGGTTGAGGTAGTGTGCGCGATTAGGATGCAAAACCAAGTTGAACAAGAGAAACTGCCAGATTCGGGTCTAAGCTGACCAGTTTTCTGGAAACTTAAATTTGAGGCTCTTAGAGTCCGAATCTGGTAAAACCTAAAACATGAAAGTTGTAGATAAGGGTTTTTCCTAGTGGACAACATAGACAGTTTTTCAAAATGAGGCTCCAACGGCTTCGTTTTTATGGAAATCCGAGCCTGACTGTGCCCAGTTTTCATGCACGGCCAGGTGACTTCAACAGGGTAAATGAGTAAGTTAAATTTCGAACTGGGTTTTGACCAAAACATGAAAGTTTTAGTGTTTTTCAAGGTCAAAAACTTTTATGAAGAAAAGTTTTTCAGATTCGATCTGGATTTTTAAATAAAAATTGGAATTCAAAAACTGTGTAGGAAACAGGAAATTCCTGCACTGGATTTTCTAAAACAAAACAGAAAAACTGTATTTTCCCACTAAACCCAATGTTTTGACTGCTAAAACTGTTCCAATGGCAGTTTTCAGCCCTTAACAATTTATAAAACCTACTCATAAGATTTCAAGGATTTTTGAAAGAAAAATCTAAGTTTCTAAAAACAAAGCAAGAAGTGATTTTTAACCAAGTTATTGGTTTGGGCCCAAAGCCCAAGGGTTATCCAATGTAACCCAATAAAGGACCAAGCCTTTTTATTACAACCCTTATCTTGAGGGTTACTTACGAGGTTACAAATAGTAACCGTTTGCGATATTTTCAAGGTAATATTGTGGGGACATATAACTAGGAAGTAAAGTAAATGTTGGTTGATTACCAACAATTTAGGAATAGGATTTATAGAATCCTTACCCTATGTCCTTTGTAATAGCAGGGGATAATCTGCTATTGCGCCCTGATCTGGAACAGCTCAGCATCGGACATAGGAGACAAGGTAAGTACAACTCCGCCTACAACATAGGCTTTTGTTGTATACTTGCCCAAGTATGAATGATATAGATGGGATGTGATTGTATGTTAGAGGTGTATGATATTAGGAAAATGTTATATGATGTGATGCAATGACGTTATGTGCTATGATTTCAGTATGACATGATGTATGATATGTCTATGATGCATTAAGTTATGTTATGAAGCATGATATGATTCTATCTCATGAATATGTGACATCACGAAGCATGTTCACTAATTCTAAAGAAGAGTAAGATCAAACATGATTTATGAAAGACAAGTATGATGGCAAGCAGTTGCCTGTGTCATACCGACCCGCTCGCAGGTCGGGTTGGACTATGGTTTGAGTTGGAAATGGACTGGCCGCCCCAACCACTCCATAGTTGCACACCCGGTACGTACACTTATGTAAGGGACCCATTAGCAAGATAAGCAAGATAAGCAAGTTAAGTATGACAAGCTATGAATGAACAAGTAAGCATAATGAAGCATAACTGGCTCATGCATGATTAGGGCAGAATATGTTATGATTGGTTGAGCATGTTATGTTGGTTAAGTAGGTTATGTATTGTTTCTTGTTGCGGATAATTATGTTGTACTTGCTGAGCGAAAGCTCACGTGTCTTACGTCTATGCTGTAGGTAAGCAACCTGTCAGCAACTTTTGACACAAGATGGAGAGCGGGGTAGGGTGAACTGTGAAGTGAGTGGGATAATTTGCCGCCACGCGTTTTGTTTCATTTATGTATAGTATTTAATATCCGAATTGCAAACATCGTTTTATATATTGCTTTCCGATCGTTTATCGCCTTTCCGTTCGTACATACTATATAAAAAAAAAAAAAAAAATTTCCGCTGATTACGCTAAGTAAGTAAGTAAGTATGAATGCCATTATGTATATATGTATGTATGGTAACGGCCTGTGCTAGGCGGGTCGTTACAGAGTTGGTATCAGAGCGGTTTCCTGCTATCCCAGTTCACAGTCTGCCTGCCATCGCCACCATCATTGTAAGTTAAATTTTATTTTTAATAGTAAATAATTATTATGCGCCTATGTTATGGTAGACTCGAAGATATGGTCCCAGCTTTAGTCGACGCAGACCGAGAGGCGACGAGGTCATTCTTTCAGTCGTGTCCACTTATGTTCGACGGTACGAGACGTACAGTACCTGTGGCAGCATGGTTGTACAATATGGAGTTGATCTTCTACATCTGTCACATAGAGGCCCGGTTACAAGTCTCTTTAGTAAGCCGGTGTTTCGCCGTGGATGCCCGGATATGGTGGATCACTATAGGCGAGCGACAGCTACCTAGTCGCACGTGGGCTCATTTCCGTGCGACAGTGAGCGCCAGGTACGAACCGTTGCTGGGAGAGGGAGCGGGCGACCTACTACGTGATCCTGAGATCTATCAGGATATGCACTATACCCGTTACCTTGGCTATGTAGCGGACTGGCACGCATACCCTCAGGAGACTATGAGCCATTACTGCCGACGTTTTCAGGAGTCGATGATGCCTTTCATTCCTCAGGAGCTACACAGTCCCGAGCTTCAGGCATTAGTGATCCTTAGGAACGGATTGCCGATTCAGATCCGTCAGCACGTCCCTATGCCTGCGCCTGGCATGTCGGTCGGGCATATGATAGACGATATTTTGGGGGCCGAGGCTATCATTCATGCTATGCACGCCCCGGATATGGCAGAGGGCCATCAGGCGCCTGTGGATGATACGGGGATAGGAGAGCCAGTTTTTGAGGCGGGCCCAGTCTTCCCGGAGGACCCGATTCCAGCGGTCCCGATACAGGAGGTGCCACCTCAGGACGCCGAGGACGACATGGCGGCTGACGACTTCGTCCCCGATGATCCCATCATTGCTCCGGAGGATAACCCGGAGGACCCCCCGATTATTGATATTTCTAGTGACGATGAGGATGACTTAGTGCCAGAGCCGGAGTCCGAGGACGCAGGCTGGCTGGAGTATGAGGAGGATTTAGATGATCCGGAGGAGATTCCGTTGGCTGATGGAAAGGGAGAGTCAGACTCCGACGCCTCCTCGGTAGTCACTGTAGAGATTATAGATTAGGTTGATTGTATATATATATACTTTTTGATGCTAGACTGTTGGGTACTAGCTTATTCTTTTTGATGATAGGCTTGTACATGTGTATGATGGTAAAGTGGTAGACACTTCCATCCAATTTTTTTTTTTTGACCATGTACGTACTGTATGTATAAGATATGTATTTACGGTATTGTAAATATGATGTACAGTTTGTACGAATACAAAAAGACAATTCAAGAATGAAGTGTCATGTTACGATATGAGCATGGAAATAATGTTATGTTATGTTATGTAATATGATATGTATGAATGAGATGTTATGCATGAAATACAATACGATGATATGTCTATAATCGAGTACGATTACTATGCCAAAGTATTGTGGTACATTATGATATAATCTGCATGAAAGAAAAGATATTGATAGTATGGTAATATCTTTTCTTATGATTTTATAGGAATTAGAAATGGTGCACACCTGTAGAACGGACACGCGTAGAGCGGTACCCTCAAACCTTCATGAGCCTGATCTCGCGACCGTTGTAGGGAATTTACAATGGCAGTTGCTTGAACAGCAATGTGAAACAGATAGATTGCGAGAGCAGTTGGCTCAGATGAACCAAAGACCCCGGGGAGATGAAGTTCCCCACACCCCGAGAGAGCAGCCCCGGTAGCACCTCAGGCACCAGAGGTTCCACAGAACTTTGAGGTCCCGTTATCACCCGTTGGGATTCCTGCGAATCTGCCACCGGTACGGGAGGATTTGCTTTATGAGCGCTTTAGGCTGATGAAGGCGCCAGAATTTGAGGGACCGATGGATCCGATAGCTGCTGATAACTGGTTGATTGATATCCAAGTTATCTTGGATTTTATGAGACTGTCAGAATAGGAGAAGGTTCTGTGTGCGTCCTTCGCTCTCAAGAAAGACGCGAGGCATTGGTGGATGACCGTCCAGATGCACCGAGACGTCACTACCATGAGCTGGCAGGATTTCGTTACGGAGTTTCGGAACATGTTTTATAATAGAGAGATCCTAGCAGCCCAGCAGGACGAGTTTTCCAGTTTGAAGCAAGGGTCAATGACTGTAATAGGGGCAGTCAAGAAATTTGAACAGTTAGCCCGGTTGTGCCCGGAGTTGGTGCCCAACGAGACTGAAAAGGTCAGGCGAATGATGAAGATGTTTCGCACCGACATCGCCAAGCAAGTAAGTGCTGGCAGTAGCCCACCTACCCTGGTATCCGACTGTGTGAGTCGAGCCATAAGAGCGGAATATTGGATTAACCAGGACAAGGAAGCAAGGGCTCAGATTTTCAAGGCGAGGAAAGAAGAGAAAGTTGTGGTAAAGCCGACGCAGCCCCGGCAAGCACTAGAAGCGACCCAGAGAGGCCCGATGAATAGCCCTGTCCAAGGTTCCAAACAGTTCGGGAGGAACAAGAGAAAAGGAAATTTCTCTGGTCCAGGTCCACAAAGGAATTTCCCTCAGAAGAAGAACTTTAGAGGAAATGAGGGAAACAGTGCTGAGTACCCGGTGTGCACCAAATATGGGAAGAAACACCCTGGGATTTGCAGATTTGGATCTAATGTTTGTTTCCTCTGTGGCAAGGAAGGGCATTATGCGAGGAACTGCACCTTAAATAATCAGGGCAAGAACCCTTCTTATACAAGCCGGAACCACAACAGCCAGTTGCATGCTGTCCAAGCGAGGCTTGAAGGACCCTCAATCACTCAAGGTAGATTGAAGGCTCCTGAACCCCAAGCCCGAATATATGCTTACACGAAGGGAGATGCTGAAGCTGGAACTTCACATGTGGTGACAGGTCAGATTTATATCGCCACTCATAATGCTATTGCCTTGTTTGATTCGGGTGCTACGCATTCATTTATGTCATTGGAGTCCGTCCAGAAACTAGAAAGAGTTGTGGATAAGTTAGAGCAGCCTTTCAAAACCTCTTTGCCTTCCGGAGAAATTTTGTGGTCCAATTTTTGGATCCGAAATATTTCCGTCATTCTCTGTAATAGAGAATTGTTTGTAGATCTCATCGCAATCAAGCTTCAAGATTTCGATGTGATCTTAGGGATGGATTTCTTAGGAAAATACGACGCCAAGATCGACTGTCGAAGACGTTGCGTCATGTTCAACCCCTACAGCAAAGAAGAGTTCACCTTCTACGGACAGACTCAACACTCCGCAACCCGACTGATTTCAGCAATGAAGGCATGGAAAATGTTAGCTAATGGTTGTCAAGGATATTTAGCTAACATAGTGGACAAGGATCGAGAAGTAAAGTTGACACCGAAGGACGTTCCCATTATTGAGGAATATATGGATGTCTTTCCGGAAGAATTACCAGGACTCCCGCCGGAACACAAAATCTCGTTCGTAATCGAATTACTACCTGGAGCCGCACCGATATCGAAAGCACCCTACCGTATGGCACCTGCCGAGCTTAGGGAACTCCAAGTGCAGTTACAGGAACTGCTGGACAAGGGATTTATACGACAAAGCTTTTCCCCATGGGGAGCACCTGTGTTATTCGTGAAGAAGAAAGATGGATCTTTGCGCATGTGTATTGACTACCGTGAGCTAAACAAGATTACGATCAAGAACAAGTATCCCCTTCCGAGGATTGATGATCTCTTCGATCAACTCAGAGGAGCGGTAGTATTTTCGAAGGTTGACTTACGTTCAGGCTATCATCAGCTTAGGATTAAGGGATCGGATATCTCCAAGACAGCTTTTCGAACACGTTACGGGCACTATGAGTTTTTGGTTATGCCCTTTGGATTAACCAATGCCCCAGCTGCATTTATGGACCTGATGAACCGAGTGTTCAAGGAATATTTGGATAAGTTCGTTATCGTCTTTATTGATGATATTTTAATTTATTCAAGGTCCAAAGAGGAACATGAGCATCACCTTAGGTTGGTGATGGAAAAGTTGAGACGGAATCAGCTGTATGCCAAATTCACAAAATGTGAATTTTGGTTGGAGAAAGTTCATTTCTAGGGTCACGTGGTGTTAAAGGAAGGAATTTTTGTAGATCCTGCTAAGGTAGAAGCGGTTAGTACATGGCCAGCGCCTAAGAATGTCACGGAAATAAGGAGCTTTCTTGGATTAGCTGGATACTATCGACGGTTCGTTGAGGGATTTTCCAAGATTGCTGCACCACTCACCACTCTTACCAGAAAAGGACAGAATTTTGAATGGACCCAGAAATGTGAGGAGAATTTCCAAGAGCTCAAGAGGAAGCTAACAAGTGCACCTGTGCTGATAATTCCTGATGTAGATGCAGGAAATTTCGTGATCTACACCGACGCCTCGAAAAGTGGATTAGGAGCCGTTCTGATGCAAAACGGGAAGGTAGTAGCCTACGCATCCCGTCAGCTGAAGATTCACGAAAGGAATTATCCCACTCATGATTTGGAGCTCGCGGTGGTAGTTTTCGCGCTCAAGATTTGGAGACACTATTTGTACGGAAACAAATGCGAAATCTACACCGATCATCAGAGCCTTAAGTACATATTCACTCAGAAGGAGCTCAACATGAGACAGCGTAGATGGCTGGAGCTCGTAAAGGATTATGACTGCGAGATCCTTTACCACCCTGGCAAGGCGAATAAAGTAGTAGATGCTCTAAGTAGGAAATCTGTAGGCATGCTGATGTCTATCGAAGCGTTTCCTAAGCCACTACAAAAGGAAATTTCTGAGTTTAACCTGGAGATGATAACGGGGAAATTGTCTTCTCTGACTATTCGATCCGAATTGATGGAATCCATTAAGTCACACCAGGAAAAGATCCCTTTTTGCTAAAAACGCAGCTTTTTGGCAAAAAGAGCAATGAGTTTAGGACTTCTGTAGATGGTGTCATCTACTTCAAGGAAAGGATTTGTGTTCCCGACTTCGAAGTTTTAAAGGATCAGATTTTGTCAGAAGCACATATGACACCATACTCAGTACATCCAGGAGCTTCCAAGATGTACAAGGACCTCCGAGAAAACTATTGGTGGCCAAATATGAAGAATGAAGTTGCTGAATTCGTATCGAAATGCTTAACTTGTCAGAAAGTTAAGGCTGAGCATCGACATCCTGGTGGAGAATTACAGAAAATAGAGTTTCCTGAATGGAAATGGGAGCAAATTACTATGGATTTCATAGTAGGACTACCCAGGACGTCAAGTGGGAATGACATGATTTGGGTTATCGTGGATAGATTAACCAAATCAGCTCACTTGATTGCAATTAAGGCTACCTTTTCAGTGGAGAAATTGACCAAAATTTTCGTATCCCAGATCGTCAGATTTCATGGAGTACCAAAATCGATCATCTCGGATCGTGATGGACGTTTCACCTCTCGATTTTGGATTAGTGTTCACAACGCCATGAGGTCGAAATTGAAGTTCAGTACGGCATTTCACCCCCAAACTGACGGTCAATCAGAACAGACCATCCAGACACTGGAAGACATGCTGAGGTCATGTGTGCTAGACTTCAAAGGAAATTGGGATCAGAAGCTGCCATTGATCGAATTCTCGTACAACAACAGTTGTCATGCTTCGATTGGTATGGCTCCATTTGAAGCACTATATGGGAGGAAGTGTCGATCTCCTATCCATTGGCAGGAAGTTGGACAAAAACAGCTTCAAACCACGGACTTCATCAAAAAGACCTCCGAGGATATCAAGAAGATCAAGCAAAGACTCGACATAGCTTTTAGCAGACAGAAAAGCTATGCCGATAAACGTAGGAGGCCTCTAGAATTCCAAGTTGGCGATGCTGTTTTCATCAAGATTGCTCTTATGAAAGGAGTAATGTGATTTGGCAAAAAGGGGAAGCTTAGTCCGAGGTATACAGGACCATTTGAGATTCTTGAGCGAATTGGAAAAGTAGCCTATAAGCTTGCCCTACCGCCGGAATTAGCTTCGATGCATAATGTTTTTCATGTATCGATGCTAAAGAAGTATATCCCAGACCCTTCCCATGTGCTTAGTCAGGAACCGGTGGAGGTTCAAACGGACTTGACTTATGAAGAAAAGCCAGTTCGAATTTTGGATCGGGAAGAGAAGGTCTTAAGGAATAAAACCATTCCCTTGGTTAAAGTATTGTGGCAAAACCACAAGGTTGAAGAAGCAACCTGGGAATTGGAAGATGAGATGAGGAGGAACTACCCCAGTTTGTTCTAATTTTCGAGGACGAAAATTTTAAGGGGGGTAGATTGTAAGAACTAGAAATTTCAACATTTCGATTTCTTGTATAGAAACTTGCCATTGTTGGTATTTATGAAAAAGCCCGGCTTAGGGTTTTTATTGAATTTTATGAGTTCTTATAAACCATAAGACTCGAAAATGATTGCTTAGTTAAGCACATGATCTTTTGAGTTAAAAAGATAGAAAAATTCTACGATTTTATAGAAGGTCAAAGTTGACCAAGAAGGTCAAAGTTGACCAAGAAGGTCAAAGTTGACCAAGAAAGTCAAGGTTGACCCGTAAAGTCAACTATATGACGGGAATGAAGTATGTTAAGCAGTATAGGAAATATACTGCGAAAACTATTTTTATGAGTAAAATAGTTAGAATTTGATTTAAAACCACCATAGAAAAATCAAGCACATTAAATAGGTTATTAAGGGCTGAAGGGCTTGAAGCAAAAAGAAAAGTTTTCGTACAGTCCATTTTAAGACAGATAAATTTTGGACTGCAAAACAATATACAATACTGTGTAATAATGAACACAGTATTTGCAATATCTGTTTTGGCTCAAAGTTAGACTGTTTATCAAGACACAAAGGCAAACAAGCCCTAAGGTGGATGACATCACCTTATCCATGAATTATGACATCATTATGGATTTAAGTAAAAATTGGAAAGAAATTAGGAAGGTTCTAGACCATGAATGGCCGGCCACCTCACCCTCCAATATTGTAAAAAGTTAGTTTTTGGAGGACTATTTTACAAATTTGAAAAGTTCCAAAACCTCTATAAATAGGGGTGCATTTTATTCAAAAAAATCAGAAATTCTAGTGAAATTCTGTCCATTTTTCTGCTCCAAAAACCGACCTTAGGCAGCCAAGAAAGAGAGAACAAAAACCAAAATCCAAGTGTGAGGATTAGTGAGTAAAGTTCGGATTTCACCTAGGAGCCAAGAAAAAAGTGCTGGAAAATTTTGGAGCTCAATCTTGGCCAAGTGGCTGGTTCATGGTGAGCAAGAAAAGGGTGAGAAAATTGCTTGGGAACTAGGGGGGAATGGTCGGATTTTGGTGGGAATCAGCAACCAAGAGACACAAAAATTCTTGGGTAGGCTAGGGGAGAGGCCGGTTGCATCCTAGGAGCCAAGGAGCTGAAAAAGTTTGGACCAAACCCTAACCATTCTTAGGGTCAAGAAAGGTAACTCTCCCATAGCCTTAAGCTTTTCAATTTGGTTTCAATTTGAAATTTACATGTATTTCAAGTTGTCAATTGTATGAGCATAAGCTCAATTTTCATTAATTGCCTTAGTTTAGAAAGTTAGATATGTGCTTGATTAGATCTAAGGGTGGTTTGGATTTATTAAGTTTTGCATGATTTATTTGATGTTTGATTGATGTATGTTGTTTGTATGTGTAAGATCTAGAAAATTCAACGTTTTGAGTTCTCGTATAGAAATTTAATATGTACCGAAATGGTATTTATGAAAAAGCCCGGTTTAGGGTTTTTATTAATTTTCATGAGTTCTTATGGCGTCATAAGACTCAAATATGATCGCTTAGTCAAGCCTACGATCTTTTGGGTTCAAAAGATAGCAAACTCTATGATTTTACAAAAAGTCAACATTTGACCGAAAAAGTCAAAGTTGCCATGAAGGTCAAAGTTGACCATGAAAGTCAAAGTTGACCCGAGGAGTCAAAGATTGACTAAAAAGGCCAACTATGTGACGGAATTTAAGAATGTTGAGCAGTATAGGTTTCGTACTGCGAAAATCAATTTTTTACGGACAAAATAGTTAGAATTAAACCTAAACCCGCTTTAGAAAAATTCAAGCACATAAATAGATTATTAAGGGCCAAAGGATTCAAAGCGAAAAGAAAAGTTTTTCGTATCGTCCATTTTATGACAGATAAATTTTGGAATGAAATTTAATTTATGAAACTGTGTATGAAGTAACACAGTATTAACGATGTCTGTTTGGCTTTAAATGGATTGCTTTTATAGCTTTAAGCCAAACAAGCCTTAATGACATCACCTTATCCATTATTAATGACATAATATGGAATTAAGCTTAATTAGGAAAGTATTAGGTGCCAACTAAGCATGGGCTGGCCGGCCACCTCACCAAAAATGGTGTAAAAAGCTGATTTTTGATGGAGTTTTTGGCAATTAAGCAAAGTTGCCAAACCTCTATAAATAGGTGGCCATTCCTATTCAGAAAATTCAAAAATCTCAGCCAAATTCTGCCCAATTTACAGCTCAAAAACCGTCCCTTACAGCCAAGAGAAAAACAAGAACAAAAACAGAAATCCAAGTGTAGGAACCCTTGGGTGTAGTTCGGTTTTCAGCTAGGAGGAAGATAGTGAGTGCTGGAAATTTTGGACCTCTTTGTTAGCTTGTTGGCCGGCTGTTTGTGGGCTGGAAAAGGGTGAGAAAAAGTTGAAGGAAGTTTAAGGGAGTGGCCGGATTTAGTGGCTGACCTTGGTGGGCAGCAGCAGCCGAAGGCAGAAAAAAAATTCTGGGTGAGCCTAGGGAGGAGCCGGCTGTACTAGGAGCCAAGGAAGAAAGAAGTTTGGACCAACCCTAATCAAACTTAGGGTTCATCAAGGTAAAATTTCTCATAACTTGCAGCTTTCAATTTGGTTCAATTTGCAAGTTTAAATTGTATTACAAGTTATCGGTTGTACGAGCATAAGCTCGGATTTTATTTTCGGCCCCTAGGTAGGTATGTGCTTGATTTAATGTGCTAGAGTAGTATAGTACGATTTTAAATATGTTTGATGTATGTGGATTGTATGTTAGTTGTATGGTTAAGTTTATATGCTCCTAATAGGTTTAGTCATGAGCTTGAATGCATAATTAGGTAATGAACAGATTTGGTACATGTTGTGCAAGCTGGAAAAAAAAAATCTGCACATCCTAATTATTTGAGATAAGATAATGGCTTGCATGGCTAAGTTTTTATTTGTGTTTAAGGAAAAATTAACGTTAGAAAGGCGCTGTTTGTTTGACTTAGGCTCCCGCTGGTTCGGTTGAGGTAGTGTGCACGTTTTTAGGGCGAGTACCGAATGAAGGATTTGAAACTACCATTTCGGGTTCCAGTTACCCGGTTTTATGGAAAACAAATTTTGAGGCCCTTAGAGGCCGATTTTTGAAAAACGTAAAACATGAAAGTTGTTTAGAATAGTTTTTCCTATAAGACAATGCGGATAGTTTTTAAAAATAAGGCTCCAAAGGCCTTCGTTTTTATAGAAAACCGAGCTGACCGTGCCCAGACTTCATGCACGGCCAGGTGAACTTAAAAGGAGAAAACGAGTGGGTTAAAGTCCGAAATGGATTTTGATCAAAACATGAAAGTTTTAGAACGTTTTGAGATTTAAAACTTTGCTGAAGGAAATTTTTTCAAATTCGAATTCAGTTTTTCAAATAAAAATGTATTTCAAAAACTGTGCAGTGATCGGAAGGTTACTGCTCAAGATTTCTAAAAACAGTGTTGGAATTGGGTTTTCTTGCACGTACATTAGCAAGTTTTTAGAAAGAAGCTGCTCCAAAGGCAGTATTGACTTTCAATAATTTTTATAAAGAACCCACTCATAGGAATTTTAAAGAAAACCTTAAGTTTTCAAAAGTGGATTTTTAAACCAAGTTTCGGTGAGCAATAAACCGGAAAAGACACCGAGTTATTGGTTTGGGCCCGAAGCCCAAGGGTTATCCAACGTAACCCAATAATGAATTAAGATTATGGAATAGGGCCCTTGTCTCGAGGGTTACCTACAGGGTTATTTTAGTAACCCGTTCCTAATGTATATAAGTTAGATTATGGGGGCATATAAACGCAGAATAAAATGAATGTTGGTTGGGATAACCAACAAATTTAAAAGTAGGATTTTCAGAAATCCTTACGCTATGTCCTTTGTAATAACAGGTGATAATCTGTTATTGCGACCTGTTCAGGAGCGGCATAGCATCGGACTTAGAGTTCAAGGTAAGTACAACTCCGCCTACAGCATAGGCTTTAGTTGAATACTTGCCTAAGTATGAGTGATAAATGCTATGGTAGTTGATATGCTTAGGAAATGTTAT
Source organism: Ficus hispida (assembly GCA_025413025.1). Lineage (NCBI taxonomy): Eukaryota > Viridiplantae > Streptophyta > Magnoliopsida > Rosales > Moraceae > Ficus > Ficus hispida. The sequence continues at coordinate 16,885,982 of CM046372.1, forward strand.
ATGTTATGAATATGCCATGATGAAATGTTATGTTATGATTAAGATGTATGATGAATTTATGATATGATAAGATTATGTTTTATGAATATGTGACATCACGAAGCATGTTCACAAACTCTAAATAAGAATGATTAAGAAATTATGAAAGATAAGTATGAAGGCAAGCAAGTTGCCTGTGTCGTACCGACCCGCTCGTAGGTCGGGTTGGACTATGGATTGAGTTGGAAATGGACTGGCCGCCCCAACCACTCCATAGTTGCGCGCCCGGTACGTACACTTATGGGGCCCATAAGCATGATAAACATGATAAGCAAGATAAGCATGTTTAATACGTTAAGTATGATACGCTATGAAATACCAAGCAAGCATAATCAAACATAATTGGCTCATGCATGATTAGGGTAGAATGTGTTATGTTAGATTTGAGTTACGTTTTGTATTATTAATTGTTGCGGATAATTATGTTGTACTTGCTGAGCGAAAGCTCACGTCTTACGTCTATGCTGTAGGTAAGTAACCTGTCAGCAACTTTTGATACAAGATGGCGAGCGGGGCGGGGTGAACTGTGAAGTGAGTGGGATATTCTGCCGCTACGCATTTTTGTCTCTTATGTACATTATATATTATCCGGTGTTCGATTATCGCTTTTTGTTTTATTCATACATTCGCCATTTATACATCGTTATTGTTTATGCACTCTATAAAAAAATAAAAAAATAAAAAATAAATTTCCGCTGTTTACGTTAAGTATGTTATGTATGTATGTATGTACGGTAACGGCCTGTGCTAGGCGGGTCGTTACAGTATGATATCTGCTGGATAGGGTTATATGTCCCCTAATTGGATTAAAGTTGATCTAGAATGGTTAAATAGGTTGCATGGTTAATTTGGATTGAATTATGCAACTTTGGAAATTAGGCAAACCCTAGAATTCTAGAAAAGAATAATGGTTTGCATGGCTGTATTTTAAAATGTGTTTAAAGAAAATTTACGTTAGAAAAAGCACTGTATGTTGATGTTAAGCTCCCGCTATGGTCGGTTGAGGTAGTGTGCGCGATTAGGATGCAAAACCAAGTTGAACAAGAGAAACTGCCAGATTCGGGTCTAAGCTGACCAGTTTTCTGGAAACTTCAATTTGAGGCTCTTAGATTCCGAATCTGGTAAAACCTAAAACATGAAAGTTGTAGATAAGGGTTTTTCCTTGTGGACAGCATGGACAATTTTTCAAAATGAGGCTCCAACGGCCTTCGTTTTTATGGAAATCCGAGCCTGACTGTGCCCAGTTTTCATGCACGGCCAGGTGACTTCAACAGGGTAAATGAGTAAGTTAAATTCCGAACTGGGTTTTGACCAAAACATGAAAGTTTCATGAAGAAAACTTTTTCCGATTCGATCTGGATTTTTAAATAAAAATTGGATTTCAAAAACTGTGTAGGAAACAGGAAATTCCTGCACTGGTTTTTCTAAAACAAAACAGAAAAACTGTATTTTCCCACTAAACCCAATGTTTTGACTGCTAAAACTGTTCCAATGGCAGTTTTCAGCCCTTAACAATTTATAAAACCTACTCATAAGATTTCAAGGATTTTTGAAAGAAAAATCTAAGTTTTCTAAAAACAAAGCAAGAAGGGATTTTTAACCAAGTTATTGGTTTGAGCCCAAAGCCCAAGGGTTATCCAATGTAACCCAATAAAGGACCAAGCCTTTTTATTACAACCCTTATCTCGAGGGTTACTTACGAGGTTACAAATAGTAACCGTTTGCGATATTTTCAAGGTAATATTGTGGGGACATATAACTAGGAAGTAAAGTAAATGTTGGTTGATTACCAACAATTTAGGAATAGGATTTATAGAATCCTTACCCTATGTCCTTTGTAATAGCAGGGGATAATCTGCTATTGCGCCCTGATCTGGAACAGCTCAGCATCGGACATAGGAAGACAAGGTAAGTACAACTCCACCTACAGCATAGGCTTTTGTTGTATACTTGCCCAAGTATGAATGATATAGATGGGATGTGATTGTATGTTAGAGGTGTATGATATTAGAAAAATGTTATATGATGTGTGCAATGGCGTTATGTGCTATAATTTCAGTATGACATGATGTATGATATGTCTATGATGCATTAAGTTATGTTATGAAGCGTGATATGATTCTATCTCATGAATATGTGATATCACGAAGCATATTCACTAATTCTAAAGAAGAGTAAGATCAAACATGATTTATGAAAGACAAGTATGATGGCAAGCAAATTCCATGTGTCGTACCGACCCGCTCGCAGGTCGGGTTGGACTATGTTTGAGTTGGAAATGGACTGGCCACCCCAACCACTCCGTAGTTGCGCACCCGGTACGTACACTTATGTAAGGGGCCCATAAGCAAGATAAGCAAGATAAGCAAGTTAAGTATGACAAGCTATGAATGAACAAGTAAGCATAATGAAGCATAACTGGCTCATGCATGATTAGGGCAGAATATATTATGATTGGTTGAGCATGTTATGTTGGTTAAGTAGGTTATGTATGGTTTCTTGTTGCGGATAATTATGTTGTACTTGCTGAGTGAAAGCTCACGTGTCTTACGTCTATGCTGTAGGTAAGCAACCTGTTAGCAACTTTTGATACAAGATGGCGAGCGGGGCAGGGTGAACTGTGAAGTGAGTGGGATAATTTGCCGCCATGCGTTTTGTTTCATTTATGTATAGTACTTAATATCCGAATTGCAAACATCGTTTTATATATTGTTTTCCGATCATTTATCGCCTTTCCGTTCGTACATACTATATAAAAAAAAAAATATTCGCTGATTACGCTAAGTAAGTAAGTAAGTATGAATGCCATTATGTATGTATGTATGTATGGTAACGGCCTGTGCTAGGCGGTCGTTACACTTTTGTGAGCCACTATCATAACCATTGTGACTGTGTGGTCATAACGGTTATAACCGTGGTCTCCTTTTGTGAAACAGGGTCATAACAGTTGTGACCCAGGTGAAACATGGAGAATAAATGTAACGACCCGCCTAGCACAGGCCGTTACCATACATACATACATACACATACATACTTACTTATTTAACATAAGCAGCGGAAATTATTTTTTTTTTTTTATACGTTGCGGAATAAATAAAACGCATAATAATATAAATGCTATTCGAATGCGGAATAATATACATAATAAGAACGAAACGCGTAGCGGCTATTAATCCCACATTTCACAGCTTGACCTACCACGCTCGCCATCTTGCATCATCAGTTGCCCGTAGGTTGCTTACCTACAGCATAGACGTAAGACACGTGAGCTTTTGCTCAGCAAGTACAACATATAAATCCGCAACAATTAAACATAAACGTAACTCATCATAACCTTACATATACATAGCATGTCATACATAACTTCCCATAGCATACATATCATAACATACATATCATGTCATAACATCGCATAATATATGCATGAACCAATTATGCTCTTATTATGCCATCTTATTCATTCTTAACTTATCTTACTTATGCCCCCCTTACCATAAGTGTACGTACCGGGCGCGCAACTATGATTTGGTTGGGGCGGCCAGTCTATTTCCAACTCAAACCACAGTCCAACCCGACCTAACGCGGGTCGGTACGACACAGGCAAGCTTGCTTGCCATCATACTTGCTTTTCATGAACTCATACTTGTTCTTATTAGTGAACATGCTTCATGATGTCACTATACATAAATCATACTCATGTCTTAACATCATACCATAATTTCATGAATTTAACATAATCAGATCATAGACATAACTTCATCACATCACATACATTAAACATACTTGGGCAAGTATACAACAAAAGCCTATGTTGTAGGTGGAGTTGTACTTACCTTGTTTACTATGTCCCGAGATGTGTTGATCCGGTTCAGGATACTCCAGCAGGCTATCTCCTGCTATATCAAATGACATAGGGTAAGAATTATGTTCTTACAGAATGTTGGTAATCAAACCAACATTCATACCTATTTGTGGTTATATGCACCCCTTCCTTAATACAATGCCGGATACTTTCTCAGTATTACGGATAACCCTAGGGTTTAGGGTTTAAAACGTACTTAGATTGGTCACATAGAGTAACCTTGGCTAAACAGCCTTTCATAACTGTGTTAGGTTATCAAACCTAACCTTGGGCCTAAGCTTTCTTGAAAATTCATCCCATTGGGTTACTCTTGAATAACCCTGGTTTTTAGGCCCAACTAGTTATTCTTATCATTCTATTGGGTTACGTTGGATAACCCTTGGGCTTTGGGCCCAAACCAATAACTCGGTACCTTCCCGGTTATTGCTCATTCAACTTGGTTTCAAAACCCTTTTCTTTACTTTAGAAAACTTAGGGTTTAAATTCACTTTCCTTAAAATCTTTATAAAACTTGAAACCTTATGAGTGGATCTTTGTAAAAATCATTAAAAACAGAAACTACCTTTGGAACAGTTTCTCATTGTGAAATAGTCAGTGGATGTGCAGAAATGTCATTTTCCTTCACTGTTTTAGAAAACTCTATGCAGGAATTTCTTGTTCACTGCACAGTTTTGAAATCCAATTTTCTATTTAAAAATCAAAGCCGAATTTGAAAAATTTTTCTTCATAAAAGTTTTAAAGATCAAAAAACCCTAAAAATTTTGTGTTTAACTCGAGACCCAAATCGGTCTCTAACCCACTCATTTTCTCTGTTGAACTCACCTGACCGTGCACAGGGTCTGGGAACAGTCAGGCTCGGGTTTTCTTAAAAACGAAGGCAATTGGAGCCTTATTTTTGAAAACTGTCCATGCTGTCCTCTAGGAAAAATCCTACTCTACAACTTTGATGTTTTAAGTTTTCCCAAAATCAGCCTCTAAGGGCCTCAAAGCTGGCTTTCCAGAAAACTGGCCAGTTTGAACCCGAATTGGCAGTTTTCATTCCTTTATTGGTTTCTCGCCCTAATTCGTGCACACTGCCTCAAACGACCACAGCGGGAGCCTAAAATCAACATACAACATTTTTCTAACGTCCCAATTTAACTTACATGAAGCCCAAACACATTCATGCAAGTCAATCACAAAATTACAGCATATAGGTTTAGGGTTTGCATTGTTTTGGCTTTTCATCAAACCATTGGCATGCACATTCAATCTAACACCCTAACATACCATTTTACAGCAAGCATAAACAGATTTGGGGGAACATATAACTCACTAAATATTCTATCATGCAACCCTATTAATCAACCAACATAACATAATCAAACCATAGCTCAAAATCATAAATCAAACCACCCTTAATCTATCAAGCACATAACCCTAAGATCTAAGCTAGGCTTGAAAATTAAATTGAGCTTATGCTCATTACAACCAACTTAGAAATACAGTTAAATCTTCAATTTAAAACTTGAATTAAAAGATTTAAGGTTCAAGAGAATTTTTACCTTACTTAATCCAAGAGTAGGTTTGCTTGGCTCCAAAATTTTTTTTTCTTCCTTTCTCCTTGGTACAGTCGGCCTTGCTCCTCCCAATGGGCACCAAAATTTTTCCAGCCACTAAGGGTTTGTTCCTACACTTCTCCGGCCACTCAACACAAAATCAACCACCTTCCAACAGCTTTCCCTTTCACTTTCTCTCCTACCCTTGCTGCTGCCTCACAACCGGCCACCAATGGCAAGTTGGTTTCCAAATTTTTTTCAACTTCCTAGCTTGCTTCCTAGTGAAACCCGAACTCTCCTAAGACTATTTCCTTGAGTTTCCAAAATTTTTCTCTCTTCCTTGGCTGCTCTCAAGTTCGGTTTTTGTGAGGAGAAAATTGGGCAAAGTTTGGTTGCTTTTCATAATTTTTGTGAACAAAAATGTTCAAATGGCCACCTATTTATAGGTGAGGGACAACTCTTCAATTTGCTCCAAAAACCCTCCAAAAATTTCAATTTTTGCACCAAGCCCTCTTAGTTGGCCGGCCACCTCATTGTCTAGAGCCTTCCAAATTTCTTTCCAATCTTAACTAAATCCAAAAATGATGTCATAAATCAAAAGCTAGTGACATCATCCATATAAAGGCTTGTTTGGCTTTTTCCTTAGTAGACAATCCTTTTAAATGCCAAAACAGATATTGTTGATACTGTGGTCTTTAATCCACAGTACTGGCTGCTAACTGCAGTCCAAAATTTATCTGTTTAAAAATGGACTGTACGAAAAATTCTCTTTTCGCTTAAAACTCTTCGGCCCTTAATTACCTACTAAATGTGCTTGATTTTATTCTATGGTGGTTTTAAAAAAATAACTTGATCCATTTTATCAGAAAAATGGTTTTTCGCAGTATACTTCCTATACCGCTCATCATACTTCATTATCGTCACATAGTTGACTTTTCCAGTCAATCTTTGACCTATCGGGTCAACTTTGACTTCCTTGGTCAACTTTGACTTTCTTGGTCAACATTGACTTTTGTTGACTTTCTTGGTCAAACTTTGACCAACATAAAATCATAACATTTTTGTACCCTTTTTACTAAAAAGGTCACGTGCTTAACTAAGCAATCATTTTTGAGTCTTAGAAACTCATAAGAACTCACAAAATTCAATAAAAATCCTTAACCGGATTCTTTCATAAATACCGTCATGGTACAATTTAAATTTCTATACAAGAAATTGTAATGTTGTAAAATTCTAGTCATTACAATCTACCCCCCTTAAAAATTTTCGTCCTCGAAAATCAGAACAAACTGGGGTAGTTCTTTCTCATCTCGTCTTCCAATTCCCAGGTCGCTTCTTCAACCATGTGGTTTCGCCACAACCCTTTAACCATGGGAATGGTTTTGTTCCTTAAGACCTTTTCTTCCCGATCCAGAATTTGAACTGGCTTTTCTTCATATGTCAAGTCCGTTTGAACCTCCACTGGTTCTTGACTAAGCACATGGGAAGGGTCTGGCACATACTTCTTTAGCATCGATACATGGAAAACATTATGCATCGAGGCTAATTCTGGCGGTAGGGCAAGCTTATAGGCTACTTTTCCAATCCGTTCGAGAATCTCAAATGGTCCCGTGTATCTCGGACTAAGCTTCCCCTTTTTACCAAATCGCATTACTCCTTTCATAGGAGTAATTTTGATGAACACCGCATCTCCTACTTGGAATTCCAAAGGCCTCCTACGTTTATCGGCATAACTTTTCTGTCTGCTAAAAGCTATGTCGAGCCTCTGTTTGATCATCTGAATATCCTCCGAGGTCTTTTTGATAAAATCAGTGGTTTGTAGCTGCTTCTGCCCCACTTCCTGCCAGTGGATAGGAGATCGATATTTTCTTCCATATAGTGCTTCAAATGGAGCCATACCAATCGAAGCATGATAACTGTTGTTATATGAAAACTCGATCAATGGCAGCTTCTAATCCCAGTTTTCTTTGAAATCCAGCACACATGACCTTAGCATACCCTCCAGTGTCTGGATGGTTCATTCTGATTGACCGTCAGTTTAGGGGTGCAATGCCGTACTAAACTTCAATTTCGACCCCATAGCATTGTGAACACTAGTCCAAAATCGAGAAGTGAAGCGTCCATCACGGTCCGAAATGATCGATTTTGGTACTCCATGAAATCTGACGATCTGGGATACGTAGATCTCAGCCAATTTCTCCACTGAGAAGGTGACCTTAATCGTAATAAAGTGGGCTGATTTGGTTAATCTATCCACAATAACCCAAATCGAGTCATTCCCACTTGAAGTTCTGGGTAGCCCTACTACGAAATCCATAGTAATTTGCTCCCATTTCCATTCAGGAAGCTCTATCTTCTGTAGTTCTCCACCTGGATGTCGATGTTCAGCCTTAACTTTCTGACAAGTTAGGCATTTCGCTACAAATTCTGCTACTTCATTCTTCATGTTGGGCCACCAATAACTTTCTCGGAGGTCTTTATACATCTTGGAAGCTCCTGGATGTACTGAATACGGCGTCTTGTGTGCCTCAGACAAGATCTGGTCCTTCAGAAACTCAAAGTCAGGAACACAAATCCTTCCTTTGAAATAAATAGCACCATCTTCAGAGACCTTAAACTCCTTGTTCTTCTCATCAAAGAGTTGCGCCTTCAGCAAAGAGGAATCCTTTCCTTGATGTGACTTGATGGTCTCTAGAAGATTGGACTGGAGGGACAGAACAGACAATTTCCCCGTTAACAGCTTCAAGTTGAACTCAGAAATCTCCTTTTGTAGTGGCTTAGGAAACATTCCAATAGACATCAGCATGCCCATGGATTTCCTACTCAAGGCATCCGCTACCCTGTTGGCCTTTCCAGGGTGGTAAAGGATCTCACAATCATAATCCTTTTCAAGTTCCAGCCATCTACGTTGTCTCATGTTGAGCTCTTTCTGAGTAAAAATGTACTTGAGGCTCTGATGATCGGTGTAGATTTCACACTTATTCCCATACAGATAATGCCTCCATATCTTAAGTGCGAAAACTACTGCCGCGAGCTCCAAATCGTGCGTGGGATAATTCCTTTCGTGAATCTTCAACTGTCGAGATGCATAGGCAACTACCTTTCCATTTTGCATCAAGACGGCTCCTAATCCATTCTTAGAAGCGTCACTATAGATCACGAAATTTCCTGCATCTACATCAGGAATTATCAACACAGGCGCACTTGTCAACCTCCTCTTGAGCTCCTGGAAATTCTCCTCACATTTCTGAGTCCATTCAAATTTCTTTTCCTTGCGGGTAAGAGCGGTGAGGGGTGTAGCGATCTTGGAAAATCCCTCGACGAACCTGCGGTAGTAGCCAGCTAGTCCAAGGAAACTTCTTATTTCCGTAACATTCTTGGGTGCTGGCCATGCACTAACCGCTTCTACCTTAGCAGGGTCCACTGAAATTCCTTCCTTTGATACTACATGACCCAAAAAGTGGACTTTTTCCAGCCAAAATTCACATTTTGAGAATTTGGCATATAGCTGGTTTCGTCTTAGCGTCTCCATCACCAACCTAAGGTAATGCTCGTGCTCCTCTTTGGACCTTGAGTAAATTAAAATATCGTCAATAAAAACAATGACGAACTTATCCAGATACTCCTTGAATACTCGGTTCATAAGGTCCATGAACGCAGCAGGGGCATTGGTTAATCCAAATGGCATAACCAAAAACTCATAATGCCCATAACGTGTTCGAAAAGCCGTCTTGGAGATATCGTCCTCCTTAATCCTGAGCTGATGATAACCTGACCGTAGATCGACCTTCGAAAATACTATCACTCCCCTGAGTTGATCAAAAAGATCATCAATCCTCGGAAGGGGATACTTATTCTTGATCGTAATCTTATTCAGCTCTCGATAGTCGATACACATATGCAGTGATCCATCCTTCTTCTTCATGAATAACACTGGTGCTCCCCAGGGAGAGTAACTTTGTCGGATGAATCCTTTGTCAAGCAACTCTTGTAACTGAACTTGCAGTTCCCTAAGCTCAGCAGGTGTCATACGGTAAGGCGCTTTCGATATCGGTGCAGCTCCAGGTAGCAATTCGATTTCGAACGAAATTTGACGTTCCGGTGGAAGTCCTGGTAAGTATTTCGGAAAGATATCCACATATTCCTTTATGATGGGAACATCTTCCGGTGTCAACTCCACCTCACAATCCTTATCCACTATGTTAGCTAAATATCCTTGGCAGCCATTAGCTAACATTTTCCAAGCCTTCAATGCTGAAACCAGTTTAGTTGCAGAATTTCGAGATTACCCGTAGAAATTAAACTCCTCTTCTCCGTACGGATTGAACGTTACACAGCGTTTTCGGCAGTCGATCCTGGCGTTGTATTTGCCTAAGAAGTCCATTCCTAAGATCACATCGAAATCCTGAAGCTAGATTGTGATGATATCTACAAACAGGTCTCTGCCACAGATCATCACGGAAGTATTTCGTATCCAAGAATTGGACCACAAAATCTCTCCGGATGGCAAAGAAGTTTTGAAGGGTTGGTCTAAGCTATCCACACCTCTTCCTAACTTCTGGGCGAACTCCAAGGACACAAATGAGTGAGTGGCACCAGAATCAAACAAGGCGATAGCATCATAGGTGGCGATAGAAATCTGACCTGTCACCACATGTGAAGTTCCAGCTTCCGCATCACCTCTGGTGTAAGCATAGATCCGGGCTTGCGGTTCAGGAGCCTTAAATCTGCCTTGTGTTATAGAGGGTCCTTCAAGCCTAGCTTGGACTGCATGCAACTGACTATTTGTATTCCGGCTTGGGTACGGAGGGTTCTGGCCTTGATTATTCAGATGGCAGTTCTTCGCATAATGCCCTTCCTTGCCACACAGGAAGCAGGCATTTGACCCCATTCTGCACATTCCCGGGTATTTCTTCCCACACTTAGCACACAACGGGTAGTCAGTAGTATTACCCTCAATTCCTCTATTGTTACTCTTCTGAGGGTAATTCTTTTGTTGGCCCTGGCCAGAAAAATTTCCCTTTCTCTTGTTCCTCCCAAAATGTTTGGAACCTTGGGCCGGGCTACCAGCTTGTCCCCTTTGGTTCGTCTCAAAATTCTGGCGGGGCTGTATCTGCTTTACTACTGCCTTCTCCTTCCTTTTTGCCTTAAATATCTGAGCCCGTGCTTCCTTATCCTGGTTTATCCAATATTCGGCTCTTATTACCCGACTCACACAGTCGGATACCAGGGTAGGTGGGCTACTGCCAGCACTAACTTGCTTGGCAATGTCCGTCCGGAACATCTTCATCATCCTTCTAACCTTCTCCGTTTCATTCGGAACCAATTCCGGACACAATCGGGCTAACTGTTCGAACTTTTTGACAGCCTCCATTACTGTCATAGACCCCTGTTTCAAACTGGCGAACTCGTCCTGCTGGGCTGCCAGAATCTCCATGTTGTAGTACATAGTGCGGAACTCCGTCACGAAATCCTGCCAGCTCATGGTGGTAACATCGCGACGCATCTGGACAGTCATCCACCAATGTCTGGCGTCCTTCTTAAGGACGAAGGAAGCACAGAGGACCTTCTCCTGTTCTGATAACCTCATGAAATCGAAAATGACCTGGATGTCGATCAGCCAATTATCTGCGGCGATCGGGTCCATCAATCCTTCAAATTCAGGCGCCTTCATTCGCCTGAATCTCTCGTACAGTAGATCTTCCCGCACTGGTAGATTCACTGGAACTCCAGCCGGTGCTAAAGGAGCCCCAAAATTCCGTAAACCTTCTTGTCGCACCTCCGGTTGAACTTCTGGCATTGGAGGTTCCCTATCCTGTTGAAGAGGAACCTCATCAGCTCGAGCTCTCTGGTTCAGCTGAACTAACTGCTCTCGCAGTCTATTAGTCTCTTGTTGCTGCTCCAGCAGCTGCCGTTGTAAATTTGCAATAACGGTTGCGAGATCCGGCTCTGGCGGATTTACTGGCACCGCTCGACGTGTACGAACCATTTTCTAGCTCCTATCAAAACCATAAGAAAAGATATTATCATATCGGGAATATCCTTTCTTTCATACATTTCTTATCATAACGTAACATAATGCATCATATCATAACTTTATAGTCGTATCATAGCACATAACAACTCGTAATATGCTTTTCATAATCATATCATAATAGTTCATACTCGAACTGGCTTTTTGTATTCTTACAAAAAAATATACATTATATTTACAATCCCGTAAATACATTTTGATATGATCACTGTACATATAGGGTCAAAATTTCGGATGGAAGTGTCTAACACTTTCCCATCATACAATAGTACAAGCCTATCATCCAAAAACATAAGCTAGTACATATCAGTCTAACGTCAAAATATATACACGGTGAGCCTAATCTATATGCTCAATCGTCACAACGGATGACGCATCTGAGTCCGACTCATCATCACCGTCGTGTAACGGAATCTCCTCCGGATCCTCATCAAAATCATCCTCTATCCAGCCTACAGGCTCAAACTCTGGCCCTGGCTCCAAATCCTCCTCATCATCCTCGAACCAGTCCATATGCTCATACTCTGGCTCGGGCTCAACGTCCTCATCCTCGTCGCTCGAGATATCTATAATCGGGGGATCTACCGGCGGATCCTCTGGGGCGACTAAAACATCATCAGGACTGACAACATCACCGGCCTCATAAGCCTCGGCGTCCTGGGGCTGCATCTCCGGTACTGGATCTGCTGGGACCTGATCAACAGTAACAGCCGGACCAGCCTCAAAAATCGGCTCTCCGTCCTCAGCATCATCGACTGGAGCCTGCTGATCACCCGCAACCCCAGCGGCCTGCATGGCGTGCATCACAGCCTCAGCCTCTAAAATATCAGCTATCATGTGCTCCACGGTCGTGCAAGGTAGCGGCATGGGGACATACTGCCGGATCTGCTGGGGCAGTCCGTCCCGAAACGTCTGGAGTGCAAATGCCATCGAGTTAACCAAGTCCTGCGGGACATATGGCAACATCTCCTCCTGGAACCGCCGACAATAATGGCTCATGGGCTCCTGTGGAAAGGCATGCCAGACTACGGCAAAACTAAGGTATCGAGCATGATACGTTTCTCGATACATAGCCGGGTCACGATGGGGTACACCTGCTCCCTCATCCAGTATCGGTCCGTACCGTGCAACTAACAACGCACGGAAATGCGCCCAAGTACGGCTCGGCATCGATCTCTCCCCAATAGTCATCCACCATAGCCGAACATCCACTGCTAGACATCGGCTGGCTAAGGAGACCTGTAGTCGCTCCTCGATATGACTAAGACGGAATATCTGCTCCATGTCGTAAAGCCATGCTGCTAACGACACCGTCCGTCTCGTGCCGTCGAAGATCATCGGGTACGACTCATAGAACGACGTCACCGCTCGTCGATCCTCATCTACTAGCGCGGGATCCATAACGTCGAGTCTAACATAACATAATTACGTAATCATTAATTACTCATAAAATAAAATTACTTACAATGATGGCGGCGACGGCAGGCATACTGTGAAATTGGGTAGCAGGGAACCGCTCTGATACCAACTCTATAACGACCCGCCTAGCACAGGCCGTTACCATATATACATACATACACATACATACTTACTTATTTAACATAAGCAGCGGAAAATTTTTTTTTTTTTATACGGTGCGGAATAAATAAAACGCATAATAATATAAATGCTATTCGAATGCGGAATAATATACATAATAAGAACGAAACGCGTAGCGGCTATTAATCCCACATTTCACAGCTTGACCTACCACGCTCGCCATCTTGCATCATCAGTTGCCCGTAGGTTGCTTACCTATAGCATAGACGTAAGACACGTGAGCTTTCGCTCAGCAAGTACAACATATAAATCCGCAACAATTACACATAAATGTAACTCATCATAACCTTACATATACATAGCATGTCATACATAACTTCCCATAGCATACATATCATAACATACGTATCATGTCATAACATCGCATAATATATGCATGAACCAATTATGCTCTTATTATGTCATCTTATTCATTCTTAACTTATCTTACTTATGGGCCCCTTATCATATGTGTACGTACCGGGCGCGCAACTATGATTTGGTTGGGGCGGCCAGTCCATTTCCAACTCAAACCACAGTCCAACCCGACCTAACACGGGTCGGTACGACACATGCAAGCTTGCTTGCCATCATACTTGCTTTTCATGAACTCATACTTGTTCTTATTAGTGAACATGCTTCATGATGTCACTATACATAAATCATACTCATGTCTTAACATCATACCATAATTTCATGAATTTAACATAATCAGATCATAGACATAACTTCATCACATCACATACATTAAACATACTTGGGCAAGTATACAATAAAAGCCTATGCTGTAGGCGGAGTTGTACTTACCTTGTTTGCTATGTCCCGAGATGTGTTGATCCGGTTCAAGATACTCCAGCAGGCTATCTCCTGCTATATCAAAGGACATAGGGTAAGAATTATGTTCTTACAGAATGTTGGTAATCAAACCAACATTCATACCTATTTGTGGTTATATGCACCCCTTCCTTAATACAATGCCGGATACTTTCTCAGTATTACGGATAACCCTAGGGTTTAGGGTTTAAAACGTACTTAGATTGGTCACATAGAGTAACCTTGGCTAAACAGCCTTTCATAACTGTGTTAGGTTATCAAACCTAAACTTGGCCTAAGCTTTCTCGAAAATTCATCCCATTGGGTTACTCTTGAATAACCCTGGTTTTTAGGCCCAACTAGTTATTCTTATCATTCTATTGGGTTACGTTGGATAACCCTTGGGCTTTGGGCCCAAATCAATAACTCGGTACCTTCCCGGTTATTGCTCATTCAACTTGGTTTCAAAACCCTTTTCTTTACTTTAGAAAACTTAGGGTTTAAATTCACTTTCCTTAAAATCTTTATAAAACTTGAAACCTTATGAGTGGATCTTTGTAAAAATCATTAAAAACAGAAACTACCTTTGGAACAGTTTCTCATTGTGAAATAGTCAGTGGATGTGCAGAAATGTCCTTTTCCTTCACTGTTTTAGAAAACTCTGTGCAGGAATTTCTTGTTCACTGCACAGTTTTGAAATCCAATTTTCTATTTAAAAATCAAAGCCGAATTTGAAAAAGTTTTCTTCATAAAAGTTTTAAAGATCGAAAAACCCTAAAACTTTTGAACTCACCTGGCCGTGCATAGGATCGAAAAACCCTAAAGCATTAGTAAACTTTTGGTCTCTAACCCACTCATTTTCTCTGTTGAACTCACCTGGCCGTGCATAGGGTTTGGGCACAGTCAGGCTCGGATTTTCTTAAAAACGAAGGCCATTGGAGCCTTATTTTTGAAAACTGTTCATGCTGTCCTCTAGGAAAAATCCTACTCTACAACTTTCATGTTTTAAGTTTTCCCAAAATCAGCCTCTAAGGGCCTCAAAGCTGGCTTTCCAGAAAACTGGCCAGTTTGAACCCGAATTGGCAGTTTTCATTCCTTTATTGGTTTCTCGCCCTAATTCGTGCACACTACCTCAACCGACCACAGCGGGAGCCTAAAATCAACATACAACATTTTTCTAACGTCCCAATTTAACTTACATGAAGCCCAAACACATTCATGCAAGTCAATCACAAAATTACAGCATATAGGTTTAGGGTTTGCATTGTTTTGGCTTTTCATCAAACCATTGGCATGCACATTCAATCTAACACCCTAACATACCATTTTACAGCAAGCATAAACAGATTTGGGGGAACATATAACTCACTAAATATTCTATCATGCAACCCTATTAATCAACCAACATAACATAATCAAACCATAGCTCAAAATCATAAATCAAACCACCCTTAATCTATCAAGCACATAACCCTAAGATCTAAGCTAGGCTTGAAAATTAAATTGAGCTTATGCTCATTACAACCAACTTGGAAATACACTTAAATCTTCAATTTAAAACTTGAATTGAAAGATTTAAGGTTCAAGAGAATTTTTACCTTACTTAATCCAAGAGTAGGTTTGCTTGGCTCCAAAATTTTTTTTTCTTCCTTTCTCCTTGGTACAGCCGGCCTTGCTCCTCCCAATGGGCACCAAAATTTTTCCAGCCACTAAGGGTTTGTTCCTACACTTCTCCGGCCACTCAACACAAAATCAGCCACCTTCCAACAGCTTTCCCTTTCACTTTCTCTCCTACCCTTGCTGCTGCCTAACAACCGGCCACCAATGGCAAGTTGGTTTCCAAATTTTTTTCAACTTCCTAGCTTGCTTCCTAGTGAAACCCGAACTCTCCTAAGACTATTTTCTTGAGTTTCCAAACTTTTTCTCTCTTCCTTGGCTGCTCTCAAGTTCGGTTTTTGTGAGGATAAAATTGGGCAAAGTTTGGTTGCTTTTCATAATTTTTGTGAACAAAAATGTTCAAATGGCCACCTATTTATAGGTGAGGGACAACTCTTCAATTTGCTCCAAAAACCCTCCAAAAATTTCAATTTTTGCACCAAGCCCTCTTAGTTGGCCGGCCACCTCATTGTCTAGAGCCTTCCAAATTTCTTTCCAATCTTAACTAAATCCAAAAATGATGTCATAAATCAAAAGCTAGTGACATCATCCATATAAAGGCTTGTTTGGCTTTTTCCTTAGTAGACAATCCTTTTAAATGCCAAAACAGATATTGTTGATACTGTGGTCTTTAATCCACAGTACTGGCTGCTAACTGCAGTCCAAAATTTATCTGTTTAAAAATGGACTGTACGAAAAATTCTCTTTTCGCTTAAAACTCTTCGGCCCTTAATTACCTACTAAATGTGCTTGATTTTATTCTATGGTGGTTTTAAAAAAATAACTTGATCCATTTTATCAGAAAAATGGTTTTTCGCAGTATACTTCCTATACCGCTCATCATACTTCATTATCGTCACATAGTTGACTTTTCCAGTCAATCTTTGACCTATCGGGTCAACTTTGACTTCCTTGGTCAACTTTGACTTTCTTGGTCAACATTGACTTTTGTTGACTTTCTTGGTCAAGCTTTGACCAACATAAAATCATAACATTTTTATACCCTTTTTACTAAAAAGGTCACGTGCTTAACTAAACAATTATTTTTGAGTCTTAGAAACTCATAAGAACTCACAAAATTCAATAAAAATCCTTAACCGGATTCTTTCATAAATACCATCATGGTACAATTTAAATTTCTATACAAGAAATTATAATGTTGTAAAATTCTAGTCATTACAATAAATGCCCCTTTTTCATGACCTTTGTGTTTAAGTTTAAGTTAATATTAAAATCTTAAAAATCAAACCTTTATGCAATTTTTATCCACGGTCATAAAGGTGGTCATAACGGTTATGACCGTGGTCTCCTTTTTGAGCCGCAGTCATAACCGTTGTGACCCAGTGAAACAGGGAGAATAAATGTCCCTTTTTCATGACCCTTTTGTGTTTAAGTTTGAGTTAACACGAAAATCTTAAAAATCAAACCTTTATATAATTTTTATCCAGAGTCATAACTATTGTGACCGTGTAGGCATAACGGTTATGACTGTGGTCTCCTTTTGTGAAACAGGGTCATAACTGTTGTGACCCTGCTGAAACAGGAGAATACATGCCCCTTTTTCATGACCCTTTGTGTTTACATTTGAGTTAATATGAAAATCTAAAAAATCAAAATTTTATACAATTTTTATCCAGGGTCATAACGGTTAAGACCATGGTCTCCTTTTGTGAGCCACGGTCATAACCGTTGTGAACGTGTGGTCATAACGGTTATGATCGTGGTCTCATTTTGCGAAACAGGGTCATAACTGTTGTAACCCTAGTCAAACATGGAGAATACATGCCCCTTTTTCAGGACCCTATGTATTTAAGTTTGAGTTAATACGAAAATATTAAAAATCAAACCTTTATACAATTTTTATCCATGGTCATAACCGTTGTAACCGTGTGGGCATAACGGTTATGACCATGGTCTCCTTTTATGAAATAGGATCATAATTGTTATGACCCTGGTGAAACAGGAAGAATACATGCCCCTTTTTCATGATCCTTTGTGTTTAAGTTTGAGTTAACATGAAAATCTTAAATATTAAACTTTTATACAATTTTTATCGAGGGTCATAACCGTTGTGATCCTGTAGTCATAACGGTTATGGCTGTGGTCTCCTTTTGTGAAATAGGGTCATAGCTGTTGTGACCCTAGTGAAACAGGGAGAATACATGCCACTTTTTCATGATCCTTTGTGTTTAAATTTGAGTTAACATGAAAATCTTAAAAATCCAACTTTTATATAATTTTTATCCAGGGTCATAACCATTGTGACCGTGTGGTCATAACAGTTATGACCATGGTCTCCTTTTGTGAGCCACGGTCATAACCATTGTGACTGTGTGGTCATAACGGTTATGACCGTGGTCTCATTTTGTGAAACAGGGTCATAACTGTTGTGACCCTGGTGAAACATGGAGAATAAATGCCCCTTTTTCATGAACCTTTGTGTTTAAGTTTGAGTTAATACTAAAATCTTAAAAATCAAATCTTTATGCGTTTTTTATCCACGGTCATAACTGTTATGATCGGGTGGTCAGAACGGTTATGACCGTGGTCTCCTTCTGTGAGCCACGGTCATACCGTTGTGACCCTGGTGAAACAGGGAGAATACATGTCTTTTTTTCATGATCCTTTATGTCTAAGTTTGAGTTAAAACGAAAATCTTAAAACTCAAACCTTTATATAATTTTTATCCAGGGTCATAACCGTTGTGACCGTGTAGGCATAACGGTTATGACTGTGGTCTCCTTTTGTGAAACAGGGTCATAACTGTTGTGACCTTGGTGAAACAGGAAGAATACATGCCCATTTTTCATGACCCTTTGTGTTTAAATTTGAGTTAATATGAAAATCTTAAAAATCAAACTTTTATACAATTTTTTTCCAGGATCATAACGGTTAAGACTATGGTCTCCTTTTGTGAGCCACGGTCATAACCGTTGTGAACGTGTGATCATAACGGTTGTGATCGTGGTCTCTTTTTGTGAAATAGGGTCATAAATGTTGTGACCCTAGTCAAACATGGAGAATACATGCTCTTTTTTCAGGACCCTTTGTATTTAAGTTTGAGTTAACACGAAAATATTAAAAATCAAACCTTTATACAATTTTTATCCATGGTCATAACCGTTGTAACCGTGTGGTCATAACGGTTATGACCGTGGTCTCCTTTTATGAAATAGGACCATAACTGTTATGACCCTGGTGAAACAGGAAGAATACATACCCCTTTTTCATGATCTTTTGTATTTAAGTTTGAGTTAACACGAAAATCTTAAATATTAAACTTTTCTACAATTTTTATCGAGGGTCATAACCGTTGTGATCGTGTAATCATAATGGTTATGACTTTGGTCTCCTTTTGTGAAATAGGGTCATAAATGTCGTGACCCTAGTGAAACAGGGAGAATACATGCCCCTTTTTCATGATCCTTTGTGTTTAAATTTGAGTTAACATGAAAATCTTAAAAATCCAACTTTTATATAATTTTTATCCAGGGTCATATCCATTGTGACCGTGTGGTCATAATATTTATGACCATAGTCTCCTTTTGTGAGCCACGGTCATAACCATTGTGACTGTGTGGTCATAACGGTTGTGACTGTGTGGTCATATCGGTTATGACCGTGTTCTCCTTTTGTGAAACAGGGTCATAACTGTTGTGACCCTGGTGAAACATGGAGAATAAATGTCCTTTTTTCATGACCCTTTTGTGTTTAAGTTTGAGTTAACACGAAAATCTTACAAATCAAACCTTTATATAATTTTTATCCAGGATCTTAACCGTTGTGACCGTGTAGGCATAACGGTTATGACTATGATCTCCTTTTGTGAAACAGGGTCATAACTGTTGTGACCCTGGTGAAACAGGGAGAATACATGCCCTTTTTTCATGATCCTTTATGTTTAAGTTTGAGTTAACACGAAAATATTAAAAATCAAACCTTTATATAATTTTTATCCAGGGTCATAACGGTTAAGACCATGGTCTCCTTTTGTGAGCCATGGTCATAACCGTTGTGAACTTGTGGTCATAACCGTTGTGAACGTGTGGTCATAACGGTTATGATCGTGGTCTCCTTTTATGAAACATGGTCATAACTGTTGTGACCCTAGTCAAACATGGAGAATACATGCCTATTTTTCAGGACCCTTTGTATTTAAGTTTGAGTTAACACAAAAATATTAAAAATCAAACCTTTATACAATTTTTATCCATGGTCATAACCGTTGTAACCGTGTGGGCATAACGGTTATGACCGTGGTCTCCTTTCATGAAATAGGATCATAATTGTTATGACCCTGGTGAAATTGGAAGAATACATGGCCCTTTTTAATGATCCGTTGTGTTTAAGTTTGAGTTAACAGGAAAATCTTAAATATTAAACTTTATACAATTTTTATCAAGGGTCATAACCGTTGTGATCGTGTAGTTATAACGGTTATAGCTGTGGTCTCCTTTTATGAAACAGGGTCATAACTGTTATGACCCTAGTGAAACAGGGAGAATACATGCCCCTTTTTCATGATCCTTTGTGTTTAAATTTGAGTTAACATGAAAATCTTAAAAATCCAACTTTTATATAATTTTTATCCAGGGTCATAACCATTGTGACCGTGTGGTCATAACAGTTATGACCATGGTCTCCTTTTGTGAGCCACGGTCATAACCATTGTGACTGTGTGGTCATAACGGTTATGACCGTGGTCTCGTTTTGTGAAACAGGGTCATAACTGTTGTGACCCTGGTGAAACATGGAGAATAAATGCCCATTTTTCATGAACCTTTGTGTTTAAGTTTGAGTTAATACTAAAATCTTAAAAATCAAATCTTTATGCAATTTTTATCCACGGTCATAAGTGTTATGATCGGGTGGTCATAACGGTTATGACCGTGGTCTCCTTTTGTGAGCCACAGTCATAAACGTTGTGACCCTAGTAAAACAGGGAGAATACATGCCCCTTTTTCATGATCCTTTATGTTTAAGTTTGAGTTAACACGAAAATATTAAAAATCCTTTTGTGAAACAGGTCATAACTGTTATGACCCTAGTAAAACAGGAAGAATACATGCCCTTTTTCATGACCTTTGTGTTTAAATTTGAGTTATATGAAATCTTAAAATCAACTTTTATACATTTTTATCCAGGTCATAACGTTAAGACAAGTATCTTTTGGAGCCACGTATAATCGTTGTGAACGTGTGGTCATAACGTTATGATCGTGGTCTTTTTCTGAACAGGTATAATGTTTGACCTAGTCAACATGGAGAATACATGTTTTTAGGACCTTTGTATTTAGTTTGAGTTAACATGAAAGATTAAAATCAACTTTATCAATTTTTATCCATGGTCATAACGTTATAACGTGTGGTCATAACGGTTATGACGTGGTCTCCTTTTATGAAATAGGATCATAACTATTATGACCCTGGTGAAATAGGAAGAATACATGCCCCTTTTTCATGATCTTTTGTGTTTAAGTTTGAGTTAACACGAAAATCTTAAATATTAAACTTTTACACAATTTTTATCGAGGGTCATAACCGTTGTGATCTTGTATTCATAATGGTTATGACTTTGGTCTACTTTTGTGAAATAGGGTCATAAATGTTGTGACCCTAGTGATACAGGGAGAATACATACCCCTTTTTCATGATCCTTTATGTTTGAATTTGAGTTAACATGAAAATCTTAAAAATCCAACTTTTATATAATTTTTATCCAGGGTCATAACCATTGTGATCGTGTGGTCATAACAGTTATGACCATGGTCTCCTTTTGTGAGTCACGGTCATAACCATTGTGACTGTGTGGTCATAACGGTTATGATCGTGGTGTCGTTTTGTGAAACAGGGTCATAACTGTTGTGACCCTGGTGAAACATGGATAATAAATGCCCCTTTTTCATGAACCTTTGTGTTTAAGTTTGAGTTAATACTAAAATATTAAAAATAAAATCTTTATGCAATTTTTATCCACGGTCATAACTGTTATGATAGGGTGGTCATAACGGTTATGACCGTGGTCTCTTTTTGTGAGCCACGGTCATAACCGTTGTAACCGTGTGGTCATAACAGTTATGACCGTGGTCTTCTTTTGTGAAACAGGGTCATCGCAGTGGACTCTTTTTGCTCTCCTTTTGTGAAACAGGGAGAATACATGCCCCTTTTTGCATGGCTCGTTTTAAGTTGTATTTGACATAGATTCTGAGAAAAACCGGGGTTTTTTGGGATTTTTAATCTAAAGGTAATGTCTGTTATTACTACCTGATCATAACAATTATGACCTCTGTCAATAAAATAATTTTATTACAATTTAGAACAATACACCACCTGATCATAGAAAATTATGATACAATCTTAATTAAAAAATTGCACTATGCGCTCGAATGACCCCTTCTCATAATTAGAA
>CM046372.1:16908066-16936727 GCA_025413025.1 Ficus hispida
TATTTACAGTATGGTAATGTTTGAATGAAAAATAAAATATTTGTTAGGCGAAGTCCACGTCCACATCGTCATCACTTTTGTAATTTTTTTCAATTTTTCGCCTGGCATGGATCCAGAAGTAACATGTTAGCCACTCCCGAAATAGTTTCATGCATCCAGCAATTACTCAATAACGGACATCCCTCCCTTCTAGCAAGCATTCAGTAAATTTAATAGTAAACACTCCACAATCACCCCTGTTGCATGAATGAGAAAGATGAATAAAAATCACATGATCGTAATAGTCATTATTTTCGTTTGGAAACATTATTTTACTTGTACTAACCCATTGGCTTGTTGAGGGATGTCTTTCACGATGGTGACCGGTATTGGGTTAATTCCAGCAGACTCTCTTGGTTTGAAGTCGAATAAACTTAATCTTTCAGCCAGCAATGGAATTAACATCGATAAACATTCCACTCCTTCTCAGACCTGAGCATTATAAGGGCCTTCATTGTAATGACCAGCTTGTTTACAAATTTTGATTTCTGTTATTAGGAATCAAAGTTTGTAATTACTTATGTTTATATGCTATGTATGTGAATGTGTTATGTTTTATCAGTAAAATTATTGAATTCTTGGTTGAGAGATTCGATAATTTACTTATGTAAGACCTTTTTGTTGTGAAAGGCAAATTTATGATCTATGATTCTCTGTTAGTAGTTTCTAATGTTAAGAGAACCCTAGACACAGTTCAGATAAATTCTGGATTATGGTCCAGTGCAGGAATACTGTTATCGGCTGAAAACAGTATCTGTATATGTAAGCTTGTATGAAAGTGGACTGTGTTTAGGAGTTAAGCCAAGCAAGGTCTTAAAAGGTGACACCTCGTCATAAATAGAATGACAAATGTCACTATGAAAACCGGCCACCTTGCAGGGACTAAAGTGTAAATGTTTTTGCCTTTAGGGTCCAAAGTGCAATTTTGTGAAAATTGTGGTTTGATAAATAAATTTGTAAATTTATGGAACTATGGATATTTCTAGTTAGATTTCCTAGTTCAATTAAGCTTATGATGATTTTTAAGTTTGGTTAACCTAGTTGGAAACCAAGGAATCAAGTTAAGTTTGATTGGTTCAAAATTGACCAATCACATGCTTACACTTGTTCACATAGGGACCGGCCACCTCAAGGACTAATGAGAAAGTATTTTTCTCTTAAGGACCAATAGGTAAAGTATGAAAAGCTGAAATTCACTAGAAATTGACATCTCACAATTTTAGCTTTGCTTAGTAAGCATAGTAGCTTTGCTTATTAAGCTATGTTGCAAATTGTCATCTTGACACCTAGCATTGGAAGGCCGGCCACCTCATGGGATTTACAAGCAAATATGATGTTTTTAAGGACTGATAAGCAAATAAGGAAATAGGTGTTTCTTTGTTAGTTTGACACCTAAAAACCTAGCTTTACTTAGTAAGCATTCTAGCCTTGATTACTTGGCTATATGTGATGCATCAACAAGCAAAGATTTTCCATGTGGCACACTATGGAAACCGGCCATCACCTTGGCTAGACACATCATGAATTAGCCTTGGTGAGTAAGCATCATAGGTTTGCTTAAGTGGCCAGCAATGGCAAGCACACTAAACCACTAAGGCCGGCCATCATGGGTCAAGACACCTCATGGACTAGCTATGGTTAGTAAGCTGCACTTATTGCAAGCTAAACCTCAACTATCATGCATGACCGTGGGAGGATGACACTAAAACTAGCTTACTTAGTAAGCTTCTAGCTGATTATTTTGGAGCATAAAGCAAATTTCCAGTGGCCACTATGGAACGCCATCACCTTGCTAGACACTCATGATAGCCTTGGTGTAAGCTCAAGTTGCTTAGGCCAATGGCAAGCACACTAAACCACCTAAGGCGGCCATATTCAGACTATGATAGCTATGTAGCCATAGCTGACTTATTGCAGCTAAACTTCACATCATGCAATGACGCATTGTGGAGATGAACACATGGAGTAGCTTTGGTGAGTAAGCTCACTAGCTGCACTTATTTGGCAAGCCAAGGCCTTGCCAAGCCACCCTAAAACCGGCCACCTTAGGATTAGGACACCTCGTGGCCTAGCTTGGATGAATAAGCATTCCTAGCCTCGCTTCCGTGGCTAGCCGAGGTTTTGACACATCATCACCCTAAGGGCCAGCCATCTTGAGGGCTTGACACATCGTCTAGTAGCCTTGATGAGTCAGTCCCATAGCCTTGCTTAGTCATTTCCAAGAGCCAAGCATGGCCGGCCACCACACAAGATTTGTTCAGCAAATAGAATTTTGCTAGAGGACTTTTTGGCAAAGGAAGAACAAGTTGTTCACCTATAAATAGGTGAAAGCTGATTCTTTGTGTTTGTTTAGAAAACCTTGCAGCCAATGTTTCAGTTCTCTCCCTTATAGAAACCGAACCCAAAGTGAGAAGCAAAGTGAGAGTGAAAGTGTGAAACAAATCCGGTTTTGTGGTGTTGTGTTAGCACAAAAGAAAAACTTCGAAACACTAAGCTAGAACCTTTCTCATGAAGCTTGAGGTAAATCTTTTAACCTCTACCAGTTTATTTATGTTTTAATTAAGATAATTAAGAGTTTGATGTTGTGTAAAAGCATGAGTTATGGTTGTTTAGATTTATAAACCATACCGAATGAAAACTGCCAGTTTCGGATCAAATTGGACAGTATTTTGGAAATCAAATTTTGAGGCCCTTAGAGGCCGAATCTGTAATACCTAGATTTTCCGATGTTATTATTTCCTTTCAAAGGAATTAAATGTATACCATCAAGGTATTATTGGAAGAGAAACTCGGTTAAGAGTTTTCTTACATTTTATGAGTTTTCAGTATCAATAAAACTCAAAATGGACTATGTAGATTAGAAACGGACCTTTTGAGTAAAAAAGGGACGAAAAGTACATGATTTTACGAAAGTCAAAGTTTGACCAAGAACGGTCAAAGGAGTGACTTTGCAGTATTTTAAAATAAAGTATACTGCGGAAACCGTCTTTACGGTTAAGATAGCATGAATAGGCTTTGAAAACCACCTTAGAAAATCAAGCACACCTAGTGGGAACTAAAGACCAAAAGGGCTCAGAAAAATAAGAAAAAGTTTTTACAGTCCATTTTTACGCAGATAAATTTTGGACTGCAGTCAAGTAAAACAGTACTGAATTGTACTGGGTATTAGTGAACACAGTATTGGAAATATCGTAATAACACAAAAAATGGATTATTTTAGAGAAAAGTAGCCAAACAAGGCCTTAGGATGACATCATATACCTTTTAAATTATGACATCATCCTTATTTGGAATTATGACATCATAATTCCATGAACCAAGCCTTGAATGACAAGTGTCTTGTCCTAGAACAATTTTTGGCTTGATCACCAAGTATGTGGCCGGCCACCTCACCTCCCTTTTGTGCAAATTTTTGCTTCTTTAGGGACTTTTTTAGCAATTTAGCAAAGTTTCTCAACCTCTATAAATAGGGGTGGTTGCTATTCATTTTATTCAAAAATTTGGGGAGGTTCTTGCCATTTTTCTTCTTGAAAATCAGCAGCCAAGGAAGAGAGAAAGAGGAGAGAAAAACCAAAATTTCCAAAGGGGTTTTGCTTAGGGAATGTTCGGATTTTGAGTGGAAAGCCAAGAAAAAAAATTTGGAAAATTTTTAGAGACCCATTGGCCTAGTGGCCGGTTGTGGGAGAAAAGGAAAGGAAGAGAAAAATTTGAGGAAGAAAGCCTTGGTGGTGTGGCCGGATTTGTGGTGAACCAACCAAGTGACCAAAAGAATTTTTGGTGCCTCTAGGTGAGTGGTGAGGCCGGTTGTGTTGACCTAGGGGGAAGGAGAAATTTTTGGTACCCAAACCCTAGCCTTGAGCCAAGGTATTTTCTTTAGCTCTAACCTTTTTCAATTGAGCTTTCAATTTGGAATTATTTGTATTTCAAGTTGAAATTTGTAAGAGCATAAGCTCAATTTAAATTCCATGCTCTAGATTAGTTAGGTAATGCTTGATTTAGGGTTTAAGGGTGGTTGGTGCAATTATGTTAATTGTTTCTTGATTATGCTTGTTGATTGATAGGTTGCATGCTAGATGATGAATGAATGGTATGTCCCCTGATTTTGAATAAATCAGCCCTAGACAGTTCATGTTAGGTTGCTAGTTTAAGTTTGAATGTTTTGGTGTATGTATGAATGTAATGCAAAGTTAGAACCATGCAAACCTAGGCTAGGTTAGTACGGATTTTGGTTTGCATGGGCACGTTGGAGTTACATGTTGGTTCTTATGGGACGTTAGAAAACGCTGCATGTATGCTATCTAGGCTCCCGCGTGTTCGGTTGAGGTTAGATGCACGTAATAGGACGTAAAACGAATTTAAAACCAAAAACTGCCAGTTCGGATGTGAACTGCCCAGTTTCGGGAAAAGTGAAATTTGAGGCCTTTAGAGGCCGAACTGGGTAAAACTTAAAACATAAAAGTTGTTCAGGAGGTTTTTCCTAGGGGACAACGCGGGCAGAATCCCAAAATGAGACTCCAATGGTCTCTGTTTTTACAAAAATCCGTGGCTGGTCTGCCCAGACTCAGTTTACAGGATCAGCCAGTTTCAAACAAAAACTGACGCAAATACAAGCAGAACTGGATTTTTCTCAAAACACGAAAGTTTTAGGATTTTTCGAGATCTAAAACTTTTGTGAAGAAAACTTTTCCAAATTCAATTCAGATTTTTAAACTGACACGGATTTCTAAAGACTGTGCAGGGAATAGGAAATTCCTGCACAGGATTTTCTAAAAACAGTACAGAAAAATTGTATCTTTTCCAAAACCACTGTTTTGACTAGGGAAACTGTTCCAAAGGCAGTTTCCAGTCCTAAATGATTTTATAAAAACCTATTTTAAGGATATGAATTTTTATGAGTTAAGTAAACGATTTTTGAAGTGAAAATTACCCAAGTTTCCAAAGAAATGGAAAATGAATTTTTAAACCAAATTGGGTAAGCAAAATGATTACGGGTAATAACCGGATGTAATATCCGAGTTACTAGGCCAAAGCCTAAAGCTCAAGTTTAACCCATATAGGGTTAACTTTAGTTAATTAAGAGCTCAACTGTTATTAACCTTAAGGGTTAATCAAGATAACCCTAAAGGATACCAAGAGTAATAAATTGGGCTAAGATATAGGGTTAATTAAGGAAACCCAATAATTATGATAAAGCCCAAGGTTAGGAAAGTAATCGAACCCTGACAGTATGTATAGGGTTTAGCACATGAGGTTATCCAACGTAACCTCTTAAAGAATTAATTCATATTGGGTTCTATTAATAATAGGGTTACTATCTATAACCTAGTAAGACATCTAGTATCAGGGACATACAATTAGGATTATGTAAGCATGTTGATTAGAGTATCAACATTCTGCAACACTAACTAAGAACCTCACCTATGTTCTTCAAGGAGCAGGAGAGAACCTGCAGCTGTACTCAGAGAAGAAGCAGCATAACGCAGGACATAGCAAGAGAGGTAAGTACAACCACCGCCTACAGCATAGGCTTTGATGTGGTACTTGCCCAAGTATGTTAGATGTATGCTAGGGATGTATGTTATGCGGTTGTTGATGCTATGTTATGTTGTTGTTGATACTATGTTATATTGTTAGTGCTAAGTAAGGTTATTGTTGTTATGTTATGTTATTGATATGCTATGCAATATGTCATATGTTGTATGCTAGGTTATGTAGTATGATAAGTTAAGGTATGTTTATGATAATATTATGTTATGATTACATGAATCATGGAAGTATGAGAGCACGAAGCATGTTCACAAAATCTTATAAAATAAGATCAAGTATGACATGATAAGATGAAAGGAAAGTAAGATGGCGAGCAAGTCGCCTGTGTTGTACCGACCCGAGTAAGGTCGGGTTGGACTATGGTTTGAGTTCGAAATGGTTTGGCCGCCCCAACCACTCCATAGTCGCGCGCCCGGTACATACACACAAGTAAGGGGCCCATAAGTAAGATAAGAAATGAAAGTAAGTTAAGCATGAATTGAGCATAAAATAAGCATAAATGGACCATGCATTATGATGTATGTTATGCTATGAAAAGGAAGTCATGATATGATGATGTATGCTATGCTATGATAAATGAAGTCATGATATGTACGATATGCTATGGTAAGTTAAGTTAGTATGTGAAAGATTAGATCATGTTTGTTTATGTCGCGGTATAGGAGGTTGTACTTGCTGAGCGAAAGCTCACTGTCTTACGTTTATGCTGTAGGTAAGCAACCGTCAGCAATGGTTGATGCAAGATGGAAAGGCATGGCAGGGCAAACTGTGAAATGTGGGAAATGTAGCCGCTACGCGTTTTGTCCTTTACGTAATTATGTTATAGTAAATATTTTGATAAAGACACTTTTATATGTTGCACTCGTATGCCATAAAAAAAAAAAATTCCGCTGTGTTTCATAAGTATGTAAGTATCTACGAGAAGATAAGTATGTATGTATGGTAACGGCCTGTGCTAGCCGGGTCGTTACAGAGTTGGTATCAGAGCGGTTCCCTGCGATACGATTTCACAGTCTGCCTACCATCGCCACCATCATTGTAAGTTACATATGTGTTTTATGTATATGCGTAAGTATTTACGATAGGATTATGCTATGATAGACGCGTGAATATGGAGCTCGCACGGATCGATGCCGGGATAGGAGAACCCCAGTATGAGGTGGGTCCGATGTTTCCCGAGGAACCGATTCTTGCCATGCCCTTACAGGAGATCCCAGCCCTAGAGGCTGAGGACCAGATGGACGCCGAAGACGCTGCTAATGATTTGATTGCTCCGGAGGACCCACCGGAAGACCCTCCCGTTATTATCATCCCTTGTGACGACGAGGACGCCGAGGACGATATGGAGCCCGAAGACGAGCAAGGTGACTGGGTGGAAGACGTTGACGACGCCAAGGGCGATCCCGAGGAAATACTATTCCACGATGGAGATTGGGACATAGACTCCGACGCCGAATCTGACATTTCGACGATCACACTTGAGGTTATAGTTTAGTTAGGGCCGATATGTGTTTATTCTTTTGACTATAAACGATGGTAGAGTGGTAAACACTCCCATCACTTATTTGATTATATATAGTACGATGGTAAAGTAATAGACACTTCCATCATATTTTGACTATGTATATATAAAGATATGTATGTACAGTATGATATAATCTATTTGTAATTACAGTATTGTAAATTACAATATACAGAGTATGTATATGATGTACTTTTGAAAGTGTACATAAAGACCGTGCAGACACGGGATTTATATAACAAAAGTATGTTATATATTATGAAAGTTATGTTATATTATGATAAGTATCTGTTATGATACCTTTTATGTTATGATATGAAATGAATGATGTTACGGTATGATGTGACGTAATAAGCCATGTATGAAAGAAAAGATACTAATAGTACGATGATATCTTTTCTTATAGGATTTAAAAGATGGTACGTCCACGAAGAACGGTACCACTCAACCCGCCCGAGCCAGATCTATCGACCATTGTGGCAAGTCTACAACGGCAGCTGCTAGAACAGCAACAAGAGACGGAAAGACTTCGAGTGCAGATAGCTCAGATAAACCAGGGACCCCGAATTAATGAGGTTCCACCCCGAGCTCAACCAGTACCTCCAATAGTACCCCCAGTACCTGAGGGTCAGCCAGAAATTCCTCAGAATGCTAACATTCCGATGGCACCCGCTGGAAGACAAATAAACCTACAGCCAGTGAGGGAAGATTTACTGTACGAGCGATTCAGGCGAATGAAGGCTCCTGAGTTCGAAGGCCCGACGGAACCGATCGCCGCGGACAATTGGTTGATCGATATCCAAGTTATCTTGGATTTCATGCGGATAACAGAACAAGAGAAAGTTCTCTGCGCTTCTTTTGCTCTGAAAAAGGATGCGCGACATTGGTGGATGACCGTGCAAATGCGCCGTGATGTTACGGTCATGAGCTGGCAAGACTTTGTGACCGAATTTCGCGCAATGTACTACAACAGAGAGATCCTTGCCGTTCAACAAGACGAGTTCACGAACTTCAGACAAGGGTCGATGACGGTAATGGAGGCCGTACAGAAGTTTGAACAGCTGGCTCGGTTATGCCCGGATTTGGTCCCGAGTGAAGTAGAGAAGGTACGAAGGATGATGAAGATGTTTCGAACCGACATCGCCAAGCAAGTAAGTGCTGGCAGCAGTCCGCCTACCCTGGTGTCCGATTGCATAAGCCGGGCGATAAGAGCCGAATACTGGATAAACCAGGACAAGGAGGCTAGAGCTCAATTCTTCAAGGCTAAAAAGGAGGAAAAGGCGGCAGCAAAGCCAACGCAGCCTCGACAAGACTCAGAGTCGCAACCGAAAGGCCAATCTAGTAGCCCTACACAAGGTTCCAATCAAGCTGGGAGGAACAAGAGAAAAGGAAATTTCTCGGACCAGGATCAACAAGGGAATTTCCCTCAGAAAAAGAACAATCGAGGGAACGAGAATACTAACGTCAGCTATCCCGCGTGCGTAACATGTGGAAAGAAACACCCGGGAGTGTGTAGGATGGGGACAAATGCTTGCTACTTTTGTGGCAAGGAAGGGCACTATGCACGGAGCTACCCCCAGAACAACCAGAACCAGAGCCCTCAGTATCCAAACCGGAATGCCAGCAGCCAGTTACACGCAGTCCAAGCAAGGCTCGAAGGACCCTCAATTGCACAAGGAAGATTAGAGGCTCCTGAACCCCAAGCTAGGATTTACGCCTACACCGATGGAAATGCTGAAGCTGGAACTTCGCATGAAGGGACAAGATAGATCTTTGTCGCCACATAAGGCGTTATTATATTATCTAATTCTGGTGCCACTCACTTGTTTGTATTTATGGAGTTTGCCCAGAAATTAGGAAGTAGTATAGATAATTTTTAAAACAGCCTTTTAAAAAAAAATTTCTTTGCTTGTTAAAGAGATTTTGTGGTTTGAATTTTTTTTATGTAAAATATTTTTGTAATTATAATAACAGAGAATTGCTTGTAGATCTCATCGCAATCAAGCTTTAGGATTTCGATGTGATCTTAGAAACAGATTTCTTAAGTTATTACAACGCTAAATTTGATTCCCAAAAGCGTTGAGAGACGTTTAGCTCTTTCGACAAGAAAAAGTTCAACCTTTACGGACAATTGCAGAGCTCAGCAACCGGATAAATCTTGGCAACGAAGGATCAGACGATGTCAGAAGCCCATAAGACGCCATAGTTGGTACATCCAGGAGCTTTTAAGATGTACCAAGACCTCTGAGAGAATTAACAGTGGCCAAACATGAAGAATAAAGTGACGGAATTCGTGTCAAAGTGCTTAACTTATCAGAAAGTTAAGACTAAACACCGACATCCTGGAGGAGATTTGCAGAAAATTGACTGAAAGCTATATATCTCGGATTGTGAAACTGCATGGAGCACCAAAATCAAGTATCTCAGACCGGAATGGACGCTTCATTTCTCGATTATGAACGAATGTTCATACTGCCATGGGGTCGAAATTAAAGATTAATACGGTTTTTCACCCCAAAATGACCAAACGAAAAGAACTACCCGAATTATTCTGATTTTCGAGGACGAAAATTTTTAAGGAGGGTAGATTGTAATACCTAGATTTTTCGATGTTATTATTTCCTTTCAAAGGAATTAAATGTATACCATCAAGGTATTATTAGAAGAGAAACTCGGTTAAGAGTTTTCTTACATTTTATGAGTTTTCAGTATCAATAAAACTCAAAATGGACTATGTAGATTAGAAACGGACCTTTTGAGTAAAAAAGGGATGAAAAGTACATGATTTTACGAAAGTCAAAGTTTGACCAAGAACGGTCAAAGGAGTGACTTTGCAGTATTTTAAAATAAAGTATACTGCGGAAACCGTCTTTACGGTTAAGATAGCATGAATAGGCTTTGAAAACCACCTTAGAAAATCAAGCACACCTAGTGGGAACTAAAGACCAAAAGGGCTCGGAAAAATAAGAAAAAGTTTTTACAGTCCATTTTTACGCAGATAAATTTTGGACTGCAGTCAAGTAAAACAGTACTGAATTGTACTGGGTATTAGTGAACACAGTATTGGAAATATCTGTATAACACAAAAAATGGATTATTTTAGAGAAAAGTAGCCAAACAAGGCCTTAGGATGACATCATATACCTTTTAAATTATGACATCATCCTTATTTGGAATTATGACATCATAATTCCATGAACCAAGCCTTGAATGACAAGTGTCTTGTCCTAGAACAATTTTTGGCTTGATCACCAAGTATGTGGCCGGCCACCTCACCTCCCTTTTGTGCAAATTTTTGCTTCTTTAGGGACTTTTTTAGCAATTTAGCAAAGTTTCTCAACCTCTATAAATAGGGGTGGTTGCTATTCATTTTATTCAAAAATTTGGGGAGGTTCTTGCCATTTTTCTTCTTGAAAATCAGCAGCCAAGGAAGAGAGAAAGAGGAGAGAAAAACCAAAATTTCCAAAGGGGTTTTGCTTAGGGAATGTTCGGATTTTGAGTGGAAAGCCAAGAAAAAAAAATTTGGAAAATTTTTAGAGACCCATTGGCCTAGTGGCCGGTTGTGGGAGAAAAGGAAAGGAAGAGAAAAATTTGAGGAAGAAAGCCTTGGTGGTGTGGCCGGATTTGTGGTGAACCAACCAAGTGACCAAAAGAATTTTTGGTGCCTCTAGGTGAGTGGTGAGGCCGGTTGTGTTGACCTAGGGGGAAGGAGAAATTTTTGGTACCCAAACCCTAGCCTTGAGCCAAGGTATTTTCTTTAGCTCTAACCTTTTTCAATTGAGCTTTCAATTTGGAATTATTTGTATTTCAAGTTGAAATTTGTAAGAGCATAAGCTCAATTTAAATTCCATGCTCTAGATTAGTTAGGTAATGCTTGATTTAGGGTTTAAGGGTGGTTGGTGCAATTATGTTAATTGTTTCTTGATTATGCTTGTTGATTGATAGGTTGCATGCTAGATGATGAATGAATGGTATGTCCCCTGATTTTGAATAAATCAGCCCTAGACAGTTCATGTTAGGTTGCAGTTTAAGTTTGAATGTTTTGGTGTATGTATGAATGTAATGCAAAGTTAGAACCATGCAAACCTAGGCTAGGTTAGTGCGGATTTTGGTTTGCATGGCACATTGGAGTTACATGTTGGTTCTTATGGGACGTTAGAAAACGCTGCATGTATGCTATCTAGGCTCCCGCGTGTTCGGTTGAGGTTAGATGCACGTAATAGGACGTAAAACGAATTTAAAACCAAAAACTGCCAGTTCGGATGTGAACTGCCCAGTTTCGGGAAAAGTGAAATTTGAGGCCTTTAGAGGCCGAACTGGGTAAAACTTAAAACATAAAAGTTGTTCAAGAGGGTTTTTCCTAGGGGACAACATGAGAAGAATCCCAAAATGAGACTCCAATGGTCTCTGTTTTTACAAAAATCCGTGGCTGGTCTGCCCAGACCCAGTTTACAGGATCAGCCAGTTTCAAACAAAAACTGACGCAAATACAAGCAGAACTGGATTTTTCTCAAAACACAAAAATTTTAGGATTTTTCGAGATCTAAAACTTTTGTGAAGAAAACTTTTCCAAATTCAATTCAGATTTTTAAACTGACACGGATTTCTAAAGACTGTGCAGGGAATAGGAAATTCCTGCACAGGATTTTCTAAAAACAGTACAGAAAAATTGTATCTTTTCCAAAACCACTGTTTTGACTAGGGAAACTGTTCCAAAGGCAGTTTCCAGTCCTAAATGATTTTATAAAAACCTATTTTAAGGATATGAATTTTTATGAGTTAAGTAAACGATTTTTGAAGTTAAAATTACCCAAGTTTCCAAAGAAATGAAAAATGGATTTTTAAACCAAATTGGGTAAGCAAAATGATTACGGGTAATAACCGGATGTAATATCCGAGTTACTAGGCCAAAGCCTAAAGCTCAAGTTTAACCCATATACGGTTAACTTTAGTTAATTAAGAGTTCAACTGTTATTAACCTTAAGGGTTAATCAAGATAACCCTAAAGGATACCAAGAGTAATAAATTGGGCTAAGATATAGGGTTAATTAAGGAAACCCAATAATTATGATAAAGCCCAAGGTTAGGAAAGTAATCGAACCCTGACAGTATGTATAGGGTTTAGCACATGAGGTTATCCAATGTAACCTCTTAAAGAATTAATTCATATTGGGTTCTATTAATAATAGGGTTACTATCTATAACCTAGTAAGACATCTAGTATCAGGGACATACAATTAGGATTATGTAAGCATGTTGATTAGAGTATCAACATTCTGCAACACTAACTAAGAACCTCACCTATGTTCTTCAAGGAGCAGGAGAGAACCTGCAGCTGTACTCAGAGAAGAAGCAGCATAACGCAGGACATAGCAAGAGAGGTAAGTACAACCACCGCCTACAGCATAGGCTTTGATGTGGTACTTGCCCAAGTATGTTAGATGTATGCTAGGGATGTATGTTATGCGGTTGTTGATGCTATGTTATGTTGTTGTTGCTGCTATGTTATATTGTTAGTGCTAAGTAAGGTTATTGTTGTTATGTTATGTTATTGATATGCTCTGCAATATGTCATATGTTGTATGCTAGGTTATGTAGTATGATAAGTTAAGGTATGTTTATGATGAATATTATGTTATGATTACATGAATCATGGAAGTATGAGAGCACGAAGCATGTTCACAAAATCTTATAAAATAAGATCAAGTATGACATGATAAGATGAAAGGAAAGTAAGATGGCGAGCAAGTCGCCTATGTTGTACCGACCCGAGTCAGGTCGGGTTGGACTATGGTTTGAGTTCGAAATGGTTTGGCCGCCCCAACCACTCCATAGTCGCGCGCCCGGTACATACACATAAGTAAGGGGCCCATAAGTAAGATAAGAAATGAAAGTAAGTTAAGCATGAATTGAGCATAAAATAAGCATAAATGGACCATGCATTATGATGTATGTTATGCTATGAAAAGGAAGTCATGATATGATGATGTATGCTATGCTATGATAAATGAAGTCATGATATGTACGATATGCTATGGTAAGTTAAGTTAGTATGTGAAAGATTAGATCATGTTTGTTTATGTCGCGGTATAGGAGGTTGTACTTGCTGAGCGAAAGCTCACTGTCTTACGTTTATGCTGTAGGTAAGCAACCGTCAGCAATGGTTGATGCAAGATGGAAAGGCATGGCAGGGCAAACTGTGAAATGTGGGAAATGTAGCCGCTACGCGTTTTGTCCTTTACGTAATTATGTTATAGTAAATATTTTGATAAAGACACTTTTATATGTTGCACTCGTATGCCATAAAAAAAAAAAAATTCCGCTGTGTTTCATAAGTATGTAAGTATGTACGAGAAGATAAGTATGTATGTATGGTAACGGCCTGTGCTAGGCGGGTCGTTACAGAATCATGGAAAAGTCAAAACTACAAAGTTGTAGAGAAGAGAAAATCCTAGGGGCCAACTTAGACAGTTTTTGAAAATAAGGCCTCTAAGACCTTCGTTTTTACAAAAACCCGAGACCAATTTTAGGGTTAATAAATTGGTCGAAGAATTTTCAAAGGCAGAGATTAATGTGTTAAAGTCAGATTTGGGTTTTAAGTTTAAAACAGAAGTTGTAGGAATCTTCAAGATCTACAACTTTCATGAAGGAAATGTTTTCAAATTCAAAACAGATTTGTTAGAAAAGAATCTAATTTAAGGATTTGATTTCCAAATACAGTGTTCAGAATTCAAGGATTTTTAAAAGAAAGTAAAGTTTTAAAGTTTACACTATGTTTTTAATTACCCTTATATTAATATAAGTTAATAACTAGGGTAATTATGATGTATGATAGGATGATGCTTATCCTATGATTTTCTGTGAAAACAGGAAAGCAATCTGTCTGGGTGGAGCACTAAATCTAAGATTTAGT
Source organism: Ficus hispida (assembly GCA_025413025.1). Lineage (NCBI taxonomy): Eukaryota > Viridiplantae > Streptophyta > Magnoliopsida > Rosales > Moraceae > Ficus > Ficus hispida. The sequence goes on from CM046372.1 coordinate 16,922,088, forward strand.
GTAACTGGTAAGTACAACTCCGCCTACAGCATAAACGAAAACGTTGATTTTCAAGTTTATGATGATTAAGTTATGTTGATATGCATACGAAATATGATTAAGTTATACTTACGATGAATGAGGATCTAGTTATGTTGATATGCTTGCGAGGTATATTAGCATATGATGATCAAGTTATGATAAAATGTTTTAAAGTATGTTAAGATGAATGCTTACATGATGATCAAGTTATGATGATATGTTTATGATGTACAATGATTAAGTTACATAGACATATTTACGATGCATGCTATGGTACTATAACATCATAATGTTATGCTGATGTACTGATGTTATGTTATGATAATATGGCATCACGAAGCATGCTCATTAATGAAAAGTGACTCGGTAATGAGTAAAATACGGTTTCAAGTTAGAAACTGTAAATGATTCAAGTATGATGATAAACAGATGGTAATCTGTAAGAATACGGTTTCAAGTTAGAAACTGTTTATGATCATGAAAAGGTTCATGTATGATGACGATGATCAGATGAACAGATTTCTTGTGTCGTATCGACCCGAGTACGGTCGGGTTTGGTTCATGGTTTGAGTTGGACAGGGCTGGCCGCCCCAACCACTCCATGGCGGCGCGCCACGGTACGTACACTTATGTTATGTTATGTAAGGGGTCCGGAACCAACGCTAACTCATGAATGAATAATGAGAGCATAAAAGGTTCATGCATTGGTTATTATGAAATGATTTGCGGTGCAATTGTTGTACTTTGTAATAACTAGAATTTCACAACGTCACAATTTCTTGTATAGAAATTTAAACTGTACCATGAAGGTATTTATGAAAAGCCCGGTTTAGGGTTTTTATTCAGAATTGTGAGTTCTTATGCTTTTATAAGACTCAAAAATGATTGCTTAGTTAAGCATATGACCTTTTGAGGAAAAAGGTATAAAAATGCTATGATTTTACGAAAGTCAAAGTTTGACCACAAAAGTCAAAGTTTGACCAAAAACCGTCAAAGTTGACCAAGAGAGTCCATATTGACAGGATAGGCAACATTGACCCAAGAAAGTCAAAGATTGACTAGAAAGATCAATTCTTTGACGATATCGAAAAATAGTAAACAATATAGGAAGTATACTACGGAAAACCAATTTTTCAGATAAAATGGTTTAAGTTAGATTCAAAACCACCATAGAAAAATCAAGCACACTAAGTAGGAGATTAAAGGCCAAAAGGCTCGAAGCGAAAAGAAAATTTTTCGTATAGTCCATTATTAGACAGAAAAATTTTGGACTGTAGATTAATAGTCGGTACTGTGAATTGATGACCACAGTATCAACAATATCTGTTTAGTATTGAAAGACACTGTCTAATCAAGAATTAGGCCAAATAAGGTCTTAATGATGATGTCATTTAACTTTTGATTTATGACATCATTTTAAGGATTTAATGCAAATTTGGAAAGAATTATGGATGGTTCTAGAACCCCTTGGCCGGCCACCTCACCCCCCCTAAAGTGCAAAATGGTGAACTTTGAAGGACTATTTTGTAATTTTGGAAAGTTCAAAATTGTCTATAAATAGGGGTGCTTCCTATTCACAAAAATTAGAAAAACTAGTCAAACTTTGGTCAATTTTCTGCCCAAAAATCCGAACTTGAGTGAGCTGCCAAAGAGAAAGAAAAAGCTTGGAAAATCAAGGAATTGGTCTTAGGAGTATTAGGCATTCACTAGGAAGCAAGCCAAGAAGTTAGAAAAATTTTGGAGACCATTTGGCCATTGGTGGCCGGTTGTGTGGCAGCTGCAAGGGGGAAGAAAAATTGAAGGGGAAAACAAGTATGGAGGTGGCTGATTTTTGTGTGAAGTGGCCGGAATCTTGGTTGGAGCAGTCCCTAGGTGGCTGGAAAATTTCGGGCTCATTGGGAGGAGCTAAGGCCGGCTGCACCAAGGAGAAAGGAAGAGAGAAATTTTGAGCCAAGCAAACCCACATTTGGAATAAGTAAGGTAAAAAAATTCTTTTGGCCCTTAAATCTCTCAATTTAAGTTCTAAATTAGAGATTTAAATGTATTACAAGCTGATTTGTAATGAGCATAAGCTCAATCTAATTTCTGCCCTAGGTCAGATTTTTAGTGTGTGCTTGATTAGATTAGTTAAGGGTGGTTTGATTTAGTATTTTAAGCTATGTTTGATTGATGTTAATTATGAGTTTTTATGTGCTGATTATTATGATTGCATGCTAGGATATTTAGTAGGTTATATGTTTCCCCAAATCTACCCAACAGAATGTTAATGGCATGCTAGGGTGCTAGATTGAATGGTGTATGCTATGGTTGATAGAAACTAGAACAAGCCAACCCTAACCCTAATAATGCAGTTTATTGTTTAACTTGCATGGACGGGTTTGAGTTTCATGTGAGTTAAAACGGGACATTAGAAAAGCGTTGTATGTTGATTCTAGGCTCCTGCTGAGTTCGGTTGAGGTAGTGTGCACGAATTAGGACGAGAAACCAAGAAAAGAACGAAAACTGCCAATTCGGATTCAAGCTGGCCAGTTCTCTGGAAATCCAGTTTTGAGGCTCTTAGAGGCTGATTTTGGAAAAACGTAAAACACAAAAGTTGTAGATAAGGGTTTTTCTTATGGGAGAGCGTGGACAGTTTTCAAAAATAAGGCTCCAATGGCCTTCGTTTTTGTGAAAACCCGAGCCTGACCGTGCCCAGACCCTATACACGGCCAGGTGAGTTTAACAGGTTAAAGGAGTGGGTTAGAGACCGATTTGGGTCTCGAGTTCAAAACGAAAGTTTTAGGATTTTGAATGCTTTAAAACTTTCATGAAGAAAACTTTTTTAAATTCGGCTTTGATTTTTAAATAGAAAATTAGATTTCAAAACTGTGCAGTGAACAAGAAATTCCTGCACGGGGACTTCTAAAACAGTGCAGGAAAAGGACATTTCTGCACATCCACTGACTAATTCTCAGTGAGAAACTATTCGAAAGGCAGTTTCTATTTTTAATGATTTTTACAAAGACCCGCTCATCAGATTCTAAGTTTTTAATAAAATGATCTTAAAACCCTAAGTTTTTCCGAAGTAAAGAAAGAATTCCGAGTTACTGGTTTGGGCCCTAAGCCCAAGGGTTATCTAACGTAACCCAATATAATAGTGAAAATGACTAAGTTGGGCCTAAAAACCAGGGTTACTCAAGAGTAACCCGATGGAATGAATTTTCAAACAAGCTTAGGCCCAAGGTTAGGTTTAATAACCTAACACAGTTATGAAAGGCTGTTTAGCCAAGGTTACTTTATGTGACCAACCTAAGTATGTTCTAAACCATAGGGTTATCTGTGATACTGAGAAAGTATCCGGCATTGTATTAAGGAGGGGGGGGGACATATAACCACAAATAGGTATGAATGTTGGTTTGATTACCAACATTCTGTAAGAACATAATTCTTACTCTATGTCCTCTGATATAGCAAGAAATAGCGTGCTGAAGTATCCTGAAGTGGATCAACAAGTCTCGGGACATAGTACTCAAGGTAAGTACAACTCCGCCTACAGCATAGGCTTTTGTTGTATACTTGCCAAGTATGTTTGATGTTTATGATGGAATGATGTTATGTTTACAATATGACTATGATAAGTTCATGAGTATGTGATTATGGCATGATATTAAGATATGAGCATAATTATGAATAGTGACATCACGAAGCATGTTCACTAATAAGAACAAGTATGAGTTCATGAAAAGTAAGTATGATGGCAAGCAAGCTTGCCTGTGTCGTACCGACCCGCGTTAGGTCGGGTTGGACTGTGGTTTGAGTTGGAAATGGACTGGCCGCCCTAACCAAATCATAGTTGCGCGCCCGGTACGTACACTCATGATAAGTGGCCCATAAGTAAGATAAGTTAATAATGAATACGATGGCATAATAAGAGCATAATTGGTTCATGCATATATTATGCGATGTTATGTATGTTATTATAACATGTTATGATACGATGAGTTGAGTATGCTATGTATGAAATGCCATGATATGTGAAGTGATAATAATCTATGATTATGTTTATTGTCGCGGATGTGTATATGTTGTACTTGCTGAGCGAAAGCTCACGTGACTTACGTCTATGCTGTAGGTAAGCAACCTACAGGCAACTGATGGTGCAAGGTGGCGAGCGGGGCAGGGCAAGCAGTGAAATGTGGGGATTATAACCGCTTCGCGTTTTGATTTTTGTTATGTAAATTATTTCGTATGCAACATCCTTATATATGTATTTCAAGTATTCGCATAAAAAAAAAAAAATTCCGCTGCTTACGTTACGCCAAATAAATAAGTACGCATGTATGTATGTATGTATGGTAACGGCCTGTGCTAGGCGGGTCGTTACAGAGTTGGTATCAGAGCGGTTCCCTGCTACCCAATTTCACAGTATACCTGCCGTCACCGCCATCATTGTAAGTAATTTTATTTTATGAATAAATAATTATTACGTGATTATGTTATGATAGATACGACGTTATGGATCCCGCTGGAGCAGACGAGGATCGACGTGCTGTGACGTCTTTTTATGAGTCGCGTCTGATGATTTTTGATGGGACGAGACGGACAGTGTCGTTAGCAGCATGGCTATACGACATGGAGCTGATTTTCCGTCTATGTCATATAGAGGAGCGACTACAGGTTTCGTTAGCCAGCCGGTGTCTGGCCGTAGACGCACGGCTATGGTGGATGATGATAGGAGAGGGATCGATGCCGAGTCGCACTTGGGCGCATTTCCGTGCATTGTTAGTCGCACGTTTCAGACCGCTACTGGACGAGGGTGCCGGTGTACCTCATCGCGATCCTGCGATGTATCGGGATATGTATCATGCCCGATACCTTAGTTTTTCAGCAGTGTGGCACGCCTACCCGCAGGAGCCCATGAGCCATTACTGCAGGCGGTTTCAGGAGGAGCTGTTGCCTTACGTCCCCCGGGACTTGGCTAACCCGGGGATGATTTCACTACAGACTTTCCGAGACGGTTTGCCTCCGCAGATCCGCCAGTACGTTCCCATGCCGTTGCCTGAGACGACGGTGGGGAACATGATAGAGGATATTATGGGGGCCGAGGCCGTGGTACAGGCTATGCAGGCCGCTGGGATCGCAGAGGGTCATCAGGCACCGGTCGACGACGCTGGGATGGGAGAGCCGTTTGTCGGGCCGGGTCCAGTCTTTCCCGAGGACCCGATTCCAGCCGAGCCGGTACAGGCGGTGCCGCCCCAGGACGCCGAGGCTGATGAGGTCGGGGATGATTTTGACCCCGATGATATTATAGTTGCTCCGGAGGATCAGCCGGAAGACCCCCCAATTATCGATATTTCTAGCGATGAGGAGGAGGATATGGAGCCGGAGCCAGAGCAGGAGGACTGGTTCGCGGATGATGAGGAGGATATGGAGCCCGGGCCAGAGTTTGAGCCTGAGGACTGGCAGGACCCTGAGGAGTTTCCATTCCACGATGGAGATGACGATGCAGACTCCGACGCGCCCTCAGTAGTTACGGACGAGCATATAGATTAGGCTAACTCTGTATATATTTTTATTTTACGACGGATATGTACTAGCTTATATTTTTTGGATGATAGGCTTGTACTGATGTATGATGGGAAAGTGTTAGACACTTCCATCCGAAATTTTGGCCCTATATGTACAGAAATCGTATCAAAATGTAATTACAAGATTGTGAATATAATGTACTTTTTGTAAGAATACAAAAAGAAAGTTCAAGTATGAAATATTATGATATGATGATGAAAGGCATGATACGAGTTGTTATGTGCCATGATACGATGATAAAGTTATGATATGAAGAATTATGTTATGTATGACGATAAATGTATGAAAGAAGGGATATTTCTGGTATGATAATATCTTTTCTTATGTTTTGATAGGATCGAGAAAATGGATCATACACGCCGAGCAGTGCCTGAAAATCCACCCGAGCCGGATCTCGCAACCATTGTTGCAAACTTGCAACGGCAGCTGCTGGAACAGCAACAAGAGACAAATAGACTGCGAGAGCAGTTAATTCAGATGAACTAGAGACCTCGGGCTGATGAGGTTCCTTTTCAACAGAATAGGGTGCCTCCGGTACCAGAAGTCCAACCGGAAGTACAACAAGAAGATCTACGGAATGTTGAGATCCCGGTAGCACCTGCTGGAGTTCCAGTAAACTTACCGCCAGTACGGGAAGATTTACTGTACGAGAGATTCAGGAGGATGAAGGCACCTGAATTCGAAGGATTGATGGATCCGATAGCTGCGGATAATTGGTTGATTGATGTCCAAGTCATCCTGGACTTCATAAGGCTATCGGAGCAGGAAAAGGTTCTCTGTGCTTCCTTCGCCCTCAAGAAAGATGCCAGACACTGGTGGATGACTGTTCAGATGCGGCGAAATGTTACCGCCATGGGCTGGCAAGATTTTGTGACAGAGTTCCGCACCATGTACTACAATAGGGAAATTCTGGCAGCCCAGCAGGATGAGTTCGCCAGTTTGAAACAGGGATCAATGACAGTAATGGAGGCTATCAAGAAGTTTGAACAGTTGGCCCGGTTGTGTCCGGAACTGGTTCCCAACGAAACATAAAAAGTTAGAAGAATGATGAAGATGTTCCGGACAGATATCGCCAAGCAAGTTAGCGCTGGCAGTAGCCCACCTACCCTGGTATCTGACTGCGTGAGTCGTGCGATAAGAGCCGAATACTGGATAAACCAGGACAAGGAAGCAAGGGCTCAGATCTTCAGGGCAAAGAGGGATGAAAAAGCCGTGGTAAAGCCGACGCAGCCCCGCCAGAACCTTGAAACGCCCCCGAAAGGACAAGTCAGTAACCCTGCCCAAGGCTCCAAACAGTTTGGGAGGAACAAGAGAAAGGGAAATTTCTCGGGTCAGGGACAACAAAAGAATTACCCTCAAAAGAGGAATAATAGAGGAAATGAGGGTAATAACACTGACTACCCGGCATGCACCAAGTGTGGAAGGAAACACTCGGGAATCTGTAGAATGGGGCCGAATGCCTGCTACCTGTGTGGCAAGGAGGGGCATTATGCAAAGAATTGCCATCTGAACAACCAAGGCCAGAATCCTCCATACCCGAGCCGGAATACGAACAGTCAGTTGCATGCTGTCCAAACTAGGCTTGAAGGACCCTCAATCACCCAAGGCAGATTAGAGGCTCCTGAACCTCAAGCCAGGATATACGCTTACACCAGAGGTGATGCTGAGGCTGGAACTTCACATGTGGTGACAGGTCAGATTTCTATCGCCACCTATGATGCTATCGCCTTGTTTGATTCTGGAGCTACTCACTCATTTGTATCCCTGGAGTTCGCCCAGAAGTTAGGAAGAGGTGTAAATAGTTTAGATCAGCCCTTCAAAACCTCTTTGCCGTCCGGAGAGATTTTGTGGTCCAATTTTTGGATACGAAATGCTTCCGTGACTATCTGTGGCCGAGAATTATTCGTAGATCTCATTGCGATCAAGCTGCAGGATTTCGATGTGATCTTAGGAATGGATTTCTTAGGCAAATACAACGCCAAGATCGACTGCAGAAAGCGTTGTGTAACATTCAATCCGTACGGAGAGGAGGAGTTCAATTTCTACGGGCAATCTCGGAATTCAGCAACTAAACTGGTTTCAGCAATGAAGGCTTGGAAAATGTTAGCTAATGGCTGCCAAGGATATTTAGCTAACATGGTGGATAAAGATTGTGAAATGGAGTTGGCACCGGAAGATGTTCCCATTATAAAGGAATATGTGGATATCTTTCCGAAAGACTTACCAGGACTTCCGCCGGAACTTGAGATTTCGTTCGAAATCGAATTGCTGCCTGGAGCTGCACCGATATCGAAAGCGCCTTATCGTATGGCACCTGCCGAGCTTAGGGAACTGCAAGTGCAGTTACAAGAATTGCTGGATAAGGGATTCATCCGACAAAGTTACTCTCCATGGGGAGCACCGGTATTGTTCGTAAAGAAGAAGGATGGATCACTACGAATGTGTATCGACTACCGTGAGCTTAACAAGATTACGATCAAGAACAAGTATCCCCTTCCGAGGATAGACGATCTTTTCGATCAACTTAGGGGAGCGGTAGTATTTTCGAAAGTCGATCTACGATCAGGCTACCATCAGCTCAGAATCAAGGAGTCAGATATCTCCAAGACGGCTTTTCGAACACGATACGGGCACTATGAGTTTTTGGTTATGCCATTTGGGCTAACCAATGCCCCAGCCGCATTCATGGACCTTATGAACCGAGTATTCAGAGAGTACCTGGATAAGTTCGTCATTGTTTTTATTGATGACATTTTGATTTACTCAAGATCCAAAGAAGAGCATGAGCATCACCTTAGATTGGTGATGGAGACGTTAAGGCGAAATCAACTATATGCCAAATTTACAAAATGTGAATTTTGGCTGGAAAAAGTCCACTTTTTGGGTCATGTGGTGCTGAAGGAAGGAATTTCAGTAGACCCTGCTAAGATTGAGGCGGTTAGTGCGTGGCCCGCACCCAAAAATGTTACGGAAATAAGGAGTTTCCTTAGATTAGCTGGCTACTACCGACGGTTCGTCGAGGGATTTTCCAAGATCGCTACACCCCTCACCGCTCTTACCCGTAAAGAAAAGAAATTTGAATGGACTCAGAAATGTGAGGAGAATTTTCAAGAGCTCAAGAGGAGATTGACAAGTGCACCTGTGTTGATAATTCCTGATGTAGATGCAGGAAATTTCGTGATCTATAGTGACGCTTCTAAAAATGGATTAGGAGCCGTCTTGATGCAGAATGGGAAGGTAGTTGCCTACGCATCCCGACAGCTGAAGATTCACGAAAGGAATTATCCCACACATGACTTGGAGCTCGCGGCAGTAGTTTTCGCACTTAAGATCTGGAGACACTACTTGTACGGGAACAAGTGTGAAATCTACACCGATCACCAGAGCCTCAAGTATATTTTTACTCAGAAAGAGCTCAACATGAGACAACGTAGATGGCTGAAACTTGTAAAGGATTATGATTGTGAGATCCTTTACCATCCTGGAAAGGCGAACAAGGTAGCAGATGCCTTAAGCAGGAAATCCGTAGGCATGCTGATGTCTATTGGAATGTTTCCTAGGCCACTACAAAAGGAGATTTCAGAGTTCAACTTGGAATTGATAACGGGAAAATTATCTGTTCTGTCCCTCCAGTCCAATCTTCTAGAAACCATCAAGTCACATCAAAGGAAAGATTCTTCTTTGCTGAAAGCACAACTCTTTGATGAGAAGAACAAGGAGTTTAGAGTCTCCGAAGATGGTACTATTTACTTCAAAGGAAGGATTTGTGTTCCTAACTTTGAATTCCTTAAAGACCAGATCTTGTCTGAGGCACATAAGACGCCGTATTCAGTACATCCAGGAGCTTCCAAGATGTATAAAGACCTCCGACAGAGTTATTGGTGGCCTAATATGAAGAATGAGGTAGCAGAATATGTATCGAAATGCCTAACTTGTCAGAAAGTTAAGGCTGAACATCGACATCCAGGTGGGGAACTACAGAAGATAGAGCTTCCTGAATGGAAATGGGAGCAAATTACTATGGATTTCATAGTAGGGCTCCCAAGAACTTCAAGTGGGAATGACTCGATTTGGGTTATTGTGGATAGATTAACCAAATCAGCCCACTTTATTGCGATTAAGGTCACCTTCTCAGTGGAGAAATTGGCTGAAATCTACGTATCCCAGATCGTCAGATTTCATGGAGTACCAAAATCGATCATTTCGGACCGTGATGGACGCTTCACTTCTCGATTTTGGACTAGTGTTCACAATGCTATGGGGTCGAAATTGAAGTTCAGTACGGCATTTCACCCCCAAACTGACGGTCAATCAGAACGAACCATCCAGACACTGGAGATATATTAAGGTCATGTGTGCTGGATTTCAAAGGAAACTGGGATCAGAAGCTGCCATTGATCGAATTCTCCTACAACAACAGTCTCATGCTTCGATTGGTATGGCTCCATTTGAAGCATTGTATGGAAGAAAATGTCGATCGCCTATCCACTGGCAGGAAGTGGGCAGAAGCAGCTGCAAACCACAGACTTCATCAAGAAGACCTCTGAGGATATTCAGATGATCAAGCAGAGGCTCGACATAGCTTTTAGCAGACAGAAAAGTTATGCCGATAAACGTAGGAGGCCCTTGGAATTCCAGGTGGGAGATACGGTGTTCATCAAGATTACTCCTATGAAAGGAGTAATGCGATTTGGTAAAAAGGGAAAGCTTAGTCCGAGGTATACTGGACCATTTGAGATTCTCGAACGGATTGGAAAAGTCGCCTATAAGCTTGCCCTACCGCCTGAGTTAGCTTCGATGCATAATGTTTTCCATGTGTCGATGCTAAAGAAGTATGTGCCAGACCCTTCCCATGTGCTTAGTCAGGAACCGGTGGAGGTTCATACGGACTTAACCTATGAAGAAAAGCCAGTTCGAATTCTGGATCGGGAAGAGAAGGTCTTAAGGAACAAAACCATCCCATGGTTAAAGTATTGTGGCGAAACCACATGGTCGAATAAGCAACCTGGGAGTTGGAAGATGAGATGAGAAAGAACTACCCTGATTTGTTTTAATTTTCGAGGACGAAAATTTTTAAGGGGGGTAGATTGTAATAACTAGAATTTCACAACGTCACAATTTCTTGTATAGAAATTTAAACTGTACCATGAAGGTATTTATGAAAAGGTTTAGGGTTTTTATTCAGAATTGTGAGTTCTTATGCTTTTATAAGACTCAAAAATGATTGCTTAGTTAAGCATATGACCTTTTGAGGAAAAAGGTATAAAAACGCTATGATTTTACGAAAGTCAAAGTTTGACCAGAAAAGTCAAAGTTTGACCAAAAACCGTCAAAGTTGACCAAGAGAGTCCATGTTGACAGGATAGGCAACATTGACCCAAGAAAGTCAAAGATTGACTAGAAAGATCAATTCTTTGACGATATCGAAAAATAGTAAACAGTATAGGAAGTATACTGCGGAAAACCAATTTTTCAGATAAAATGGTTTAAGTTAGATTCAAAACCACCATAGAAAAATCAAGCACACTAAGTAGGAGATTAAAGGCCAAAAGGCTCGAAACGAAAAGAGAATTTTTCGTATAGTCCATTATTAGACAGATAAATTTTGGACTGTAGTTAATAGTCGTACTGTGAATAAGGACCACAGTATCAACAATATCTGTTTAGTATTGAAAGAACTGTCTAATCAAGAATTAGGCCAAACAAGCCTTTATGGATGATGTCACTTAACTTTTGATTTATGACATCATTTTAAGGATTTAATACAAATTGGAAAGAATTATGGATGTTCTAGAACCCTTGGCCGGCCACCTCACCCCCCTAAAGTGCAAAATGGTGAACTTTGAAGGACTATTTTGCAATTTTGGAAAGTTCAAAATGTCTATAAATAGGGGTGCTTCCTATTCACAAAAATTAGAAAAACTAGTCAAACTTTGATCAATTTTCTGCCCAAAAATCCGAACTTGAGTGAGCTGCCAAAGAGAAAGAAAAAGCTTGGAAAATCAAGGAATTGGTCTTAGGAGTATTAGGCATTCACTAGGAAGCAAGCCAAGAAGTTAGAAAAATTTTGGAGACCATTTGGCCATTGGTGGCCGGTTGTGTGGCAGCTGCAAGGGGGAAGAAAAATTGAAGGGGAAAACAAGTAGGGAGGTGGCTGATTTTTGTGTGAAGTGGCCGGAATCTTGGTTGGAGCAGTCCCTAGGTGGCTGGAAAATTTCGGGCTCATTGGGAGGAGCTAAGGCCGGCTGCACCAAGGAGAAAGGAAGAGAGAAATTTTGAGCCAAGCAAACCCACATTTGGAATAAGTAAGGTAAAAATTCTTTTGGCCCTTAAATCTCTCAATTTAAGTTCTAAATTAGAGATTTAAATGTATTACAAGCTGATTTGTAATGAGCATAAGCTCAATCTAATTTCTGCCCTAGGTCAGATTTTTAGTGTGTGCTTGATTAGATTAGTTAAGGGTGGTTTGATTTAGTATTTTAAGCTATGTTTGATTGATGTTAATTATGAGTTTTTATGTGCTGATTATTATGATTGCATGCTAGGATATTTAGTAGGTTATATGTTTCCCCAAATCTGCCCAACAGAATGTTAATGGCATGCTAGGGTGCTAGATTGAATGGTGTATGCTATGGTTGATAGAAACTAGAACAAGCCAACCCTAACCCTAATAATGCAGTTTATTGTTTAACTTGCATGGACGGGTTTGAGTTTCATGTGAGTTAAAACGGGGCGTTAGAAAAGCGTTGTATGTTGATTCTAGGCTCCCGCTGAGTTCGGTTGAGGTAGTGTGCACGAATTAGGACGAGAAACCAAGAAAAGAACGAAAACTGCCAATTCGGGTTCAAGCTGGCCAGTTCTCTGGAAAGCCAGTTTTGAGGCCCTTAGAGGCTGATTTTGGAAAAACGTAAAACACAAAAGTTGTAGATAAGGGTTTTTCCTATGGGACGTGGACAGTTTTCAAAAATAAGGCTCCAATGGCCTTCGTTTTTGTGAAAACCCGAGCCTGACCGTGCCCAGACCCTATACACGGCCAGGTGAGTTTAACAGGTTAAAGGAGTGGGTTAGAGACCGATTTGGGTCTCGATTCAAAACAAAGTTTTAGATTTTGAATGCTTTAAAACTTTCATGAAGAAAACTTTTTAAAATTCGGCTTTGATTTTTAAATAGAAAATTAGATTTCAAAACTGTGCAGTGAACAAGAAATTCCTGCACAGGGACTTCTAAAACAGTGCAGGAAAAGGACATTTCTGCACATCCACTGACTAATTCTCAGTGAGAAACTGTTCCAAAGGCAGTTTCTGTTTTTAATGATTTTACAAAGACCCGCTCATCAGATTCTAAGTTTTTAATAAAATGATCTTAAAACCCTAAGTTTTTCCGAAGTAAAGAAAGAATTTTAATCGAGTTGAGTGAACCATAACCGGGAAAGATTCCGAGTTACTGGTTTGGGCCCTAAGCCCAAGGGTTATCCAACGTAACCCAATATAATAGTGAAAATGACTAAGTTGGGCCTAAAAACCAGGGTTACTCAAGAGTAACCCGATGGAATGAATTTTCAAACAAGCTTAGGCCCAAGGTTAGGTTTAATAACCTAACACAGTTATGAAAGGCTGTTTAGCCAAGGTTACTTTATGTGACCAACCTAAGTATGTTCTAAACCATAGGGTTATCTGTGATACTGAGAAAGTATCCGGCATTGTATTAAGGAAGGGGGGGACATATAACCACAAATAGGTATGAATGTTGGTTTGATTACCAACATTCTGTAAGAACATAATTCTTACTCTATGTCCTCTGATATAGCAGGAAATAGCCTGCTGAAGTATCCTGAAGTGGATCAACAAGTCTCAGGACATAGTACTCAAGGTAAGTACAACTCCGCCTACAGCATAGGCTTTTGTTGTATACTTGCCAAGTATGTTTGATGTTTATGATGGAATGATGTTATGTTTACATATGACTATGATAAGTTCATGAGTATGAGATTATGGCATGATGTTAAGATATGAGCATAATTATGAATAGTGACATCACGAAGCATGTTCACTAATAAGAACAAGTATGAGTTCATGAAAAGTAAGTATGATGGCAAGCAAGCTTGCCTGTGTCGTACCGACCCGCGTTAGGTCGGGTTGGACTGTGGTTTGAGTTGGAAATGGACTGGCCACCCCAACCAAATCATAGTTGCGCGCCCGGTACGTACACTCATGATAAGGGGCCCATAAGTAAGATAAGTTAAGAATGAATACGATGGCATAATAAGAGCATAATTGGTTCATGCATAGATTATGCGATGTTATGTATGTTATTATAAGTCATGTTATGATACGATGAGTTGAGTATGCTATGTATGAAATGCCATGATATGTGAAGTGATAATAATCTATGATTATGTTTATTGTCGCGGATATGTATATGTTGTACTTGCTGAGCGAAAGCTCACGTGACTTACGTCTATGCTGTAGGTAAGCAACCTACAAGCAACTAATGGTGCAAGGTGGCGAGCGGGGCAAGGCAAACAATGAAATGTGGGGATTATAACCGCTTCACGTTTTGATCTTTTTATGTAAATTATTTTGTATGCAAACATCCTTATATATGTTTATGCATTTTAATATCCGCATTATAAAAAAAAAAAAAAAAAAAATTTCCACTGCTTACGTTACGTCAAATAAATAAGTATGCATGTATGTATGTATGTATGGTAACGGCCTGTGCTAGGCAGGTCGTTACATACTTGCTAAGCAATAGCTCATGACTTACGTTTATGCTGTAGGTAAGCAGCCTTACAGCACTATCTGATGCCATGGCGGTGGGCGTGGTTGTGGCAAAACTGTGAAATGAAGGGTTTGGAGCTACCACGCGTTTTGTCAAAATTATGTTATGTTTATGTAGTATTTAAGTACTATGTTTTAGTACTACATGGGACTAAATATGTATATGTATATGCATATGTATATGATATATATGTACATGTATGAAGTTTTAACTTCAAGTTACCCATGGTTTTGAAAGAAGAAAAAAAAATTTTAGTTCAAATTTTCGTAT
>CM046372.1:16936827-16981900 GCA_025413025.1 Ficus hispida
TCGGCCACAGATAGTCACGGAAGCATTTCGTATCCAAAAATTGGACCACAAAATCTCTCCGGACGGCAAAGAGGTTTTGAAGGGCTAATCTAAACTATTCACACCTCTTCCTAACTTCTGGGCAAACTCCAAGGATACAAATGAGTGAGTAGCTCCAAAATCAAACAACGCGGTAGCATCATAGGTGGTGATAGAAATCTGACCTGTCACCACATGTGAAGTTCCCGCTTCAGCATCACCCCTGGTGTAAGCATAGATCCTGGCTTGAGGTTCAGGAGCCTCCAATCTGCCTTGAGTGATTGAGGGTCCTTCAAGCCGTGCTTGGACAGCATGCAGTTGGCTGTTGGTTTCCGACTCGGGTACTGAGGATTCTGGCCTTGGTTATTCAGATGCAGTTCTTCGCATAATGCCCCTCCTTGCCACATAGGAAGCAGGCATTCGACCCCATTCTACAAACTCCCGGGTGTTTCCTTCCACACTTGGCACATGCCGGATAGTCAGTGTTATTACCCTCATTTCCTCTATTGTTCCTCTTCTGAGGGTAATTCTTTTGTTGGCCCTGACCCGAGAAATTTCCCTTTCTCTTGTTCCTCCCAAACTGTTTGGAACCTTGGGCAGGGTTACTGACTTGTCCTCTCGGGGGCGTTTCAAAGTTTTGACGGGGCTGTGTCGGCTTTACCACGGCCTTTTCATCCTTCTTTGTCCTGAAGATCTGAGCCCTTGCTTCCTTGTCCTGGTTTATCCAGTATTCGGCTCTTATCGCACGACTTACGCAGTCGGATACCAGGGTAGGTGGGCTACTGCCAGCACTAACTTGCTTGGCAATGTCAGTTCGGAACATCTTCATCATCTTCTAACCTTTTCCGTCTCATTAGGAACCAGTTCTGGACACAATCGGGCTAATTGTTCGAACTTTTTGACAGCCTCCATTACTGTCATTGACCCTGCTTTAAGCTAGCGAACTCATCCTGCTGAGCTGCCAGGATTTCCCTGTTGTAGAACATAGTGCGGAATTCCATCACAAAGTCTTGCCAGCTCATGGTGGTAACATCGCGACGCATCTGAACAGTCATCCACCAGTGTCTGGCGTCTTTCTTGAGGGCGAAGGAAGCACAGAGAACCTTTTCCTGCTCCGATAGCCTCATGAAGTCCAGGATGACTTGGACATCAATCAACCAATTATCCTAGCTATCGGATCCATTAATCCCTCAAATTCAGGTGCCTTCATCCTCCTGAATCTCTCATATAATAAATCTTCCCGTACTGGCGGTAAGTTTATTGGAACTCCAGCAGGTGCTACTGGGATCTCAACATTCCGTAGATCTTCTTGTTGTCCTTCCGGTTGGACTTCTGGTACCGGAGGCACCCTGTTCTGCTGAAGAGGAACCTCATCAGCCCGAGGTCTCTGGTTCAGCTGAATTAACTGCTCTCGCAGTCTATTTGTCTCTTGCTGCTGCTCCAGCAGCTGCCGTTGCAAATTTGCTACTATAGTTGCGAGATCCGGCTCTGGCGGATTTGCAGGCACTGCTCGACGCGTACGCACCATTATCTATCTCCTATCAATCCATAAGAAAAGATATTGTCATACTAGAAATATCATTTCTTTCACGCGTTTATCTTCCATAATTGCAATATATCACGTCATAATATAACATAACATTAGCATCATACTATAGCACATAACAACTCGTAACATGCTTTTTATAATCGTATCATATCAATTCATACTTAAACTGGCTTTTTGTGTTCTTACAAAAAGTACATTTTATTTACAATCTCGTAAATACTCTTTGATACGATTTCTGTACATATAGGGTCAAAATCTCTGATGGAAGTGTCTAACACTTTCTCATCATACAACAGTACAAGCCTATAGTCATAAAAATATAAGCTAGTACGTATCAGTCGTGAAATAAAGCAAAATACATATACATAGTCAGCCTACTCTACTGGCTCGATCGAAACTATGGAGGACGCATCGGAGTCTGAGTCATCATCTCCGTCGTGAAATGGGATCTCCTCAGGGTCCTCATCAAAATCCTCCTCTAGCCAGTCCTCAAGCTCAAACTCTGGCCCTGGCTCCATATCCTCCTCATCATCGCTCGAAATGTCGATGATAGGGGGGTCCTCTGGCTGAACCTCCGGAAGGACTATGAGGTCATCCGGATTAGAATCGTCGGCTGCCATATCAGCCTCGGCCTCCTGGGGCTGCAACTCCTGTACTGGATCCGCTGGAACCTGATCCTCAGGAACAGCCGGACCAGCCTCAAAAATCGGCTCTCCGTCCTCAGCATCATCGACTGGAGCCTGCTGATCATCCGCAACCCCAGCAGCCTGCATGGCGTTCACCACAGCCTCAGCCTCCAAGATATCAGCAATCAAGTGCTCCACGGTCGAGCCAGGTACCGGCATAAGGACATACTGCAGGATCTGCTGAGGCAGTCCATCCCGAAATGTCTGGAGTGCAAACGCCATAGAGTTAGCCAAGTCCTGCGGGACATATGGCAACATCTCCTCCTGGAATCGTCGGCAATAATGGCTCATGGGCTCCTCTGGGAAGGCATGCCAGACGACTGCGAAACTGAGGTATCGAGCATGATACATCTGTCGATACATCGCCGGGTCACGATGGGGTCCACCTGCCCCCTCATCCAGTATCGGTCCATACCGTGCAACTAACAATGTACGGAAATGCGCCCAAGTCCGACTCGGCATAGATTGCTCCCCAATAGTATTCCACCATAGCCGAACATCCACTGCTAGACATCGGCTCGCTAAGGAGACCTGTAGTCGCTCCTCGATATGACAGAGACGGAAGATCTGCTCCATGTCGTATAGCCATGCTGCTAACGACACCGTCCGTCTAGTGCCATCAAAAAGCAACGGGCGCGACTCATAAAACGACGCTACTGCTTGTCGATCCTCGTATACTTGCGCGGGATCCATGACGTCGAGTCTAACATAACATAATTACATAGTCATTAATTACTCATAAAATAAAATTACTTACAATGATGGCGGCGACGGCAGGCATACTGTGAAATTGGGTAGCAGAGAACCGCTCTGATACCAACTCTGTAACGACCCGCCTAGCACAGGCCGTTACCATACATACATACATACATACACATACGTACTTAAATAATGAGCGTAAGCAGCGGAATTTTTTTTTTTTTTTTTTATATACGGTGCGGAATAATTGAAACGCATAAATATTTAAACGCTGTTCGAATGCGAAATAATATACATAATAAGAACGAAACGCGTAGCGGTTAATAACCCCACATTTCACAGTCCACCCCTCCACGCTCGCCATCTTGTATCATCCGTTGCCAGTAGGTTGCTTACCTACAGCATAGACGTAAGACACGTGAGCTTTCGCTCAGCAAGTACAACATGTAAATCCGCAATAACTAACATAAACATAACTCTTCATAACTTTACATAATCATGGCATGTCATACATAACTTTCCATAGCATACATATCATAACATACATATCATGTCATAACATCGCATAATATATGCATGAACCAATTATGCTCTTATTATGCCATCTTATTCATCTTTAACTTATCTTACTTATGGGCCCCTTATCATAAGTGTACGTACCGGGCGCGCAACTATGATTTGGTTGGGGCGGCCAGTCCATTTCCAACTCAAACCACAGTCCAACCCGACCTAACGCGGGTCGGTACGACACAGGTAAGCTTGCTTGCCATCATACTTACTTTTCATGAACTCATACTTGTTCTTATTAGTGAACATGCTTCGTGATGTCACTATTCATAATTATGCTCATATCTTAACATCATGCCATAATCTCATACTCATGAACTTATCATAGTCATAGCGTAAACATAACATCATTCCATCATAAACATCAAACATACTTGGCAAGTATACAACAAAAGCCTATGCTGTAGGCGGAGTTGTACTTACCTTGAGTACTATGTCCCGAGACTTGTTGATCCACTTCAGGATACCTCAGCAGGCTATTTCCTGCTATATCAGAGGACATACAGTAAGAATTATGTTCTTACAGAATGTTGGTAATCAAACCAACATTCATACTTATTTGTGGTTATATGTCCCCCCTTCCTTAATACAATGCCGGATACTTTCTCAGTATCACAGATAACCCTATGGTTTAGAACATACTTAAGTTGGTCACTTAAAGTAACCTTAGCTAAACAGCCTTTCATAACTGTGTTAGGTTATTAAACCTAACCTTGGGCCTAAGCTTGTTTGAAAATTCATTCCATCGGTTTACTCTTGAGTAACCCTGGTTTTTAGGCCCAACTTAGTCATTTTCACTATTATATTGGGTTACGTTGGATAACCCTTGGGCTTAGGGCCCAAACCAATAACTCGGAATCTTTCCCGGTTATGGTTCACTCAACTCAATTAAAATTCTTTATTTACTTCGGAAAAACTTAGGGTTTTAAGATCATTTTATTAAAAACTTAGAATCTGATGAGCGGGTCTTTGTAAAAATCGTTAAAAACAGAAACTGCCTTTGGAACAGTTTCTCACTGAGAATTAGTCAGTGGATGTGTAGAAATGTCCTTTTCCTGCACTGTTTTAGAAGTCCCTGTGCAGGAATTTCTTGTTCACTGCACAGTTTTGAAATCTAATTTTCTATTTAAAAATCAAAGCCGAATTTGAAAAAGTTTTCTTCATGAAAGTTTTAAAGCATTCAAAATCCTAAAACTTTCGTTTTGAACTCGAGACCCAAATTGGTCTCTAACCTACTCCTTTAACCTGTTAAACTCACCTGGCCGTGTATAGGGTCTGGGCACGGTCAGGCTCGGGTTTTCACAAAAACGAAGGCCATTGGAGCCTTATTTTTGAAAACTGTCTACGATGCCCCCTAGGAAAAACCCTTATCTACATATTTTGTGTTTTACGTTTTTCCAAAATCAGCCTCTAAGGGCCTCAAAACTGACTTTCCAGAAAACTGGTCAGTCTGAACCCGAATTGGCAGTTTTCGTTCCTTTCTTGGTTTCTCATCCTAATTCGTGCACACTACCTCAACCGAACTCAGCGGGAGCCTAAAATCACCATGCAACGTTTTTCTATCGTTCCAAATTGACTTACATGAGCCCCCACATGATCATGTAAATCAACCAACAACATTGCATTAATTTAAGGTTAGGGTTTTGCTTGTTTCTTGATTTCTACCAACATAGCATACACATTTCAATCTAACACCCTAGCATGCCATTAACATTCTGTTGGGCAGATTTGGGGAAACATACAACCCCTAATTAATCTAACATACAATCATACTCATAAGCACATACAAATGCACAATTAAACATTAATCAAAACACAACTTAAAACACTAAATCAACCACCCTAAACTAATCAAGCACACTAAAAATCTGACCTAGGGCAGAATTTAAATTGATCTTATGCTCATTACAAATCAGCTTGTAATACATTTAAATCTCTAATTTAGAACTTAAATTGAGAGATTTAAGGGCCAAGAGAAATTTTTACCTTACTTAATCCAATGTGGGTTTGCTTGGCTCAAAATTTCTCTCTTCCTTTCTCCTTGGTGCAGCCGGCCTTAGCTCCTCCCAATGAGCCTGAAATTTTCCAGCCACCTAGGGACTGCTCCAAACAAGACTCCGGCCACTTCACACAAAAATCAGCCACCTCCCTACTTGTTTTCCCCTTCAATTTTTCTTCCCCCTTGCAGCTGCCACACAACCGGCCAGCAATGGCCAAATGGTCTCCAAATTTTCTCCAACTTCTTGGCTTGCTTCCTAGTGAATGCCTAACACTCCTAAGACCAATTCCTTGATTTTCCAAGCTTTTTCTTTCTCTTTGGCAGCTCCCTCAAGTTCGGATTTTTGGGCAGAAAAATGACCAAAGTTTGACTAGATTTTCTAATTTTTGTGAATAGGAAGCACTCATATTTATAGGCAATTTTGAACTTTCCAAAATTGCAAAATAGTCCCTCAAAGTTCACCAAATTGCACATTAGGGGGGTGAGGTGGCCGGCCAAGTGGTTCTAGAACCAACCAAAATTCTTTCCAAATTTGTATTAAATCCATGTAATGATGTCATAATTCAAAAGTTAAATGACATCATCATTAAGGCCTTATTTGGCCTAATTCTTGCCTAGACAGTATCTTTCAATACTAAACAGATATAGTTGATACTGTGGTCTTTGATTCACAGTACCGATTATTAAAATGCAGTCCAAAATTTATCTGTCTAATAATGGACTATACGAAAAATTCTCTTTTCGTTTCGAGCCTTTTGGCCTTTAATCTCCTACTTAATGTGCTTGATTTTTCTATGGTGGTTTTGAATCTAACTTAAACCATTTTATTTGAAAAAATTGGTTTTCCGCAGTATACTTCCTATACTGCTTACCATTTTTCAATATCGTCAAAGAATTGATCTTTCTAGTCAATCTTTGACTTTCTTGGGTCAATGTTGCTTATCCTGTCAACATGGACTCTCTTGGTCAACTTTGACGGTTTTTGGTCAACTTTAACTTTCTGGTCAAACTTTGACTTTCGTAAAAATCATAGCGTTTTTATACCTTTTTCCTCAAAAGGTCGTATGCTTAACTAAGCAATCATTTTTGAGTCTTATAAAAGCATAAGAACTCACAATTCTGAATAAAAACCCAAAACCGGGCTTTTCATAATTACCTTCATGGTACAGTTCAAATTTCTATACAAGAAATTGTAACATAGAAAATTCTAGTTATTACACCTAAGGTGATGCTCGTGCTCCTCTTTGGACCTTGAGTAAATCAAAATATCGTCAATAAAAACAATGACGAACTTATCTAGATACTCCTTGAATACTCGGTTCATAAGGTCCATGAATGCAGCAGGGGCATTGGTTAATCCAAATGGCATGACCAAAAACTCATAATGCCCATAACGTGTTCGAAAAGCCGTCTTGGAGATATCTGCCTCCTTGATCCTGAGCTGATGAAAACCTGACCGTAGATCGACTTTCGAAAATACTACCGCTCCCCTGAGTTGATCAAAAAGATCATCAATCCTCGGAAGGGGATACTTATTCTTGATCGTAATCTTATTCAGCTCACGATAGTCGATACACATACGCAGTGACCCATCCTTCTTCTTTACGAATAATACTGGTACTCCCCATGGAGAGTAACTTTGTCGGATGAATCCTTTGTCAAGCAGTTCTTGTAACTGCACTTACAGTTCCCTAAGCTCAGCAGGTACCATATGGTAAGGCGCTTTCGATATCGGTGCAGCTCCAGGTAGCAATTCGATTTCGAACGAAATTTCGCGTTCCGGTGGAAGTCCTGGTATGTCTTTCGGAAAGATATCCACATATTCCTTTATGATGGGAACATCTTCCGGTGTCAACTCTACCTCATAATCTTTATCCACCATGTTAGCTAAATATCCTTGGCAGCCATTAGCTAACATTTTCCAAGCCTTTAATGCTGAAACCAGTTTAGTTGCAGAATTCCGAGATTGCCCGTAGAAATTAAACTCCTCTTCTCCGTACGGGTTGAACGTTACACAGCGCTTCCGGCAGTCGATCCTGGCGTTGTATTTGCCTAAGAAGTCCATCCTAAGATCACATCGAAATCCTGAAGCTTGATCGCGATGAGATCTACAAACAGTTCTCTGCCACAAATCATCACGGAAGTATTTCGTATCCAAGAATTGGACCACAAAATCTCTCCGGATGGCAAAGAAGTTTTGAAGGGTTGGTCTAAACTATCCACACCTCTTCCTAACTTCTGGGCGAACTCCAAGGACACAAATGAGTGAGTAGCACCAGAATCAAACAAGGCGATAGCATCATAGGTGGCAATAGAAATCTGACCTGTCACCACATGTGAAGTCCCAGCTTCAGCATCACCTCGGGTGTAAGCATAGATCCGGGCTTGAGGTTCAGGAGCCTCTAATCTGCCTTGTGTGATTGAGGGTCCTTCAAGCCTAGCTTGGACTGCATGCAACTGACTGTTTGTGTTCCGGCTTGGGTACGGAGGGTTCTGGCCTTGATTATTCAGATGGCAGTTTTTCGCATAATGCCACTCCTTGCCACACAGGAAACAGGCATTTGATCCCATTCTACATATTCCCGGATGTTTCTTCCACACTTAGCACATACCGGGTAGTCAGTGGTATTACCCTCAATTCCTCTATTGTTCCTCTTCTGAGGGTAATTCTTTTGTTGGCCCTGGCCAGAGAAATTTCCCTTTCTCTTGTTCCTCCCAAAATGTTTGGAACCTTGGGCCGGGCTACCAGCTTGTCCTTTCTGGTTCGTCTCAAAATTCTGGTGGGGCTGTATCTGCTTTACTACTGCCTTCTCCTCCCTTTTTGCCTTAAAGATCTGAGCCCTTGCTTCCTTATCCTGGTTTATCCAATACTCGGCTCTTATTGCCCGACTCACACAGTCGGATACCAGGGTAGGTGGGCTACTGCCAGCACTAACTTGCTTGGCAATGTCCGTTCGGAACGTCTTCATCATCCTTCTAGCCTTTTCCATTTCATTCGGAACCAATTCCGGACACAACCGGGCTAATTGTTCAAACTTTTTGATAGCCTCCATTACTGTCATTGACCCCTGTTTCAAGCTGGCGAACTCATCCTGCTGGGCTGCCAGAATCTCCCTGTTGTAGTACATGGTGCGGAACTCCGTCACGAAATCCTGCCAGCTCATGGTGGTAACATCGCGACGCATCTGTACAGCCATCCACCAATGTCTGGCGTCCTTCTTAAGGGCGAAGGAAGCACAGAGGACCTTCTCCTGTTCCGATAGCCTCATGAAGTCCAAGATAACTTGGATATCAATTAGCCAATTGTCCGCGGCTATCGGGTCCATCTGTCCTTCGAATTCAGGTGCCTTCATTCGCCTGAATCTCTCGTATAGCAAATCCTCCCGTACAGGCGGTAGATTCACTGGAACTCCAGCCGGTTCTAAAGGAGCCCCAAAATTCCGTGGAATCTCTTGTTGCACCTCCGGTTGAACTTCTGGTACTGGAGGTACTCTATTCTGTTGAAGAGGAACCTCATCGGCCCGAGGTCTCTGGTTCAGCTGAACTAATTGCTCTCGCAGTCTATTAGTTTCTTGTTGCTGTTCCAACAGCTGCCGTTGTAAATTTGCAACAACAGTTGCGAGATCCGGCTCTGGCGGATTTACTGGCACTGTTCGACGTGTACGAACCATTTTCTAGCTCCTATCAAAATTGTAAGAAAAGATATTATCATACCAAGAATATCCTTTCTTTCATACATTTCTCATCATAGCGTAACATAATACATCATATCATAACTTTATCATCGTATCATAGCACATAACTACTCGTAATATGCTTTTCATAATCATATCATAATAGTTCATACTTGAACTGTCTTTTTGTATTCTTACAAAAATACATTATATTTACAATCTCGTAAATACATTTTGATACGATCACTGTACATATAGGGTCAAAATTTCGGATGGAAGTGTCTAACACTTTCCCATCATACAACAGTACAAGCCTATCATCCAAAAACATAAGCTAGTACATATTGGTCCTAACGTCAAAAGATATATACATGGTCATCCTAATCTAGATGCTCAATCGTCACTACGGAGGACGCATCAGAGTCTGACTCATCGTCTCCGTCGTGAAACGGAATCTCCTCCGGATCCTCGTCAAAATCATCCTCTATCCAGCCTACAGGCTCAAACTCTGGCCCTGGCTCCATGTCCTCCTCATCATCCTCGAACCAGTCCATATGCTCATGCTCTGGCTCCGGCTCTACGTCCTCATCCTCGTCGCTCGAGATATCTATGATCGGGGGATCTACCGGCTGATCCTCCGGAGCGACTAAAACATCATCTGGATCGACATCATCGCCGGCCACATCAGCCTCGGCATCCTGGGGCGGCACCTCCTGCACTGGCTCTGCTGGTATCGGGTCCTCAGGGAAAACTGGACCGGCCCCGAACAACTGCTCACCCATCCCAGCATCATCGACGGGTGCCTGATGACCCTCTGCAACCCCAGCGGCCGGCATAGCCTGTACCACGGCCTCGGCCCCCAAGATATCCTCTATCATGTTCCCCACCGTCGTGTCGTGCATCGGCATGGGAACATACTGACGGATCTGCGGAGGCAATCCGTCCTGGAAGTCTGTAGGGATATCATCACAGGGTTAGCCAGGTCCTGCGGGACGTATGACAATAGCTCCTCCTGAAACCTCCGGCAGTAGTGGCTCATAAGCTCCTGCGGGTAGGTATGCCAAACTACTGCAAAACTAAGGTACCGTGCGTGGTACATATCCCGGTACATAGCAGGATCATGATGAGGTGCTCCTACACTCTCGTCCGGTATCGGTCCGTAGCGTGCAACTAGTAACGTACGGAAGGGTGCCCAAGTACGACTAGGCATCTCCCTCTCTCCGATCGTCATCTACCACAGCCGTGCGTCTACTGCCAGACACCGGCTGGCTAACGAAACCTGTAATCGCTCCTCTATATGGCAAAGACGGAAGATCTGCTCCATATCATATAGCCATGCTGCTAATGACACCGTCCGTTTAGTACCATCGAATATCATCGGATGCGACTCGTAGAACGACGTCACCGCTCGTCGATCCTCATCTACCCGTGCAGGATCCATAACGTCGAGTCTATCATAACATAAGCGCATAATAATTATTTACTCATAAAATAAAATCACTTACAATGATGGCGGCGACGGCAGGCATACTGTGAAATTGGGTAGCAGGGAACCTCTCTGACACCAACTCTGTAACGACCCGCCTAGCACAGGCCGTTACCATACATACATACATACATACATACATACATACATACATACTTATTTAGCATAAGCAGCGGAAATTTTTTTTTTATACGGCGCGGATAAATGAAACGCATAATAATATAGACAATGTTCGAATACGCATTAATATACATAATAAGAACGAAACACGTAGCGGCTATTAATCCCACATTTCACAGCCCGCTCTACCACGCTCGCCATCTTGTATCATCAGTTGCCCGTAGGTTGCTTACCTACAGCATAGACGTAAGACACGTGAGCTTTCACTCAGCAAGTACAACATATATATCCGCAACAATTAAACACAAATATAAATTATTATAACCATACATAACATAGCATATCATACATATCATACTTAATTCACCATAGCATACATATCATACTTAACTCCTCATAGCATCCATATCATACTTAACTCATACATATCATACTGAACTTATCATAATATACATGACATCGCATAATATATGCATGAACCGATTATGCTCTTATTATGCCATCTTATTCATTCTTAACTTATCTTACTTATGGGCCCCTTATCATAAGTGTATGTACCGGGCGCGCAACTATGATTTGGTTGGGGCGGCCAGTCCATTTCCAACTCAAACCACAGTCCAACCCGACCTAACGCGGGTCGGTACGACACAGGCAAGCTTGCTTGCCATCATACTTACTTTTCATGAACTCATACTTGTTCTTATTAGTGAACATGCTTCATGATGTCACTATACATAAATCATGCTCATGTCTTAACCTCATACCTTAATTTCATAATCATGAACTTAACATAATCATATCATAAACATAACCTCATTACATCCTATACATCAAACATACTTGGGCAAGTATACAACAAAAGCCTATGCTGTAGGCGGAGTTGTACTTACCTTGTTTACTATGTCCAGAGATGTGTTGATCCAGGTCAGGATACTCCAGCAGGCTATCTCCTGCTATATCAAAGGACATAGGGTAAGAATTATGTTCTTACAGAATGTTGGTAATCAAACCAACATTCATACCTATTAGTAGTTATATGCCCCCCTCCTTAATACACTGCCGGATACTTTCTCAGTATCACGGATAACCCTAGGGTTTAGGGTTTAGCATTCTTAGAGCGTACTTTGATTGGTCACATAAGCTAACCTTGGCTAAACAGCCTTCATAATTGTGTTAGGTCATTAGACCTGACCTTGGGCCTAAACTTTTCTTAAAACATTCATCCCATTAGGTTACTCTTGAGTAACCCTGGTTTTTAGGCCCAACTAGTCATACTTATCGTTCTATTGGGTTACGTTGGATAACCCTTGGGTTTTGGGCCCAAACCAATAACTCGGTACCTTTCCGGTTATTGCTCATTCAATTTGGTTTAAAAACCCTTTTTCTTTACTTTAGAAAACTTAGGATTTTAAACTCACTTTTCCTTAAAATCTTAATAAAACTTGAAACCTTATGTGTGGATCTTTGTAAAAACCATTAAAAACAGAAACTGCCTTTGGAACAGTTTCTTACTGTGAATTAATCGGTGGATGTGCAGAAATTTCCTTTTCCTGCACTGTTTTAGAAAACCCTGTGCAGGAATTTCTTGTTTACTGCACAGTTTTGAAATCCAATTTTCTATTTAAAAATAAAAGCCGAATTTGAAAAAGTTTTCTTCATAAAAGTTTTAAAGCTCGAAAAACCCTAAAACTTTTGTGTTTAACCTGAGACCCAAATCGGTCTCTAACCCACTCATTTTCTCTGTTGAACTCACCTGGCCGTGCATAGGGTCTGGGCACAGTTAGGCTCGGGTTTTCTTAAAAACGAAGGCCATTGGAGCCTTATTTTGAAAAATTGTCCATGTTGTCCTCTAGGAAAAACCCTACTCTACAACTTTCATGTTTTAAGTTTTCCCAAAATCAGTCTCTAAGGGCCTCAAAACTGGCTTTCTAGAAAACTGGCCAGCTTGAACCCGAATTGGCAGTTTTCATTCTTTTATTAGTTTCTCGCCCTAATTCGTGCACACTACCTCAACCGACCACAGCGGGAGCCTAAGATCAACATACAACATTTTTATAACGTCCCAATTCAACTTACATGAAGCCCAAACACGTCCATGCAAGTCAATCAACAAATTACAGCACATAGGTTTAGGGTTTGCATTGGTTTTGGCTTTTCTTCAAACCATTGCATGCACATTTCATTCTAGCACCCTAACAAACTTTTTACAGCATACATAAACAGATTTGGGGGAACATATAACTCACTAATATTCTATCATGCAACCCTATTAAACAACAAACATAAGCATAATCAAAACTTATCATCAAACCACCCTTAATCTATCAAGCACAAAACTTAAAAATATAATCTAGAGCTGAAATTTAAAGTGAGCTTATGCTCTTACAAACCCATTGGAAATACACTTAAATCCTTAATTAAAAGCTTGAATTGAAAGCTTTAGGGTCCAAGAGAATTTTACCTCAATCAAGGTGAGAATGGGTTTGTTTGGCTCCAAACTTTTTCTCCTATCTCCTTGGCACCACAACCGGCCTCCCTCTATCAAGGGTTCCAAAATTTTCAGCCACTTGGTTCCAACAAGCAACCGGCCACTCCTCAAGGCTACCAAAAATTTTCCAGCCACTAAGGGGCTGCTCCAACACTTTCGGCCACTCCTCCACACCAAACCCTCTTCACTTTTCTCTTCCTTTCCTTTCACTCCCACAACCGGCCACTTGTCCAAAATGGGTTCCAAAAATTTTTCCAATTCTTTGGCTTGGTTTCTAGTGAAATCCGAACATCCTAGAACACTTTTCCTTTGATTTTTTTCAAACTTTTCTCTCTTCCTTGGCTGCTCCTAAGTTCGGATTTTTGAGAGGAAATTTTGGCATAATTTAGCTACCTTTCTCAATTTTTGTGAACAAAAATGTTCAAATGGGTCTACTATTTATAGGAGAAGGAAAACTCTTCAAATTGCTCCAAAAACCCTCCAAATTTTTAAAAATTTCCCTTAAACCCTCTTAGTTGGCCGGCCACCTAGCACACTAGAACCTTCCAAATTTATTTCCAATTTTAACTAAATCCAAAAATGATGTCATAATTCAAAAGCTAGTGACATCATCATTCTTAAGGCTTGTTTGCCTTAATTCCTTAATAGACAGTCCTCTTAAATGCCAAAACAGATATTGTTGATACTGTGGTCCTTAATCCACAGTACTGACTGCTAACTGCAGTCCAAAATTTATCTGTTTAAAAAATAGACTGCACAAAAAATTCTCTTTTCGCTTAGAACTCTTAGGCCCTTAATAACCTACTTAATGTGCTTGATTTTATTCTACGGTGGTTTTTAAAAATAACTTGATCCATTTTATCTGAAAAATATTTTTTCGCAGTATACTTCCTATACCGCTCATCATACTTTAATGCCGTCACATAGTTGACTTTTCCAGTCAATCTTTGACCTATCGGGTCAACTTTGACTTCCTTGGTCAACTTTGACTTTCTTTGACTTTCTTGGTCAAGCTTTGACCATCATAAAATCATAACATTTTTGTACCCTTTTTACTAAAAAGGTCACGTGCTTAACTAAGCAATCATTTTTTAGTCTTATAAACCCATAAGAACTCACAAAATTCAATAAAAATCCATAACCGGATTCTTTCATAAATACCGTCATGGTACAGTTTAAATTTCTATACAAGAAATTGTAACGTTGTAAAATTCTAGTTATTACATATACAATAATTTATTCCACAAATACTAAAAATGAAATTAACCCTATAATTTATTTCTGACACATAGGATTGACCATCCATGGACACATATAGGTGCTTTAATCCTTTAGTTTGTCCTCCAAACCAATAATTTAATATATCTATAACCTATAACATATATATAAAGGAGAGTTTTCAATTGTAGCTCGTCCCACAAGTTAACTGCCTGTGTTTGGAACTTTAAAGAAAGTTACAAAATAATAATAATAATAATAATAATAATAATTCCTTTATAATTTTTGAGGCCGGGGTTCGATTTTGGAACTTGAGTCAGAGTCACGTTTTAGTATTGGGGTCATGGTTGGGTTTTGGGTTGAGATTCGAGGTTAGGTCTCGGGACTAGTATGGAGTCGGGGGAACGGAGCCAGACTTTCAATTCAGTAAGGCACAAGTAGCGAAATTTTTTCAAATTATTTAAATAAAAATCAAACAAAATTTCTAACATTTGTTTCATCGCGAGATGTCAAAAAACAAAATTTTTTTTATTCACTACCAATTGTATGGAGAATGTCTTTGAGAGTGCTTTTAAAATAAAAAGAGTTATGTTTTAAAAATATTTTTTAAATGAGAGTTGCAGAGAAGATAGTTAACAAATAATAATAATAAAAAAAAGGAATGGTTAATATGGCATACTCAAACCAAAATAAAACAAAAAACAAAAAAAAATTATTATTAGCAAAAAAAAAGGGAAAAAAAAATAAAATCAAAGAGAATTATTAACATAATATGTATATATGTATATAAAATCTGTGAAAATGGTTTCAATTTCCAAACAAAGATCGGTCCTATGTGATATGTTTGAAAATTTGGAATTAGGATAGGTGGTCGAAGGTTGGGGTCAATTTTAGGAACTGGGATTAGGTCGGGTTTCAAGATGAGGTTCGTGGTTTGGTTTTGGGATGGGAGTTGGGTTTGGGTTTCGTGAATTGGGATTGGATTTCGAAACAGGAGTCGGGGTTGAGGATGAGGTTGGGTATCGGGATGGCGGTGGGGTCAAGGATGGGGTTGGGGTCAGGTATTGGAGAGTGGTCAAGGGTTAGGTTTCGAAAAGGGGGTTGGAGGTCAGGGTCGATTTTCAGAACCGAGATATGGGTCGGGCTTCATAACAGGATTCAGGGTCGGGGTTCTAGGTGAGATTTTCGAAACCCGACCACGACCTGCCCACCGTCCCAAAAATTGACTCCGACTTCTGTCCTAAAACCCGCCTCGACAATGATATCGAAACCTAACCCCGCCTCTCATTTCGAAATTGGACCGACCCCAGGCTCTAATACTGAAATGTGATATCGATTCCTGTCCCAACCCCCTTTCCAATATTGAACCTAACCTCAATCCCACATCTTGAAACCCATGCCTGATCCTAAACATGTCATTGAATTTTGATTTTCCTCACTTATTTAGGCTAGAGATAGCTTTCAAACTTTTTCTTTAGTACCCCCAGTTGTTAAAATACTGCAACCACTGAAATTTTGCGTCCCCCATTCAGTTTGGACCTTCCTCATGATCCATTCTAGATTTCTATTTCTAGGTTCTTCAAGTTTTTGTAAAATTAATTTTACTTCTTAGGATTTTGGGTCTTGGGGGATTCCTTAATTTGTCAGTTTTCGTCTATTAGGTGTTTGTAAAAATGTTTTTCATCCCTTAAACATTTATTCTCTGATATTGTTCTTCACTTTACTATTTGGATTTAGTAACTTATGTATATTTTTCTCTCTCCGATTTGTGCCATAAAGGATTTGCTTGATGAACTTGTCTGTTTCCTTTAATCTTCTTTTGTGATTACCATTATTGTTTACTCCATTAGTCAAATAAAGGTTGGTCCCTTTGTGAACTCAAAGGCAAAGAGTTAAGCAAACATGGAGAGAAGATGAGTATCAAATTTATCATTGTAATCGGATGTATATAGGTCTTCCAATGTGATATGTTTCAAAAATTGAAATTTTTAGAACTGTTGTCCAAAAATTTGCATGTCAACATAGAAAGTGCTATATTTCAGCTTTATCTAAAGGATATCTTCTTGAGTTATAAAAGCAATCTATAAACAACTATTTTGCCCTGTAAATCGTATACTGCAGTAGTTTAACGACAACAATCACCCTGTTAGGTGACATAAGTTTTCAAAAAAAAAAAAAAATAATAATAATAAAATAAGTTTTCATTTTTTTTTAAATTTCCTGATAACTATGTGTTTTTTTTTTTTTTTTTTGAATTCAGACGGTGAGAAAATTTAAGCTCTGTACCTTCAGATGGTGACAATTGGCTGTAACCACTGGTAACTTTGTTATTTTTGGGTTATGATGAATGTGTGTGTGTGTGTATGTTCTAATTTGTATGCCTTTAGCGGTTTGTTAAATGTCATTTAGTAGTCTTATGGGTTAGTGATACTGACACTATTTCCTCGTTTTTATTTTCTTTTTCTTTTTCTTTTTGGTCGTGTCACGCTGAGACTGTTGGATTTCCTCAAGTTATAGCTTTCTAAATTATATTTTATATCTTTATATATATATATATATATATATATATTATGTCTCTAATAATTACAGGATGATAACAAAAAGATTTATCAAGGAGATTTTGTTTCCATTTTTCTTTCTTGTCTTCTGAAACCATTTTCTGTGCCTTTTCTACATATTTTATATGTTTACATTAACTATTTTTTATGACACGTGAGAAGAATATTAGGCAAAGTTGGAGTTAGGATATTAATTTGGATTTAGCCACGCAATCACCCACGACATGCCATCATTAGCTTTTAATTTTGGATCGTTTTAAAGAACTATATGTTTTGATTTCAATATAAATTATGCAAGTATGTTTTTCCTTGTTTTATGAAGGAGACCAAGTTAGTTTTATTGTGCTGCATAATTTTATTTTAGACATGTTATCTGAACATTTTTTATTTCAATATGATTGTGGTTTGTCATGACCCTTTAGCAAAAGGAGCTCAAACTTAAGTGAATTGATGATTTCTCGAGCAGATATTGTGGAATAAGATCAACATAAAATGATTCTAATTAGGAAATCGTCGTTGAGAGGAACGCTAAACTTTAAAAATGATGGTACATCTGAATATTATAGTCCAATGAAGTAGCTGGACTTTGAGTCGTGTACTTAGGATACATAATCAAAAAGGATCAATAAGGCCTTTAAAAAGAAAAAGGACTTAAAGTCTATAACTTTGTGGGTAGAAGTTGCTTAAAAGTAAGTATAATTTAAAAAAAAAAAAAAAAAGAATTAAAGGTTGGTTAAGTTTCAAATATGTTTCCTTATTAAATCCTATGCAAGATCATTTAAGTGAAGATAATTCAACTCATATAGAACAAGTAAGTGGTCATACATTCGTTATTTTGAGAAAATGTATCTGCAATATATAAGAACAAATATAAACAATTGATCTTAACATTTGACCCTAGACAATGGTAAATATTAATACTATGACAATCAACAACATCTTATTTAGCTTATCTAATAACTCATACGTTTGTACCTGCATAAAACTAGTCTTTAATAAAAGAAGCGAGAACCAAATTCAATATTTTTTTAGCAATTGGCCTGCTACAAATTACTCATATAATGTTTTATTTTTATTTATTTATTTATTTATTTTTGTCCATGTAAATAAGCAATACCATCAATTCACCGTGTTCTTGTCCCTGAAGTTTTAAAATTTCTCAATTGATCTCCCACCTAATTCCCAATAGAATTGCAACTTAAAATAAAGAATAATAAAGCGGAATTAGTCAGACAAACAATTAACTTTTTTGGTTAGAATTTTTATTAAAAACAAATGAAAAAAAAACGTATGACTGCACATAAATTAGTTATGAATTTTTAACCGTACACAGTAATTAGAGATTAATTAGTTGTGAGTACCATTGCAAAATGACATTGATAGTTTTGTGGGTATAAAGGGAGGTCCCAACTCTCTTATTTGTTTTCTATCACCCACTTCAATACCGAGAACTTAACTCATGTGTTACTTTTTTTTTTTTTTTTTTTTTTTTTCATCGTCTCACTACAATAATATTCTTCAAAAAAGAAAAATTCATATTTCTCACCTCCACCTCATAACCACCCAGGCCCTTTCCCACCCTAGCGTCATGCATCCCTTCAGGCCCTGCCTATGCCCCTTTATTTAGCTTTTAATCCAAATTAGAAATTCTTCAATTATTATTATTTTTAATTTCAAGGGTATTTAGGTATTTTTTTTAAGTTAAAACTAAGTGTTAATCAAGAAAATGTATGGATTTATGTAACAATTGTAAGCTAATAACATAAAAATGTAGAACTTTAGAAGACATTGTATATTGGTTTTTCTTTTTACTGGTAATTTAGACTTTTTAAGGTCAAAATTAAGTGTTGATTGAGAAATGATATAAATTTGTAGATTAAATGTATGATGGTATAAAAATGTAAAAGTTCAAAATGTATGGTTTATTTTCTAAATAAAAGTAAATACATAATACAAAAATGTAAACAATCCATCATTTAACATTTTCATTTTTTAATTTCTTTAAATACTAAAAGTTCACTTTTGTAAGTTTCAAAGCATAACAATGAGACAAAAGTACATACAATATTCAAAATAACAGTACTCATTAAAGTATAAAGTCAGATAATGCTATTTTCATAATATTATAGCAAATATAGTATTGATAATGAAAAATCTGACATTAGATATACTTTGTGACAAATTCCCCATCAAGTATGACCTATAACAAATTTGGAATAAAAAATTATACTTTATTAGAGAGTACTTTTTTTATTTGAATATCAAAATATACCATTAACATATCAAGTTAGCATTCTATGGGAATATGAAGTAAAATAATGATATTTTATATTTTTCCGTGACAAATATAGGATTGATATATCCGAATACACAAAAGTCACATATCAAATATCATATAGTATCCGATATGTGAACTTCAATTATTATAATTGTAAACTTAGTTATTGAACATGTGAACTAAAATGAATGTAGTTAAAATAAATGTGAATTTATTTTATTTTATCATTTTTTTAGATAAATTCATATTACAAATAATTAAAATTTACATTATCTAATACTATTTATTATCGGACAGGAGAAAAGATGGTAGATTTGTACGTCAAGGGATTGAAAAATTATGACACATGGGATCACTATTAATTTACATATCAATTTGATTTAACAAAAAAAAAAAAGAAGCCATAATTATTATTATTATTATTTTTTAACAACTCGTGGCGGTATTCGGAAGCCTTTTCTTCTTCTTCTTCTTCTTCTTCTTCTTATTCATCTATCTTTATTTCCTTCTTCTTGTAGTTTAGACATCCAATCAATGTATTTTAAGTGCGTGGATCCATCAGATTAGGCACAGTTCTGAACAAGCACCGGCCAGTCCACTCATACTCAGAACAATTATTTGCATCCAAATTATTAATTATTAATCTAATCTAATCTAATCTATCTAACATCTAATCTAATCTAATCTAATCTAACATGTATAAAAGTCTCAATGTCAAGCTCCTCGTATTAATTATTCTTTTGTTGCGAGTCTTTTCACGCTTCGCCTGCTTCTTCTTCTTTTAGTTCGTTCTTTTTTTTTTTTTTTTTTTTTTTTAGCACATATTGGCTCTTACCTGTCGTTTGCATCGTCGTCGTCGTTCGCCATTTCCTCTCTGTGTATTTTGGGATATAGGAAATTAGGAACATTGGCTTTGTTTCTTCTTCTCCATCCAACGGTCACGAGGTTTGCCCAATTGTCTTGCAGTCATTGCCCAAAAATATGCCGCCGCTCTTCTTCCCATCAGGTGAAATGCTCTTTCACAAAGCCCTGATTTACAATTTAAACTTCCTTGCATGCTTATATTTTTTTTCTTCTGGATGATTCCCTTGCTATTTGCAATCATTTTTAATTTCATTGAGTTTGAATTATATTCGTTTCTGTGGTATTTGAATGGATTCTTTCGTCTGATTTTTTTTTCTTTGTTTGGTAGCCCGTATCTCTCTCCCCGTATTTCTTTTCTTTTCTCTATTTTTTAAATTTTTTTACGAAAGAACGGTGAAGAAGATGAAATATTTTAATGCCTTCCAAAAAAAAAAAAAAAAAAACAGAGAGAGATAGAGATTGTTTTTAGTAATTAAATTGGATGTGTAGATACCACAAAAACAAAAACACAAAAAAAAAAAAAAAAAAAAAAGGGGGAAAATGTGAAAATGGATTCGTTGGAGTCCTTTTGTTGAGCTATTCCTTTGTGTTGACCAGTGAGATTTGGTCAAATGAATATACTGGTTTCAACATTCAACTTTTACTGTTTGGAAGTTGTTTTCTCTTTGGTTTTTCCAATTGAAAAAAAAAAAAAAAAAAAGAGCAAACTAAATAACCAAATGTTTTTGTTTGTATTACGGGGAAAAAAAAATTTATCTTACTGTGATTTGATCTCTGTGTTGTTGTTTTGGCTACGGATGGTGTTGTGTACACAGACCACATCGTTAAAGCTAGAATATGTTTCTTGTTATTAATTGAGTTTACCTATGTATGTTGATTGAACCTGCCATAGAGTAAGAAAATAGAAGTGTAAAAGTTAGGCCTCTTCTTTTGCTGTTGTTTAAATGAAAGATATTGTATTCTTGACATTTATTTGATTTTAAAACAACGTTTTGCTACCATTTTTCGCAGGTAAGCTTGTGAATCTATTCCTTTTAGTTATTTTCCTTTAACTTCTTTTTCCTACAAAAACAATGAAAATATTGAATGTGATGACTAATAATGCAAAGATTTTGCAGAAAACAAGTGCCGAAGAGAACTGTATGCACAACGTAAGTGAAGTAATGAGATATATACTCCTGGAAAAAATGATTGTGTTGACTCTGAAATTTTTACAAGTGATATTAAAGAAGATAAATCTGGTTGTAACTTTGAACTTACTCCTTGTTGTGACATGAAGATTGATAACTTTGAAGTAATTGCAAGTGATAATGCAAAGATTGAAGCTGGCGCTAGCTAGAAAATTATTGCATCTTATATAACACAAGTATTACATCTAATACTAATTGTGAACTTATGCTTGGTACTATCACAGAGTAACACTTTTTTGCTTCAGAAGTTCATGCTCATTGTAGCTTACAAAATGGCACTGTGGCTGTTACAAAAGAGACTTTACAATGGAATGATATCGACAAAAAAAGATTGTCCTTTGATGCACGAAACAAGCAACAGATGTTGTTGTCTGCAAAAAGAGTCTTGGCAAACAATCAATTGGATGCCAACATAAAAAGGATATGCATTTCACTTATCTTTGGTATTACCACGTAATTTGATATTGTTGCTGACTTAAAAATCGACAATGATTTTCACTCAGGCACAGACATTTTGGATGTCGAAAAAAATGCTGCAGAAGATACTGTTGTCCTAAAAGAAGGAATGACAACTATTGCCCCAAGTAGGCGTTGGCAAGAACTCTATGGAAAGAGGAATAAAACGAAACAAGTAGATCATATCATGAAAAGTGGATCTGGTGGTATAATTATTAATTGGAGCAATACATGTGAGTTTTTAGTTATTCAAGTATTTATTATTTTGCATTTCTTTTCTTTTTAATTTATGTTTTAAAATTTCGTTTTCTTTTGAAGGAAAAAAGATTCATGATGTTATTGTAGTGGGAAACACCAAAAGAAGAAAGGATCATATGTCTGTTTTTGGCATTAATGTTGAAGTGGGTAAGAATATAGTTATGGTTGCCGACTTACTACATATGTGTGTTATATTAGTTTGTTGAAATAATAGATGTTGTGATCTTTTTTACAGGGTCTTCGTTGAATGTTTGTAAATGCTCAGAAGAGGCTGGAGGTAAAATCTATAATTTGGTTACAAAAAGAAGGCCATTGGGAGATATAGTATGATTGCTTTTATTGGAAAGTATATTTATTATATCATTGCAGGTGTTACTAAAAGAGTATCTCAGAATGAAACTTTTCATTGTGTTGCATCTCTACCTAATCAAGTTCGAAAAGGATTGAGAAATAAATTTAGGAGGCGTTTGGCCAAGGACTGATTTGAAAAATATCCCTTCTGAACCTCATGTGTTAAGATCACCAATGATCTGCAGGCATTGTGGGGCCAAAAAATTCCAACATGGAAATTAAGGGATTTTGTTGTTCAGATGGTGGAATTATTCTAAAAGAAAATGTTGTGTCTGATGAGTTATATGAATTATTCACCTCCACTTGTGATGAAGCATGTGAATTTAAGACAAATGTCAGGATCTATAATGGAAATTTTGCCTTTCCTTCTGTTGGTGTTAAGTATGACAAGGATCTACGCAGGCTAAATAAAAGGTGTCTACACTTTCAGAATTCAAGGACAAATTCATCATTATACGAGTCAGCTCATTCCAACGTTGTTCTCCTTCGTTCTTACATCTATATTTGAACTATATTTCTTTGATACTAAGCATGAATTAGAGAATAGATTAAAGTTCTGAGAGAATGAAGTCCTCAATTATTGCTAAAATAGGCAAAGTGCTAAAGGTAAATCCATATTGTCAGTTCTTTTGCAGCCTCACAGACATTTCCCAATCTGGAGAAACTTAAAATACAGATAAAGTGTGATTCTGGCCTTGATCAGAGAGTTTATAATTGATGCAGGAGCATCTTAAGCTTACTGCTAGCTTACTACTTACTTACTATTACTGAAGGTAATCGTCCTTTATTATGTTAGTTGTTTACTGTCATGTACTTGTCGTTTGCTTGACTTGTTGCCGTTGTGGTTATTAGCCATTTGGTCAAGTTTAGTGTCGTTGGACAGCTGGGTTTAATAGTCCACTTGTGTCGTTTGCTTTACTTGTCGTCTAGTGTCAGGGACAAGTATTCTCAGTTGTACCATTTGTGGACAGATTTTGGAATTGATGAACAGCAATTGAGATTTCTCCATCTTCTTCGTTTCTTTATGAATTCTCTGGAGCTTTAGGAATTCCTTGTTCCATTTCTCTCGCATTTGCCTTGCAGGTTCTTCCGACGGGCTCCTACGCCAATGATGCTCCTTCTGCGTCTCAAGTTGCTGCTATATGGGTGGATGATCACGTGTCTGCAGAACAAAAAATTTGTGACATAACTGTTTGCAGCCATAGTGGAGAAGCTCATAAAATCAACTATGATTATGGCTGTTATAATCCACTGCAGTATCCGTTGTTATTTCCACATGGAGATACTGGTTGGCACCAGGGCATTGAAAAGGTTAACATCTGACGAAAACAAGTTGTTCCTTTAGACGAGGACCAAATTAATCTATCTGAAATTAATTCCGCAACAACATTGATAGCGAATGAAACTGCAGGTAAATCTAGTGTTGAGTTTATTGTCATTTCTGCATGTTTATTGGTTCTTTGATTCTGATTACTATTGTTGCTATTTTTGTTTCAGCGCTCGAGGCTAAATGAAAAAGGTTTTCTGTATAGGAAGAGGTGAAACAAGAGGTTATAAGGTAGGTCAAAGGATCGTTTTGCCCGCCTCATTTATCGGTGGTCCTAGAGACGTGAGAAAACGGTACACAGATGCAATGGCATTGGTGCAAAGATTTGGAAAGCCTGATCTCTTTGTTACAATTACATATAATCCTAATTGGCCAGAAATAAAGCAAGAATTAGGTGCTAATGATTTGGTGCAGGATAGACTTGACTTGGTCACACGAATATTTAGATCAAAACTAGAAAAATTGAAAGATTATTTGTTCAAAAAAAAAAAGTATTTGGCCCGTTGCTGCATATGTTTATGTGATAAGAGTTTCAAAAAAGAGGCTCCCACATGCGCATTTTCTGCTCATATTCAAGTCAGCGCCAAACTTATTAGCCCTGAAAAATTTGATGATTTTGTATCTGCTGAAATTCAAGTCAAGAGAAGCCATACTTGCACTCGCTTGTTACCAAGAAATATGATGCATGGACCATGTGGTGATCTTAACCCTAAAAAGTCATGCATGCAAAAAAAAAGGAAAGTGCAAATGTTACTACCCAAGACCATTTTGTTCGGAGACGACCGAAGGTGATGATTCGTATCCTAACTATAGAGGGCGCAAAAATGGCAGAAAAGTTAACAGTTAGAGATCATTATTTGGACAATAGATGGGTTGTTCCATAGAGTCCTTATTTATCGGCTAAATATGGTTGTCATGTTAATGTGAAAATTTGTTCTATCATCAAGGCTGTTAAATATTTGTACAAATATATGTACTAGGGGCATGATCGGATTCGCTTCATTATTAGTCCTGATGATAAATCAATTGTTGTTGACGATAATTTAGATAATTTAGACACCGTTGTGGAATCTCACATGCGCGGAGTGCGTTTCCAAACTAATAAAGTAGGAAAAGTTTCGATACAATGTTTTCATTTGTAGAAACTAAAGTCATTGAGTGGCGATGGACTATTTAGTTCCTTCGCAAATAAAATTAAAATACTAATAACAGCAAGATACATACAAATCCCTCAATTAGAAAGCACGTGCATAAATATCATTACCATCCTCAATTATTATAATTAGCCACACATTTGAAGTTGGATCATACATTATATAATAGATGACTGCAGGCAAATTTGTACTGGCAGCACTGTTATTAGAGAGTATGACTAGAGTCGTAATTTAGGGGAAAAAAAGAGAAGTTTCAGCCATGGAAAGTAGTGACTTCAATAGAGGTCTTGGTTGGGTAATCAGCAAGTGCAGGAGCGTCATAGTTGCTGAACAGCTTGTAAGAGGAGATTAGGGAAAGCACTGCGTAGCATACTACCACCACAAATGTAGTACCCACAGAAGCAGTGGCCTTGTGACAGAATGTGTCAAACGACGAACACGCCGAGCTCCATGTTATGGCAGCATCCCCCTTGAATGCCAAGTACAACACCTCCGTCGACACTGCTCCGGCCGCCAATACCAAGTACGTCATCAGCTGTATAAGTACATATACAAGGACCGATTCAGGATTTTATTTTAGACCATAGAAATTATGAAGCCAAACGCTGCCAAGTCTTTGTTTTTATTTCATATTTTCTTTTAGACAACTATTAATTCTAATTTGATTGTTTTGTCTAATCAAACGAGAGAGAGACACAGGGTGAGGTAGAGACCTGATCAAGGACGAAGAAAGTCCAGGCTTGAGACATTTTAGGAGGACGGGGCATTGCTGCAATGGCGGCTGAAAGAAGAGAATAACCTGCGCAAATGCCGTTCACATGCACCAAGTACCTGCAATATTTTTGTTTATCTCATTGCTCATTATGATCATGACTTAATGAAATGTGTGTGTAGTTGTATGCATAGCCTAGCGGTACTTGACTCTTGAGTTGCAGAGTTCAAATCTCACGTCCCTTAATTTCAAATATATGTGTGTGTCCTTCAAACTCATTATTCGACCCCCCACCTCCTCCCCTCCCTCTCTCACTCTCTCTCTCTCTCTATATATATATATATATGTTGTATAATATGAGTTGATAAACATACACACAAGATATATATAACTGAATACATGAGATGGAGCCATATATAGAGCGGTCTGAAAAATTAATCTCCCTACAACACTACTTTTAATTTCAAAATATTTAGAATTTATAACTACTTTTAATAATTAGAATTTCAAAATATATAGGGGGGTTGAATAAACCTGAAAGCTCCGAGGTGAGAATAGGAAACGGAGCCAAAGTCATTGGTTTGAGAGTTGTGAAGCATCACCACAAGCGCCGCGATGCAAGGCGCGATCGGAATGAGGCGGAGCAATGTCTCGGCGGTGCGCATGCTGGTGTTGACTATCATCATGCTGCTGCTGCTGCTGCTATCATTTCCGGCTGCTGCAGCCGGCTGATCTTGATGATCTCCTCTCATTTGACCAATCATCATCGGACATGGAGAGCTTTCTCCATATCCATTTCCGCTACTCTTTTCTCTCTTCTCCATCATCATCATGTCTATACCTTCTTTATCTTTTTTTTTTTTTTTAGCCTAATTTTGGTTTATCTCATAGGCGCTGTATGAGACCTACTTAATAAATGGAGCTTTTAATTTTGGAGGATGAGGAGTAGTTAGGGGGCATTCAATGTCATCATCAAGACTCTCCACGCATTTCCATGTACCCTCCGCATTCTGCAATTGCATATGGATAACTTCATATAGAGTAATAATTTTAAAATACGAATATTTCATTTTTATTTTTTATATATTTTATCCAGTGCGTAATATAGATAGCTTGAACGTTTGATTTTTAATTTAATGGCTGAGATTTAGTTGTACAAAAAGAATCCAACTACTTACTGCATGTTTATCATCAAATGCTCTACGTGGTGAGTGAGTACTAGTTTTGTTACCTATATTATATTCCTTTTTTTTTTTTTAAACGGGAATATTATCTTTAAATTCTTATCTTTTGATTTTATCTTATTTCATGTTTTTTAAATAACTTCATCACTTGAAAGTTTTGAAGGTCATTTGGGGGTAGAAACAAATTGTTACGACTAACTATGAAAAAAAAAATAAAAGATATTTAATGCTAATGTTAGGTCATTGCTATTAAGATAGATTATTATTAATTATTTTGTTATCTTTGTTATTAAGGGTAAAATGATCTTTTTAGTTATTATGCAAGTCTATATAAATCTTACTAATAAGATCTCCTAATTTAGCTCTTGAGTTCACAATTGCCACAGTTAGCACAATAGGAAATTATCACAAACATAAATAAATAATAAGAGAACATGATTATAACATAATCAAAAACTCAATTTGGGAAAAAATCACGAATACCAAACACGTCAACTTGAAATTATGAATATCAACTAGCACTCCACCATTCTTAGAATCCACGAAATCTTCATTTATCTACAAACCTCCTGCTTGCATGGTTCGCCTTCGATTCAATTGACCATCTTCATTCTTTGATTTACATGGATTGTAAATTTTTTGAATTTTTGTCAAAGAAATTTTGTCCTATGAAATAAATAACGGCATCTCCACAATTAGTGACTTTTCAAGGAGAAGATGCATATGCATCAATGCCAATGAAAGGATTCGGTTTAGATATGGGCCTAAAACCATGTTTCAACCCAAAACTATAAATGGCCCTCCTGTCTTTCGGTCGCATAGTGTCGCAGGCGGGCCTATGTCAAGAAAAATAAAATAAAAAAATGTTGCCTTTTACACATGGGTGATTTTGAGATAGTGATTTCAGGATTTTTCACATCAAAGTCAGTATATATGTCTGTTTTCATAATTATTCATAACTGGCCAAAAAAAGAAAAAAAAGTATAATAGAATACTATTAATATTCTACCAAAATACCATACAACGGTCGGAGTCAACATGGACCATCGACGATCTCTGGTCACTAACATTGGTCGTCGAAGAATATTCTAGTAAACTACTTTTGGTATTCTACCATAATACATTTGGCAATCAAAACAGGTCTTCTGTTGCTGAAACCGGTCTTTCATTGCTAAAGAGTATTTTTATAGAATACATTTGGTAGTCTATAAGAATTTTTTTGAAAATCAACATGCATCTCCAATTGCCGGAGAGAATTTCGATAGAATACTTTTAATAATCTACTAGATTACATTCATAATCCGCTGGTTTTGTTTTTTAATTTTTTTAGGGTACCAGATTATAATTTTTTTTTCCACCATGTTATTTACTATATTTTAACAGAATATTCGTAATATTTTGAAAGATTAATTATCATAATTTACAAATTTAATTGGTTACTTCACACTATAAATATTACATGTCTATCATATTACCAAATAACCAAATTTTAATTATTTAAAAAAAACCCTAACCCCAAAAAAAAAAAAAAAAACCATACCTTTCTCTCACCAACCCCCACTGCCAGCGGCTGCCTTCGATGGTCAAGCTCTGACAATCATGTGAACAGGAGAGAGCAGTCATGATGCTTTGCAGGGATGAGGAAAAAGACAGCGAGATGTTTGGGACAGTGTCGATCGCCAACCTCAGTTTTACGTGCGACGTCTTTGCCTGAAATATAGAAGATATGAGATATGATCTCCGAGGCTGGACTCGTAGAGGGCAAAAAATAATCATAGATCACAATGCCTGTCCCAAAGAAAAAGAAGAGAAAGGAGGCGGTGCTAGAGAGGAAAGAAGAGATAAGGGACAGAGGGAGGGAGGAGAAATGAGATAGCGGAAATTGCACTAAATATCAAATTTTAATACACTAGTTGAAAATTATGGCATATTTTAGAAGTTAGGAATAAAACAGCATATTCACTTCATTATTTTCCTCAAATTCCAGATCCACCCCTGCCTCTCCAGCCCCACTCTACATTAGCTTCCACCGAAATCACTGTTCTTCTCCAGCTACAGGGACTACTTTACAGATGCTATTGATCTCCCAGGGGACTGGAGGTTCTCAATCTCCCTGTTGACTGGCCGTTCGTGATCTCCTTGGCGACGGGATCTCCCAGACGAGTTGATCATTGCGATCTCCCCCGCTGACTGGAGGCGGATTTCCTCAGAATGGATTTACTAAGTATTATACCATACAGTAAAAATCTAATTATTTTCAACAAAATCTAATAACAAAATATGTTGTTATTATTTTTATAGTTTATCATGTATTTACCATTATATATAGTAAATACAAGTATTTACTAATAAATTTGAGTATTTACTAGTAAATATATGACATATTAATTAAGTAAAATTTTACAAATATTATGTAAATATAGTAAATCTAAATATTTACAAATAAATTTAATTCATATAAATTACTTAAAATTTTGTAGAATTGTATAAATACAGTAAATCCAAGTATTTACTAATAATAAAAATATAATGTAAATATCCGGATTGCTATTAAATATTGTATTTAGTGGTACTAAATTTATTAGTAAATATTGGATTTACTACTAAAAGTATCTAAAATAAATACTATATTATCAAGTAAATATATTTATTTTATTATGAAAATAATTCATAGCTGTTAAAGACAATGTCAGTGAAAAGCTAGGATTAATAGAGTTATCATAAAATATTTAGATTTACATGTAAATAAACATATTTATTATTAAAAAAAAAAGAATGCTAAAAAATATATAACTAAAGGATTTACTGAAAAAAAAATGCAAAATTTACTGTAAACATCAAAATCTACTGGTAAATATCAAGTTATAAGAAATCATGTAAATAATATTGTTGTTGATGCCGAAAACTCCTTCGCCAGCAACACCCAATGTGGTCGAGTAGTCCGGTCGGGACTGATCAGTCGCTCCGCTGTTAATCACTTGCAAAAGGGGGAGCACCTCAAAATGATGGGGACACCGGTGTGGTGTCTGCTGTGGGTACTCCGATGCTTAAGTCAGTTCGGGAACTAATGAGTGAAGGGAGAGGCAGAGCTTTGGTAAGGAAAAATGACCATACCTGAGTTTGTTGGTTCTTCTTCTATTTATAGGCACCTCTCGCTGATCTAGGTGCTTGGGGCGACCCAGCCGGGTCGGCTACCTAGGGCACCTAGCAGATGGCTAGGCCTTAGGCCAGTAGGTGTCGTTGGTCCAATGGATTGGTGGCACGTGTCTCTGACACAGCATTGGGGACTAGGGAAATTACCGCCGGTGCCTGTAGGGGCAGTTCACATCAGGGTAGGTGG
Source organism: Ficus hispida (assembly GCA_025413025.1). Lineage (NCBI taxonomy): Eukaryota > Viridiplantae > Streptophyta > Magnoliopsida > Rosales > Moraceae > Ficus > Ficus hispida. Next base: position 16,967,004 of record CM046372.1, read on the forward strand.
TGGCGGGTGGCGAAGTGACGTGCTGCAGTAGTAGGTAGGCGGCACCTGCGGCGGATGGGCACAGTGACGGGACTTGTGTCAGACGTTAGGTGGCAAGTGGAGTGTGGGCCCGGGAGACGCCTGTCAGCTCCGGTCATTTCTGGAGGTAGGGTGGTCGGAGCACAATCTAGTCCGGGTATGATGTTCGCCCCGACTTGACGACAAAACCTTCTCGGGTATTAGAGTTCCCCGAGAACGTCATCTGGTCAGCAAGAATCAGGTTAGATGCATCTGGTCCTGATGGGCTGGTATCAATGCGTCCTCGTGGCCGGGTTACAATCGGAAATAAGATTTTATGGTCGGAGCAGATCACGACATCAACATAAACCCCCCAGCATCTCTGGACTGGTTTAATCAGCAATGCTTCGGGTACTTGAAGGGCAGAGATGGTCGCATTCTCGCCTGGTCGGGCGTGTTCTACTAATCGGCTAGTTCTCGGGGTCACCAGCTTGCAAGGCGCGTTCTCGCTTGGTCGGGCATACTCTGTTAATCAGTGAGTTCTCGGGGTCACCGGCAGGCAAGGCGCATTCTCGCCTAGTCAGGCGCCTGGGGAAGTCATGCTAGAACAATTACACGTGTCGACCCTGCCACATGTCATGTTATGATTGGTGAGAAGTCAGATCTACACTTTGAATTTCAAAAAGTTGGAAAGGGCGGGATTGACGAGAAACTGAATCACTACCTCGGAGTCCGCACCTGGGTTTTTTTGCCAAACCTGGATCTCCCAGACTTTGTGATTTTTCGCGGACGATAGGAGGGGTTTCTCATTTCTTCTATCGTCCGTGAAAATCACGAAGTCTGTCGAGATTTGCCTAGAGCTGCCGAGGATCCCTGAGAGCTGCTAGTGGAATTGCTTCAACCGTCAAGCCGAGAATAACCGAGAAGGTAAAACATATTTATTTGAACATGAGTGACTTGTCAGATTCCGATAATGACGGTCTGTCTGGGGACGTCGAGATAACATTCAGCACAAACACGAGTTCGGACTCGAAACCGGATGGGGGAGTGACAGGGCAGCAAGCCCGGAAACCCAATGACTTGTCGGGAATGTCTGATATCCCTTCCCCCGAAGAGACACTGGCCGACCAGGTACGAGATGCCGCTACCCGGCTACAGGAGATATTGCGGGTTGGTCCGAGTACCCGACCAGACCAAAGGTTTATTTCCGAGATTCAGGGTGTTGTCCCACCACAGCTAGCGCAGGTGGTCCACCAGACTGCTGGAGCGTCCGCAGCGGCGGAGAGGACTGCCAGTCAAGCCAACACTTCGGGTTAAGAGGGGTCGGTGCAATCCGATAGCACAAATCTGGCAGGGGAACCCATCCAATCGTGGAATCGTACACGCGACCGCACACTGCGCATGAACGGGTAGGTCATGTACTGGATGGCCGACTGGGAAATGTTAGAACAAGCAGGTGACCTTCCCGTTTACACGGTAGATTTCTTTCTTCCAGTCGTCACCTCCCTGTATCTCGCGACGCTCCGAGAAGAATTCGGGATCCTGGATGAGGTGGAACTTATAGTGTCGGGTCCCAACAATCTTCCGTCCAGGTCTCTCCCCGGTTGCGTGACCCTATCAGCCGGGTTCTTCCGAGCAGGGCTATGTCTGCCATTCCATCCATTCTTGAAGAGGACATTCATTCGACTAAACGTGGCCCCGATATAGCTGAACGCGAACGCTTTCTGTATCCTGATAAGCTGCTTCATCCTTTGTAGGAAGACATTCGGCTTTGAGCTGCCATTCCAGGTATTCCAAAACTTGTACCGGATGAAGTTTGCCCCGACGTCCACGGAATCCTATTACTTCCAGGGATATAAGGGGATGCTTATTACGGGGTGCCCGGACTCAGACAAGCAGTTCAAGCACCTCTGGTTTTATACGGGTGGTCGGTGGCTGCATGGCCGCCTGCCCTATGATGAGGTCCCGCCTAGATAACGAGTTCCCGTCTCATTCTAGGAAGGCTATGTGTGGACTCGGAGGCCGCATACTGGCACCAACAACCTAGCCGAGATCGAGACGCTAAGGGAGACCTCAAACCCCGAGCGTAACCAGAACAGGCTTTTGTCTTCCAAGAGCCTTATCAAGAATAGCTAGGTCGACCCATCCTTGTCCGACGAGGATTCTCCAGACCAACCAAGGGTCACAGTTCCCGAGTCGGTCACCGTCGCGTCTCGGGTGCCTGACCCAATCGTGCACTACCGAGCCCGGACAGTCGTCACCGCCGATGTGGCGACCACCTCTGGTCGGTCCAAGATTCCGCAGGGGTTGCCGGTGGCTTCAACCCATGCTCCGCCATCCGACCAGATCTCCCCCGAGAGCTGGGGTCCGAGGATTGCGAACGGGGACATGGATTTGCTAGTCAGGCAACTCTACCCGGCGCGGGGTCTTTGGATCGAAGGTCGTGCTACCTCTACTTTTAATTAAGCCCTAATCTAGTCGGTAAGACCTTCGCTGACCAATTATTTCTACTTGCAGAGCCGATGGCTAACCAGGAGTAACGCGGGACCAAGCGTCCAAGTGAGCGGGACATGATGGAACGGCTACAGAAGGTGGCCAGGACTGGCGACCGGGGTAAGGGAAAAATAGGGATGTCGGCTCCAGCTCCAGCCATCCGACCCTCCGAGCACCTTGAGACTCGCGCAAGTCATCCGAGGGAAGACCGGCCGGCGATTGTTGTCCCTGCGGGGCCTCGAATTCATCGAGAGGGCCCGAGGCCTCAGGATGCAACCCCTACTGCGCCTAGGGCTGAGCCGGCCACGCGGAAGTCTTCGATTCATGAGGTGCTCGTCTCAAAGTTCGCTGACAAGCTAACTTCCGAGGTGGCCGAGTCATCCCAGCATTATGACCCTCTCGCAGCCATTGGCGATTGTGCTGAGAAGCTGGTCGAGGTTAGTTCTTCTAGTTGGGTAGATATTCTCCTGTTAGTAATTTGATTCGTTCCGTTCTGTCCACTCATCTTATACTTTGTTTATTTTTATTTGTAGGCCTTGTGCTTAGCCTTCTCGGGAAGTACGGCTGCAAGGGGCTACGCCAACCGGATGGAGTCCGAGGTGAACAGCGCTCGGCATGCCGAGAAAAAGGCAGCCGACAAGGCATCGGCAGCTGAGCTAAAGCTGAACGATGCCGAGAGGGTGGCAGCTGAAGCTGAAAGTTGTCGAAGTAAGACTAAAAATGCTCGGAGGAGGGCCGAGAATGACCTTGTGGCCGCCCAAGCATGCCAGGTACCTCTAAGTGGCTCTGCCCGCTACTCTCGAGGATGCCAGGCGACAGGCGATCGAGGAATTTCTAAATTTTGAAGATTTCAAGGGCCGCCTGCTTGCCGAGTGTAATGACCGATGTTTTATGAAATTACGATTTCCTTTTTAAGGAATTTAAGATGTACTATGTAAGTATGTACGAAATGCCTGATTTGATTTTATCAGAATTTTGTGTGAGTCCTTATAGCTTTAGAAGACTCAATAATAGATTGCTTAGTTAAGCATAAGGCCTTTTGAGAAAAAAGGAAGAGTGAAATTTATGATTTTATGTTGGTCAAATTTTGATCAAGAAAAGTCAAAAGTATGAATATGACGGTACTGCATGATAACAAGCAGTATAGGAATTATACTGCAAAAAACCATCATTACAGATAAAATAGTAAGAATAAGGTTCAAGACCACTATAGAAAAATCAAGCACATTATTTAGAATAATAAGGGTTAAGTAGCTTTAAGTCAGAAGAAATGTTTTTATACAGTCCAATAAAATGCAGATAAATTCTAGACTACAGTTCAGTAAGACAATACTGTTATTAGTAGAAACAGTATTTGTAGTATCTGCCTTAGCCAAACAAAGCCCAAAAGGTAGGAAACCTCATCACTAGATAAATACATGATTTATTGAAATTTTAGAAAATTGGGAAAGAATTAACAAACTTGGCCCCCAAGACTCCCAATGGCCGGCCACTCTAAGGACTTTTGTGCAAATATTTTACTCATAAGGACTCATATGCAATTTTGAAGATAAAAATAAATTCAAAAAGAAATTGATTTTAGAGCATTTTGTGTGACCTTACCAAAACTCTTGCAAAATTTCTCCCCAACCTTTTTCCCAATAGCAGCCGAAACCCCAAAGAGAGAAAGAGAAGAGAAGAAAAAAAAATAAGAAAGAGAGAGAGAAGTAGCAAGGGTGGTTGGATTTTAGGGAGAAACCAAACTAGAAGGAAAAGCTTGATTCAAGGTCTAGAATCAAATTCCAAGCTTAAAGGTATCCTTCTACAAACCTTTAAGCTATCCAATTAAACTTTTGGTTCAAGCTTTATGTGTATTTGATGGGATTATATAAGAGCATAAGCTCATTGTATTAGCTTAGATTTGTGCTTGATTAGAGTTAGTGGTTTTGATTTATGTTTTTGTGTATGATTATGATTTTAATTGCTAAGAGTATGTATGATATGTATGAGTGCCCAAAGTATTTGTAGTATGTCCCCACACTCTCAAGAAGAGGTATGCAATGAATGATTATGTGATATTGATGTATGATCCAAGGAGGGTTAGAATTTAACCCAAAATTGGTATTGAATACCATATGGGTTTGTATGAATAATTCTATTAATGGAAATGAATGTATGGTAAGGAAAACATTAGATAATGCACTGCATGCTTGATATAGACTCATGGTTTTAACCATTTGAGGTAGTGTGTGCATAATTTTACATAAGAAACAACTAGAAGAAAAACTGCCAGTCTCGGGTCAAGATTGGGCAGTATTTTGGAAACGGTATTTTGAGGCCTTTAGAAGCTGAATTTGAGGAAAATTAAAACTGTAAAGTTGTAGAAAAAGGAAAATCCTAGGGATAACATGGATAGGTTTTAAAAATAAGGCTCCAATGGCCTCTGTTTTTACTAAAATCTGAACCCAGTCATGCCCAGACCCTATGCACGGCCAGGTAGGTTCAATAAGAAAAAAAGAAGGTTAGAGACAGAACTTAGTTTTGAGTAAAAAACAAAAGTTGTAGTATTTTTCAAGATCTAAAACTTTGGTGAAGAAAAGTTTTTCAAATTCAAAACAGATTCTAAGATATAACTGATTCTGAAAATTGTGCAGAAAACAGGAAAGCCCTGCATAGGATTTTCAAAGCAGTGCAGAAACAGGAAATTCTTACACATACACTGATAGTTGATTTTATGGAACTGTTTTCAGTACTTTCCTTCAGATTTAAACAGTTTTATAAAAATAGTTTATAGAGTGGTTAATTAAACCAAGTGTAGTAAGAAAGGATGAAAATGAATGAAAATAGACCAAGTAATAGAGTAACCATAAGTAAGACTTACGGTCTTTGAATTGGTTACCAATATTATTTGGGCCAAAATTATTTTTTAGACATAGTAACAAGACAGTAACCATTAGTAACCCGATAGGTTACCAAGTTATTGGGTTGGGCCTAAAGCCCAGGTTACTAATAGTAACCTAATAAGTCACAATCTTAAAAGATAGGCCTTAGTGATCCAATAAGACTTTGTTCAATTATAACTTGGGCTTACACCAAGAGTTACTCGAAGTAACCTAATAAGATATTGTTAAGACTTAAGCCCTAGGGTCACGTTTAGTAACCAAGTAAGTTATCATAAGTGTGTGTGAGGGGACATATGACTAGGGTTACTCATGAGTATTGGTTAGGATACCAACATTTTATGATTGACAGGACAGGGTGATCCTTACCCTACACCCTTTTTGAAAAACAGGCAGTAGCCTGTTGTTGTGACCTGATTGGAAGCAACCAAACTTAGGACGTAGTATTACAAGTAAGTACAACTCCGCCTATAACATAGGCTCTTAATTTACTACGTGCATGTTTTGTTTAAACTTATACAGTTATGTAATGCATATGATTTATGATTTATGATGTGACATTATGAAGCATGTTCACTAATTCATATGGTAAGTTCAAGACCAAGTTTCAAGTATGAAACGGTTTCTTAAATATGTTATAAGATAAGAACAAGTTGTAAAGATAAGTTTTAAGTTTGTTGGTAATCAAGTTGCCCTGTGTCATACCGACCCGCTTGTAGGTTGGGTTTGGTCTATGGTTTGAGTTGGATTAAGCTGGCTGCCCCAACCACTTTATGGCTGTGCGCCACGGTACGTACACTTATATTAAGTAAGAGGCCCACAAAGGTATGCTAATCTAAGAAAGCATAATGAAGCATAATTGGCTCATGCATTGCTTTATTAAGTTTTGTTTTGCGGATTATAAGTTGTACTTGCTGAGCGAAAGCTCACCACTTACGTCTATGCTATAGGTAAATAATCTATCGGTAATTCTTGATACAAGACGGTGGGGCTTGGCATGGTGAGATGTGAAAGGTGGGATGGAGACCGCTACGCGTCTTTTTATATTATGTTATTATTTATGTTGTATGTAATATGACATTTCAATACTGAAGTACGTAAGTATGTATGTATACATATGTAAGTATATTATGAGATAGATTTTAATATCAAGTTGTTTAAAAAAAATGAATTCCATATTTTCGCTATTTAATCAGAGCGGGTTTCCTACCTTCCAGTTTCACAATCTGCCGCCAGCGCCATAGTCATTGTAAGTAGAATTTATTTTATGTGCGCATACTTATTATGTAGTTATGATATGGTAGAGTATATAGTATGGATCCGAGGTGAGTAGACGAGGATCGTGATGCTGCTATTACATTTTATGAGATGAGTCCTCTAATATTTGATGGAACTCACTTGACGGTGTCATTAGCGGCATGGTTATACGATATGGAGAGGATATTTAGAATATGCCATATAGAGGCATATCTTCAAGTTCCGTTGGCCAGTCGATATTTGGCAAGGGATGCTAGGTTATGATGGATGACATTAGGAGAGCGAGCTATGCTGGGAGAGTCATGGGCTAAGTTCCGTGCTCTTATAATTGCTCGTTACGAACCTTTACCTGATAAGGACGCCGACGTATCTTATCGCGACCCCGAGATCTACAACGACATGTACCTCGGGCGATATCTTGGCTATGCTGTGGATTGGCATGCCTACCCAAACGAGTCTATGAGGCATTATTGTAGAAGATTCCAGGATGCGATGTTGCCATACATTTCGTGAGATTTAAGTGATCCGGAGCTACAGGCACTATACCTTCTTAGGGAAGGGATACCTTTCGAAATCAGGATATTCGTTCCACCACCTATAGCAGGGATGACCGTGGAAAACATGATAAATGATATCATTGAGGCTGAGATAATAGCCCATATGTTACAAGTAGATGCCTTGGTTGATGATATCATAGAGGTGCCTATCGATGATACTGGCATCCCTGAGCCACTATTTGAGGGAGTTCCATTTTTACCCGAGGACCATATTCCCGCTATTCTACTGCAGGAGATCCTGCTATAAGAGGCGGAAGTCAACGCCGAAGGAAACGAAGTGGATCCTGCAGATATTATGGCTGATCCGAAGGATCAAGCCGAGCACCCTCCAGTGATCATCATCGACAGTGATGATGATGATGAAGACGTCGAGGAGGAAATTGAAGAAGTATGGGAAGAAGAAGAACAAGAGGTATGGGAGGAAGAAATAAAGGACTTCAAGGACGACCCGGGAGGAGATTCTATTCGATGATGGAGATTTGGATGTAGACTCCGACGCTTCCTCCGTGATTACGACGGAGTAGATAGACTAGATATAGGATCGACTTCTATTAGTTTATTCTTTTTGACGTTAGGATTGTGTGATGTACGATGGTAAAGTGGTAGCCACTTCCATCTCATTTTTGACCATGTATGTATAGTAAGTACAATGTAATAGACATGTATATTATATATTACTATGAAAATATGATGTACTTTTTGTAAGTATACAAAAAGACAAGTTCAAGTATGAAATGTATATAGTGATATTATGATACGATGATTAAGAATTATGTATGACAAGTTTACGATGATGCTATATTATGATATGATAAGTACGATGATGCTATATTATGATATGATAAGTATGACGGTATTATGACATGATAAGTATGACGGTATTATGACATGATAAGTATAATGGTATCATGATATGATACTTTAAGTTATGATATGATAAGTTATGAATGAAAAAAAAGATATTAGAAGTATGATAATATTTTTTCTTAAATAGGAATTAGAATATGGTACGTATACGCGCAAGAACAAACCAAGATCCGCAAGAGCCGGATCTTGCAAATGTTGTAGCTACTCTACAAAGCCAGTTACTAGAACAGCAACGGGAAATGAATCAGCTCCGTGAGCAAATGGCTCGTATGAATCGAGTACCCCCAGTAGCAGCCCAGGTACCGGAAGTTCATCAAGGGGCTCTACGGGATGCTGAAGTCCCGTTAGCACCTGCAGGAATACAAGTGAACCAGCTTTTAGTTCGGGAAGACTTGTTGTACGAATGGTTTAGGAGGATGAAGGAGCCTGAGTTTGAGGGACCTATGGATCCTATAGTCGTCGACAATTGGTTGATTGACATCCAAGTGATTTTGGATTTTATGAGACTTACGGAGCAAGAAAAAGTTCTCCGTACCTCTTTTGCACTTAAGAAGGACACAAGGCATTGGTGGATGACTGTTCATGTAACGACCCGCCTTGTACAGGACGTTACCATACATACATACATACATACGTTCTTACTTATTTAGCGTAAGCAGCGGAATTTTTTTTTTTTATATACGTAACGCGTACGAGCGATTAGCCATATATATATATATGGCCCCTAGTATTTTCCCTTCTCTACAACTTTGTAGTTTTGATTTTTTAAAGATTCGGCCTCTAAGGGCCTCAAAATTTACTTTCCAAATTACTGTCCAGTTTGACCCGAAACTGGCAGTTTTTTGTTCGGTTTGGTTTTTAGGTAACTAACGTGCACACTACCTCAAACGGGTACCCCGTGAGCTTATGACAAGCATGCAGACGTTACCTAACCATTTCATAATCATACAATCAGATCTTACTCATATAATTATGAAATCAAAAATCTTAAACTTGTATAAAAACTTAACTTGAAACTAGCATATCAAACCGAAAATTATCAACCACGTATAAAACATGGTACCGAAATCTGCTTATACAAAACATCATACTTGTACATAACATCACACTCTTAATTCTCTTAACAAAAACGTGAATGAACACTAGAGGTTAAAAAGATTTACCTCAAGCTTCACAAGATAATTTCTAGCTTAGGGTTTTGGAGGTTTTCTTTTTCACTAGACCAACACCAACCGAAAACCAATATGTCTTCAGCTTTCCCTCTCACTTTTTATTTGGCTCTTAAGGAAGAGAAGAACCAAAGAATGAGCTGCCAATCTAAGGTTTATTGTCCAAAGGATTATGCTTGTACGTACCACCTCCTATATATATAGGTGAGAGGAAAAGAAATTCATTTAGAATTTCCTTCCTTTCTAGAATTGCTTATAGCTCCCTTAGATAACATATTTGCTGCCAAGTCCAATGAGGTGGCCGGTTGAGAAAGCTCTAGATGGCCAATTAATCAAGGCTAAGAGGTGGCTCATCAAAGCTAGACACATGAGGTGTCTTCACCTTGTGATGGCCGGCCAAGAGGTGTCAACACCAACTTGATTAATCTAGCCAAGCAAGCAAGGCTATAAGCTTGCTCACCTAAGCTATATGTTACACTTGTCATTCTCTCTAAAACTTTGAGAAATTATGACTTCTAAGCTGCATATTAATTCCCAAGAGTAAAATATTTACTCAATGGAATCATGTGGTGGCCGGCCATGATGAGTCAAAATGGAAGCAAATAGTTAGACTAACTAAATTAACAAACCTAGTTTACTTCCTTGGTTTTAACATAACTATGGTAACTAAATTTTGTAACCAATCCTTGGCTTAGTTGAATTTGAATGCTTAGTAAGAAAATTCTATCATAATTTTCTTGAAATTCTTCATAAGGTGGCCGGCCATACTTTGCTAAGTGTAAAAAGTTGCAAAATGCAACATAGCTTAGTAAGCAAAACTACTTTGCTTATTAGGCAAAGCTAAAATTGTGAAGTGTCAATTTCTAATGAACTTCAAATTTTTCATACTTTTCCTATTGGTCCTTAAGAGCAAAATATTTGCTCATTAACCCTTGATGTGGCCGGTTCCCTTAAGTACAAGCATAGGCAAATGATCGGTAAATTTTGAACCAATCCAAACCTAACTTAATTCCTTGGTTTCCAACTAGATTAACCAAATTTAAAAATCATCATAAACTAAATTGAACTAGGAAATCTAACTAGAAAAATCCATAGTTTCATAAATTTACAATTTATCTATCGAACCACAATTTTTCACAAAATTGCATTTTGGCCCCTAAAGGCAAAAATATTTGCACTTTAGTCCCTGTAAGGTGGCCAACTATGATGATAGCATTTGGCCTCCAATTCTTGCTTAATCAATCACCTAACACTATCTTAACTTTCTTAAAATCCATAACCATTCACTTTTCTTAAAATTACATATTAGCCCCTAAAGACAAAATATTTACATTTTAGTCCTTAAAGGGTGACCAATTCTCAAAGTGAGATTTGTCATTCTTTTTAAGACCTCACTTGGCTTATCTCCTAAACACAGTTCATTTTCATACTGGCATACATATTCAGATACTGTTTTCGACTGATAACAGTATATTTGCACTGGACCAAAATCCAGAATTTATCTGAACTGCGTCTAGGGTTCTCTTATTATTAGAAACTACTAACAGAGAATCATATATCATAAATTTTCCTTTTACTACAAAAAAAATCTTACATAAATAAATTATCGAATCTTTTAATCAAGAATTCAATAATTTAACTGATAAATCGTAACACATAAACATTTCTTAATTACAAACTTTGATTGTTCACAACAGACATCAAAGTTTGTAAACAAGCTGGTCATTACATTTTATACCTTTTTACTCAAAAGGTCATATGCTTGGTTAAGCAATAATTTTTGAGTCTTATAAAAATATAAGAACTCTCAAATTTTAATAAAAACCCCGAACCGGGCTTTTTCATAAATACCTTCATGGTACAATTCAATATCTATACAAGACATTGTGACATTAGGAAATTCTAGTTATTACAATCTACCCCCCTTAAAAATTTTCGTCCTCGAAAATTAGAACAAGCCGGGATAGTTCTTTCTATCTCATCTTCCAACTCCCAGGTTGCTTCTTCAACCCTGTGGTTTCGCCATAACACTTTAACCATGGGAATGATTTTGTTTCTTAAGACATTCTCTTCCCAATCCAGTACTTGAACGGGCTTTTCTTCATAAGTTAAGTCCGTGTGAACCTCTACTGGTTCTTAACTAAGCACATGGGATGAGTCGGATATATACTTCTTTAGCATCGATACATGAAAAACATTATGCATCGAAGCCAAGTTAGGCGGTAGGGCAAGCTTATAGGCTACTTTTCCAATCCTTTCAAGGATTTCAAATGGCCCCGTATATCTTGGGCTAAGCTTCCCTTTCTTTCCAAAGTGCATTACTCCTTTCATAGGAGTAATCTTGATGAAAACCGCATCTCCCACTTGGAATTCCAAAGGCCTCCTACGTTTGTCGGCATAACTTTTCTGTTTGCTAAAAGCTATGTCGAGCCTCTGTCCGATCTTCTGAATGTCCTCAGAGGTCTTTTTGATAAAATCTGTGGTTTGTAGCTGTTTCTGTCCAACTTGCTGCCAGTGGATAGGAGATCGACATTTTCTTCCATATAATGCTTCAAATGGAGCCATACCAATTGAAGTATGATAACTGTTGTTATATGAAAATTCGATCAATGGCAGCTTCTGATCCCAGTTTCTTTTGAAATCCAGCACACAAGACCTTAGCATATCTTCCAGTGTCTGGATGGTTCGTTCTGATTGACCGTCAGTTTGGGGATGAAATGCCGTGCTGAACTTCAATTTCGATCCCATGACGTTGTGAACACTAATCCAAAATCGAGAAGTGAAACGTCCATCACGGTCCGAGATGATCGATTTTGGCACTCCATGAAATCTGACAATCTGGGATACATAAATTTCAGCTAATTTTTCCACAGAAAAGGTGGCCTTAATCGCAATAAAGTGAGCCGATTTGGTTAATCTCTCAACAATCACCCAAATCGTGTCACTCCCACTTGTAGTCCTGGGTAGTCCTACTACGAAATCCATAGTAATCCGCTCCCATTTCCACTCAGGAAGCTCTATCTTCTGCAGTTCTCCGCCAGGATGTCGATGTTCAGCCTTAACTTTCTGACAAGTTAGGCATTTCGATACATATTCAGCTACCTCATTCTTCATATTGGGCCACCAGAAACTTTCTCGGAGGTCTTTGTACATCTTGGAAGCTCCTGGATGTACTGAGTATGGCGTCATATGTGCTTCCAACAAAATCTGATCCTTCAAGACTTCGAAGTTGGGAACACAGATCCTCTCCTTGAAGTAGATGACGCCATCTGCAGCGGTTCTAAACTCATTGCTTTTTCCTCCAAAAAGCTGAGTTTTCATCAAAAAGGAATCCTTTTCTTGGTGAGACTTAATGGATTCCATCAAATTAGACTGAATGGTTAGAGAAGATAATTTCCCCGTTATCATCTCCAATTTAAACTCAGAAATCTCCTTTTGTAGTGGCTTAGGAAACATTCCAATAGACATCAGCATGCCTACGGATTTCCTGCTTAAGGCATCTGCTACTCTATTCGCCTTTCCAGGATGGTAAAGGATCTCACAGTCATAATCCTTTACAAGTTCCAGCCATCTACGTTGTCTCATATTGAGCTCTTTCTGAGTAAAGATATACTTAAGGCTCTGGTGATCAGTGTAGATTTCACACCTATTCCCATACAAATAGTGTCTCCAAATTTTAAGTGCGAAAACTACTACCGCGAGCTCTAAATCGTGCGTAGGATAATTCCTTTCGTGAATCTTTAACTGTCGGGATGCATAGGCCACTACCTTGCCATTCTGCATCAAGACAGCTCCTAATCCATTTTTAGAAGCGTCACTATAGATCACGAAATTTCCTGCATCTACATCAGGAGTTATCAACACAGGCACACTCGTCAGCCTCTTCTTGAGCTCTTGGAAATTCTCCTCACATTTCTGAGTCCATTCAAAAGTTTTTCCTTTCCTGGTAAGAGCGGTGAGGGGTGTAGCAATCTTGGAAAATCCCTCGACGAATCGTCGGTAATAGCCAGCTAATCCAAGGAAATTTCTTATTTCCGTAACATTTTTAGGTGTTGGCCCTGCACTAACCGCCTCCACCTTAGTAGGGTCTACTGAAATTCCTTCCTTCGATACCACATGACCCAAGAAATGAACTTTTTCCAACCAAAATTCACATTTTGTGAATTTGGCATACAGCTGATTCCTTCTCAACGTCTCCATCACCAATCTAAGGTGATGTTCATGTTCCTCTTTGGACCTTTAGTAGATCAGAATATCGTCGATAAAAACAATGACGAACTTATCTAGGTATTCCTTGAATATTCGATTCATAAGGTCCATAAATGCTGCCGGGGCATTGGTTAATCCAAATGGCATAACCAAAAACTCATAGTGCCCGTAACGTGTTTGAAAGGCCGTCTTGGAGATATCTGCCTCCTTGATCCTGAGCTGATGATAGCCTGAACGCAGATCGACCTTCGAAAATACTACTGCTCCTCTAAGTTGATCGAAGAGATCGTCAATCCTTGGAAGGGGATACTTGTTCTTGATCGTAATCTTATTCAACTCACGGTAGTCGATACACATACGCAGTGATCCATCCTTCTTCTTTATGAACAACACCGGTGCTCCCCATGGGGAGTAACTCTGTCGGATGAATCATTTGTCAAGCAGTTCTTGTAACTGCACTTGCAATTCCCTAAGCTCAGCTGGTGCCATACGGTAAGGCGCTTTGGAGATCGGTGCAACTCCAGGTAGTAATTCGATTTCGAACAAAATCTCGCGTTCTGGCGGAAGTCCGGGTAAATCCTTCGGAAAGATATCTACATATTCTTTTATAATGGGGACATCTTCCGGCATCAACTCCACTTCACAATCCTTATCCATCATGTTAGCTAAATATCCTTGGTAGCCATTAGCTAACATTTTCCAAGCCTTCATTGCTGAACCAGTTTGGTTGCTGAACTCCGAGATTGCCCGTAGAGATTAAACTCCTCCTCTCCGTACGGAGTGAACGTTACACAACGCCTTCGGCAGTCGATCCTGGCGTTGTATTTGCCTAAGAAGTCCATTCCTAAGATCACATCGAAATCCTGAAGCTTGATCACGATGAGATCTACAAACAATTCTCTGCCACAGATAGTCACAGAAGTATTTCGTATCCAAAAATTGGACCACAAAATCTCTCCGGATGGCAAAGAGGTTTTAACGGGTTGGTCTAAACTATCCACACCTCTTCCTAACTTCTGGGCGAACTCCAAAGATACAAATGAGTGAGTAGCCCCAGAATCAAACAAAGCGATAGCATCGAAGGTGGCGATAGAAATCTGACATGTCACCACATGTGAAGTCCCAGCTTCAGCATCACCCCTAGTGTAGGCATAGATCCTGGCTTGAGGTTCGGGAGCCTCTAATCTGCCTTTAGTTATTGAGGGTCCTTCAAGTTTAGCTTGGACTGCATGCAGCTGCCTGTTGGTGTTCTGACTCGGGTACGGAGGATTTTGACCTCGGTTATTCAGATAGCAATTCTTCACATAATGCCCCTCCTTGCCACACAGGAAGCAGGCATTTGACCCCATTCGAAAACTCCCGGGTGTTTCCTTCCACACTTAGCACACGCGGGGTAATCCGTACTAGTACCCTCATTTCCTCTATTGTTCTTCTTCAGAGGGTAATTCCTTTGTTGACCCTGGCCAGAG
>CM046372.1:16982000-17022030 GCA_025413025.1 Ficus hispida
ATCTGATCCTTCAAGACTTCGAAGTTGGAACACAGATCCTCTCCTTGAAGTAGATGACGCCATCTGCAGCGGTTCTAAACTCATTGCTTTTTCCTCCAAAAGCTGAGTTTTCATCAAAAAGGAATCCTTTTCTTGGTGAGACTTAATGGATTCCATCAAATTAGACTGAATGGTTAGAGAAGATAATTTCCCCGTTATCATCTCCAATTTAAACTCAGAAATCTCCTTTTGTAGTGGCTTAGGAAACATTCCAATAGACATCAGCATGCCTACGGATTTCCTGCTTAAGGCATCTGCTACTCTATTCGCCTTTCCAGGATGGTAAAGGATCTCACAGTCATAATCCTTTACAAGTTCCAGCCATCTACGTTGTCTCATATTGAGCTCTTTCTGAGTAAAGATATACTTAAGGCTCTGGTGATCAGTGTAGATTTCACACCTATTCCCATACAAATAGTGTCTCCAAATTTTAAGTGCGAAAACTACTACCGCGAGCTCTAAATCGTGCGTAGGATAATTCCTTTCGTGAATCTTTAACTGTCGGGATGCATAGGCCACTACCTTGCCATTCTGCATCAAGACAGCTCCTAATCCATTTTTAGAAGCGTCACTATAGATCACGAAATTTCCTGCATCTACATCAGGAGTTATCAACACAGGCACACTCGTCAGCCTCTTCTTGAGCTCTTGGAAATTCTCCTCACATTTCTGAGTCCATTCAAAAGTTTTTCCTTTCCTGGTAAGAGCGGTGAGGGGTGTAGCAATCTTGGAAAATCCCTCGACGAATCGTCGGTAATAGCCAGCTAATCCAAGGAAATTTCTTATTTCCGTAACATTTTTAGGTGTTGGCCCTGCACTAACCGCCTCCACCTTAGTAGGGTCTACTGAATTCCTTCCTTCGATACCACATGACCCAAGAAATGAACTTTTTCCAACCAAAATTCACATTTTGTGAATTTGGCATACAGCTGATTCCTTCTCAACGTCTCCATCACCAATCTAAGGTGATGTTCATGTTCCTCTTTGGACCTTTAGTAGATCAGAATATCGTCGATAAAAACAATGACGAACTTATCTAGGTATTCCTTGAATATTCGATTCATAAGGTCCATAAATGCTGCCGGGGCATTGGTTAATCCAAATGGCATAACCAAAAACTCATAGTGCCCGTAACGTGTTTGAAAGGCCGTCTTGGAGATATCTGCCTCCTTGATCCTGAGCTGATGATAGCCTGAACGCAGATCGACCTTCGAAAATACTACTGCTCCTCTAAGTTGATCGAAGAGATCGTCAATCCTTGGAAGGGGATACTTGTTCTTGATCGTAATCTTATTCAACTCACGGTAGTCGATACACATACGCAGTGATCCATCCTTCTTCTTTATGAACAACACCGGTGCTCCCCATGGGGAGTAACTCTGTCGGATGAATCATTTGTCAAGCAGTTCTTGTAACTGCACTTGCAATTCCCTAAGCTCAGCTGGTGCCATACGGTAAGGCGCTTTGGAGATCGGTGCAACTCCAGGTAGTAATTCGATTTCGAACAAAATCTCGCGTTCTGGCGGAAGTCCGGGTAAATCCTTCGGAAAGATATCTACATATTCTTTTATAATGGGGACATCTTCCGGCATCAACTCCACTTCACAATCCTTATCCATCATGTTAGCTAAATATCCTTGGTAGCCATTAGCTAACATTTTCCAAGCCTTCATTGCTGAACCAGTTTGGTTGCTGAACTCCGAGATTGCCCGTAGAGATTAAACTCCTCCTCTCCGTACGGAGTGAACGTTACACAACGCCTTCGGCAGTCGATCCTGGCGTTGTATTTGCCTAAGAAGTCCATTCCTAAGATCACATCGAAATCCTGAAGCTTGATCACGATGAGATCTACAAACAATTCTCTGCCACAGATAGTCACAGAAGTATTTCGTATCCAAAAATTGGACCACAAAATCTCTCCGGATGGCAAAGAGGTTTTAACGGGTTGGTCTAAACTATCCACACCTCTTCCTAACTTCTGGGCGAACTCCAAAGATACAAATGAGTGAGTAGCCCCAGAATCAAACAAAGCGATAGCATCGAAGGTGGCGATAGAAATCTGACATGTCACCACATGTGAAGTCCCAGCTTCAGCATCACCCCTAGTGTAGGCATAGATCCTGGCTTGAGGTTCGGGAGCCTCTAATCTGCCTTTAGTTATTGAGGGTCCTTCAAGTTTAGCTTGGACTGCATGCAGCTGCCTGTTGGTGTTCTGACTCGGGTACGGAGGATTTTGACCTCGGTTATTCAGATAGCAATTCTTCACATAATGCCCCTCCTTGCCACACAGGAAGCAGGCATTTGACCCCATTCGAAAACTCCCGGGTGTTTCCTTCCACACTTAGCACACGCGGGGTAATCCGTACTAGTACCCTCATTTCCTCTATTGTTCTTCTTCAGAGGGTAATTCCTTTGTTGACCCTGGCCAGAGAAACTCCCTTTTCTCTTGTTCCTCCCAAAATGTTTGGAACCTTGGGCCGGGCTACTTATTGGGCTTTTCTGACTTAACTCCAGGCCTTGACGGGGCTGCGTCGGCTTTACTACGGTTTTCTCCTCCTTTCTCGCCTTAAATATCTGAGCCCTTGCTTCCTTGTCCTGGTTTATCCAATATTCGACTCTCATTGCCCGACTTACACAGTCGGATACCAGGGTAGGTGGGCTACTGCCTGCACTAACTTGCTTGGCAATATCAGTACGGAACATCTTCATCATCCTTCTCACCTTTTCCGTTTCATTGGGAACCAATTCCGGACACAAGCGGGCTAATTGTTCAAATTTCTTGACAGCCTCCAATACTGTCATTGACCCTTGTTTCAGACTGGCGAACTCATCCTGCTGAGCTGCCAGGATTTCCCTGTTGTAGTACGTGGTGCGGAACTCCGTCACAAAGTCTTGCCAGCCCATGGTGGCAACATCTCGACGCATCTGGACAGTCCTCCACCAGTGTCTAGCGTCTTTCTTGAGTGCGAAGGAAGCACATAGAACTTGTTCCTGTTCCGATAGCCTCATAAAGTCCAATATAACTTGGATATCGATTAACCAATTATCCACAGCTATCGGGTCCATCAGTCCTTCGAATTCAGGTGCCTTCATTCGCCTGAATCTTTCGTACAGTAAATCTTCCCGTGCTGGCTGCATGTTTACTGGAACTCCAGCAGGTGCTAACGGAACTCCAAAATTCCGTGGGTTTTCTGGCTGTACCTCTGGTTGAACTTCTGGTTCCGGAGGTACTCTATTCTGTTGTAGAGGAACTTCCTCAGCTCGAGGTCTCTGCTTCAGATGAGCTAATTGCTCCCGCAATCTATTCGTTTCTTGTTGTTTTTCCAGCAGCTGTCGTTGCAAATTTACTACAACGGTTGCAAAATCCAGTTCTAGCGGATTTGTACGTACCGTTCGTCGTGTACGAACCATTTTCTAGTTCATATCAAATCATAAGAAAAGATATTATCATACTAGGAATATCCTTCCGTTCATACATTTCTTATCATAGTATAGCATATTACGTTACATCAGAACGTTATTACTGTATCATATCAGAACGTTTTCATCGTATTATAGCACATACAACTCGTAATATGCCTTTCATAATCATATCATAACTTTTCATACTTAAACTGGCTTTTTTGTATTCTTACAAAAAGTACTTCATATTTGATACGATCTCTGTACATATATGGCCAGCATTTCGGATGGAAGTGTCTAACACTTTCACATCATATAACAGTACAAGCCTATAGTCAAAAGAAACAAAACCTAAACTAATACATATTAGTCGTAAACTAAACAAAAATACATATACACGGTTAGCCTATTCTAGGTGTTCGATCGTAACCACCGAGGATGTGTCGGAATCTGACTCCTCAGCTCCGTTATGAAATAAAATCTCTTCGGGGTCCTCGACAAAATCAAACATATTATCATCGTTCTCTAGCCAGCCCGCATGCTCAAATTCTGGCACTGGCTCTATATCCTCCTCCTCGTCGCTAGAAATGTCAATGATCGGGGGATCCTCAGGCTGATCCTCCAGAGCGACTAGGAAGTCATCGAACTCATTTACGGCCATATCAGCCTCGGCATCGTCGGGAAATGCTGGACCGGCCTCGAAAGGCGGCTCTCCTAACCCAGCCTCATTGACTGGTGCCTGCGGACCACCCGCAACCTCAGCAACCTGCATGGCCTGCATGACAGCCTCTGCCTCTAAAATATCATCGATCATGTTCCCCACCGTCGTGCCAGGCATCGGTATAGGAACACACTGCCGGATTTGATGAGGCAGTCCATCTCAAAACGTCTGCAATGCCAATGTCACCGGGTTAGCCAGGTCCTGCGGGACATATGGCAATAACTCCTCCTGGAACCTCCGACAGTAGTGGCTCATAGGCTCCTGCGGGTAGGCGTGCCAAACCACTGAAAAACTCAGATATCGGGCGTGGTGTGTATCCCGGTACATCGCAGGATCGCGATAGGGCTCATCTGCCCCCTCATATGGTATCGGTCCATAGCGTGCAACTAGTAACGTACGGAAATGCGCTCAGGTCCGACTCGGCATTTCTTTCTCTCCTATCGTCATCCACCAAAGTCGAACGTCTACTGCGAGACATCGACTGGCTAATGAGACCTGTAGTCGCTCCTCGATATGGCAAAGATGGAAAATCAATTCCATGTCGTATAGCCATGCTGCTAACGACACCGTCCGTCTAGTGCCATAAAAAATCATAGGATGCGACTCGTAGAACGACATCACTGCACGCCGATTCTCATCTACATGCGCGGGATCCATAACGTCGCGTCTAGCATAACATAATTACGTAATAAGTATTTACTCATAAAATAAAATTACTTACAATGATGGTGGCGATGGCAGGCATACTGTGAAATTGGATAGCAGGAAACCGCTCTGAAACCAACTCTGTAACGACCCGCCTTGCACAGGCCGTTACCATACATACATACATACGTTCTTACTTATTTAGAGTAAGCAGCGGGAATTTTTTTTTTTTTATATATACATAACGCGTACGAGCGATTAGCCATATATATATATATATATATATACGGCGCGGATAAGCGGAAAGCATAATAATATAACGATGTTCGGAATACAAAATCATATACATAAAGAGAACAAAAAGCGTAGCGGCTATTAATCCCACATTTCACAGTTCGCCCTGCCACGCTCGCCATCTTGTATCAACAACTGCCCGTAGGTTGCTTACCTACAGCATAGACGTAAGACGTGAGCTTTCGCTCAGCAAGTATAACATAATTATCCGTGACAATACAACTCAAAACATAATTCATCGTAACCTTACACAGCATCTCATATCATAACATTTCCTACTTATCTCATCATATCGTAACATCTCATACATAACATATCATAATCTTACATAGCATCTCATATCATAGCATTTCATACTTAACTCATCATATCGTAACATTTCATACATAACATATCATAGCATTGCATAATATATGCATGAACCGATTATGCTCGTATTATGCCATCTTATGCATTCTTAACTTATCTTGTTTATGGGCCCCATAACATAACTGTACGTACCGGGCGCGCAACTATGGAGTGGTTGGGGCGGCCAGACCATTTCCAACTCAAACCATAGTCCAACCCGACCTAACGCGGGTCGGTACGACACGGCAAGCTCGCTTGCCATCATACTTGCTTTTCGTGATCTCACAATTGATCTTGTTAGTGAACATGTTTCGTGATGACACTAAACTTAAATCATACTCATATCTTAACAACATGCTTTATCTCATAATCATAAACTTGATATCATCATAATAATCATAAGCTTGATATCACCATAATAATCATAAGCTTGATATCATCATAATAATCGTAACACCGCATCAAACAATTCTAGCATACATTTACATCACATTCTAATAGCAATCATTCATCATACTTGGGTAAGTATACAACGGAAAGTCTATGCTGTAGATGGAGTTGTACTTACCAGATATACTAAATCTCAAATTTAGCGCTTCTCCTAACCGAGTGGTTTTTCCTGTTTTCACAGAAAAAATCATAGGATGAGAATCATCCTATCATAGCATCATACAACCCCAGTTATTAACTTATCTCAGTACAAGGATATCAAAAACATAGCATAAACTTTAAAATCTTACTATCTTTTAAAACTCTAAAATTCTAAAAACAAACTGTATTTGAAATCAGTCTTTAAATTTGATCCTTTTCTAACAAATCTGTTTCGAATTTGAAAATATTTCCTTCATGAAAGTTGTAGATCTTGAAGGTTCCTACAACTTCTATTTTAAACTTAAAACCCATATCTGACCCTAACATACTTGTTTCTGCCTTTGAAAATTCTTCGACCATTTTCCTTAATTCTAATTTTGGTCTCGGGTTTTTATAAAAATGAAGGTCTTAGAAGCCTTATTTTCAAAAACAGTCCACGTTAGCCCCTAGGATTTTCCCTTCTCTACAACTTTGTAGTTTTGATTTTTTAAAGATTCGGCCTCTAAGGGCCTCAAAATTCACTTTCCAAATTACTGTCCAGTTTGACCCGAAACTGGCAGTTTTTTGTTCGGTTTGGTTTTTAGGTAACTAACGTGCACACTACCTCAAACGGGTATCCCGTGAGCTTATGAAAAGCATGCAGATGTTACCTAACCATTTCATAATCATACAATTAGATCTTAATCATATAATTATGAAATCAAAAATCTTAAACTTGTATAAAAACTTAACTTGAAACTAGCATATCAAACCGAAAATTATCAACCACGTATAAAACATGGTACCGAAATCTGCTTATACAAAACATCATACTTGTACATAACATCACAGTCTTAATTCTCTTAACAAAAACGTGAATGAACACTAGAGGTTAAAAAGATTTACCTCAAGCTTCACAAGATAATTTCTAACTTAGGGTTTTGGAGGTTTTCTTTTTCACTAGACCAACACCAACCGAAAACCAATCTGTCTTCAGCTTTCCCTCTTACTTTTTATTCGGCTCTTAAGGAAGAGAATAACCAAAGAATGAGCTGCCAATCTAAGGTTTATTGTCCAAAGGATTATGCTTGTACGTACCACCTCCTATATATATAGGTGAGAGGAAAAGAAATTCATTTAGAATTTCCTTCCTTTCTAGAATTGCTTATAGCTCCCTTAGATAACATATTTGCTACCAAGTCCAATGAGGTGGCCG
Source organism: Ficus hispida (assembly GCA_025413025.1). Classification (NCBI taxonomy): domain Eukaryota; kingdom Viridiplantae; phylum Streptophyta; class Magnoliopsida; order Rosales; family Moraceae; genus Ficus; species Ficus hispida. The sequence goes on from CM046372.1 coordinate 16,989,236, forward strand.
GTTGAGAAAGCTCTAGATGGCCAATTAATCAAGGCTAAGAGGTGGCTCATCAAAGCTAGACACATGAGGTGTCTTCACCTTGTGATGGCCGGCCAAGAGGTGTCAACACCAACTTGATTAATCTAGCCAAGCAAGCAAGGCTATAAGCTTGCTCACCTAAGCTATATGTTACACTTGTCATTCTCTCTAAAACTTTGAGAAATTATGACTTCTAAGCTGCATATTAATTCCCAAGAGTAACATATTTACTCAATGGAATCATGTGGTGGTCGGCCATGATGAGTCAAAATGGAAGCAAATAGTTATACTAACTAAATTAACAAACCTAGTTTACTTCCTTGGTTTTAACATAACTATGGTAACTAAATTTTGTAACCAATCCTTGGCTTAGTTGAATTTGAATGCTTAGTAAGAAAATTCTATCATAATTTTCTTGAAATTCTTCATAAGGTGGCCGGCCATACTTTGCTAAGTGTAAAAAGTTGCAAAATGCAACATAGCTTAGTAAGCAAAACTACTTTGCTTATTAGGCAAAGCTAAAATTGTGAAGTGTCAATTTCTAATGAACTTCAAATTTTTCATACTTTGCCTATTGGTCCTTAAGAGCAAAATATTTGCTCATTAACCCTTGATGTGGCCGGTTCCCTTAAGTACAAGCATAGGCAAATGATCGGTAAATTTTGAACCAATCCAAACCTAACTTAATTCCTTGGTTTCCAACTAGGTTAACCAAATTTAAAAATCATCATAAACTAAATTGAACTAGGAAATCTAACTAGAAAAATCCATAGTTCCATAAATTTACAATTTATCTATCGAACCACAATTTTTCACAAAATTGCATTTTGGCCCCTAAAGGCAAAAATATTTGCACTTTAGTCCCTGTAAGGTGGCCAACTATGGTGATAGCATTTGGCCTCCAATTCTTGCTTAATCAATCACCTAACACTATCTTAACTTTCTTAAAATCCATAACCATTCACTTTTCTTTAAAATTACATATTAGCCCCTAAAGACAAAATATTTACATTTTAGTCATTAAAGGGTGACCAATTCTCAAAGTGAGATTTGTCATTCTTTTTAAGACCTCACTTGGCTTATCTCCTAAACACAGTTCATTTTCATACTGGCATACATATTAAGATACTGTTTTCGACTGATAACAGTATACTTGCACTGGACCAAAATCCAGAATTTATCTGAACTGTGTCTAGGGTTCTCTTATTATTAGAAACCACTAACAGAGAATCATATATCATAAATTTTCCTTTTACTACAAAAAAAAATCTTACATAAATAAATTATCGAATCTTTTAATCAAGAATTCAATAATTTAACTGATAAAACGTAACACATAAACATTTCTTAATTACAAACTTTGATTGTTCACAACAGACATCAAAATTTGTAAACAAGCTGGTCATTACATTTTATACCTTTTTACTCAAAAGGTCATATGCTTGGCTAAGCAATAATTTTTGAGTCTTATAAAAATACAAGAACTCTCAAATTTTAATAAAAACCCCGAACCGGGCTTTTTCATAAATACCTTCATGGTATAATTCAATATCTATACAAGACATTGTGACGTTAGGAAATTCTTGTTATTACAGTTCAGATGTGTAGAGATGTTATAGCAATGAGTTGGCAGGATTTTATAGCCAAATTCAGAACGATGTACTACAATAGAGAAATCCTGGCAATTCAACAAGATGAGTTCACCAGTCTTAAACAGGGAACGATGATAGTACTAGAGGCTGTTAAGAAATTTGAACAGTTAGCCTGTTTATGTCCGGAACTAGTACCGAATGAAACCGAGAAGGTAAGAAGGATGATAAAGATATTCCGGACAAACATTGCCAAGCAAGTTAGTGCTGGTAGTAGCCCTTCAACCCTAGTATCCGACGGTATAAGTCGAGCGATACGAGCCGAGTATTGGATTAACCAGGATAAGGAAGTAAGGGCTCAATATTTTAAGACTAAGAAGGAAGAAAAGATGGTGGTGAAGTAGCTGCAGCCCTAACAGAATTCAGAGTCGTACTCAAAGGGGCAGACCAATAACTCTGCTCAAGGTTCCAAACAGTTCAGGAGGAACAAAAGAATGGGGAATGTTACTGGCCAGGGGCAACAGCGAAACTACCCTCAAAAGAATAGCAATAGCAGAAATGAGGGTAATATCAATGGCTATCCTGTATGTGCTCAATGTGGAAGGAAGTACTTGGGAGTATGTAGAGCGGGATCGAACGCTTGCTACCTTTGTGGCAAAGAAGGCCACTATGCAAGGAATTGTACCCTGAATAGCCAGAGTCAGAACCTCTAGTTTCCCAATAGGAATTCAGACAATCAGCTTCACGCAGCCCAAGTAAAGTTCGAAGGCCCTTCGATCACACAAGAAAGGCTAGAGGCTCCGGAACCCCAAGCGAGGATTTATGCCTACACAAAGGGGGATGCCAAAGCTGAAACTTCGCACGTGGTAATAGGCCAGATTTCTATCACCACTTATGATGCTATTGCCTTATTTGATTCTGGGGCTACTCATTCATTGGTATCAATGGAGTTTGCCCAGAAATTAGGATGAGGAGTTAGTAGTCTAGAGCAACCCATTAGAATATCTCTCCCATCGGAGAAAATTTTCTTCTGACTACTGGATACGAGGCATTCCAATAGTCATTTGTAGCAGAGAATTGTATGTGGATCTTGTTATAATCAAGCTTCAAGATTTTGATGTGATCCTAGGAATGGATTTCCTAGGCAAGTACAACGCTAAGATTGATTGTCGAAATTGTTGTGTTATATTTAGTCCTTATGGTAAGGAAGAGTTTAGTTTCTACGACCAGTCTTGGAGCTCAACGACTAAGCTAGTCTCGGCAATAAAAGCTTGGAAGATGTTAGCTAATAGATGCCAAGAATATTTAGCTAACATGGTGGACAAAGATCAAGAGGTAGAGCTAGCACCAGAAAGTGTCCCTATTATAAGGGAATACGTGGACGTCTTTCCAAAGGATCTACCCGAACTTTCACCGGAGCGAGAAATTTCCTTTGAGATAGAATTATTGCCGGGAACTGCACCTATATCGAAAGTGCCTTACCGTATGGCACCAGCCGAGCTTACGGAACTTCAAGTGTAGTTACAAGAACTACTTGATAAAGGATTTATCCGACAAAGTCACTCTCTGTGGGGACCGCCAGTCTTGTTTGTTAAGAAAAAAGGATAGATCGTTACGAATGTGCATCGATTATCGTGAGCTGAGCAAGGTTACGATCAAGAATAAGTATCCCCTTCCGAGAATTGATGATCTTTTGATCAACTCAAGGAAGCAGTAGTATATTCAAAAGTCGATCTGTGATCGGGATACCATCAGCTCAGGATTAAAGAGACATATATTTTTAAGACGGCTTTTAGAATACGATATGGGCATTATGAGTTTTTAGTTGTGCTATTTGGGTTAACAAATGCCCCAACCGCTTTTATGGACCTCATGAACTGAGTGTTCAAAGAATACCTAGACAAGTTTGTTATCGTCTTTATTGACGATATTTTAGTTTACTCAAGGTCCAAAGAGGAACATGAGTATCACCTTAGTTCAGTATTGGAGACGTTAAAAAGGGAATTTTGTAATTTATAGTGATGCCTCTAAGGTTGGACTTGGGGCTATCCTGATGCAAAAAGGGAAGGTGGTTGCCTATACCTTACGGCAATTAAAGGATCATGAAAGAAATTATCCAACGCATGATTTAGAGCTCAACATGAGGCAGCAAAGATAGTTAGAACTCGTAAAGGACTACGATTGTGAGATCCTTTACCACCCTAAAAAGGCAAACACGGTAGCGATGCTTTAAGTAGAAAATTAGCCAGGATGCTGATGTTTATTGGAACGCTGCCTAAGCTACTTCAAAGGGAAATTACTGACTTTGACACAGAGATGATAACTGGAAAGTTGTCTGTTCTGACTCTCCAGTCTGATCTCCTAGAATCGATTAAGTTGAATCAAGGGAAGGATTCCTTTTTGCTAAAGGCATAACTTTTTGATGGAAAGAATAAGAAATTTAAGACCTCTACGGATAGGGTAATTTATTTTAAAGAAAAGATTTGTGTTCCTAACTTTGAATTTCTTAAGAAATAGATCATGTCAGAAGTGCATATGATGCCATACTCGGTACATCCTAGAGCTTCCATGATGTACAAGGATCCTAAGGAGAATTATTGGTTGCCAAATATGAAAACCGAGATCGTAGAATTCGTGTCAAAATGCCTAACTTGTCAGAAAGTTAAGGTTGAACACCGCCATCTAGGCGGAGATCTTCAGAAAATTGAGTTTCCTGAGTGGAAATGGGAGTAAACTACGATAGATTTTGTAGTAGGATTGCCCAGGACTGCAAGTGGGAATTATATGATTTGGGTTATTGTCAATAGATTGACCAAATCAGCCCACTTTATCACCATCAAAGCCTCTTTTTCGATAGAAAGGCTTGTCAAAATTTATGTATCTCAGATTGTTAGGTTGCAGGGAGTGCCAAAATTGATCATTTTAGATCGTGATGAACGTTTCACCTCTCAATTTTGGACAAGTGTTCACACCGAAATGGGGTCGAAATTAAAGTTTAGTACAGCTTTTTACCCCCAAACAGATGGCTAGTCGGAATGAACCATCCAGACACTAAAAGATATATTAAGATCATGTGTTTTGGATTTCAAAGGAAGTTGGGATCAGAAGCTACCTTTGACCGAATTTTCTTATAATAATAGTTATCACACCTCAATTGATATGACTCCATTTGAAGCGTTGTATGGAAGGAAATGTCGATGTCCTATCCATTGGCAGGAAGTTGGGCAGAAACAACTTCAAACTACGGATTTTATTAGGAAAACCTCAGAGGACATCAAAATGATCAAACACAGACTTGACGTAGCCTTTTGTCAACAGAAAAGTTATGCCGACAAACATCGAAGGCACTTAGAATTCCAAGTTAGAGATTCAATCTTCATCAAAATTGCTCCTATGAAGGGAATAATAAGGTTTAGTAAAAAGGGAAAGCTTAGCCCAAGATATACCGGTCCATTTGAATTCCTTGAAAGGATTGGAAAAGTAGCCTATAAGTTTGCTTTGCCACCAGAATTGGCTTCTGTGCATAACGTTTTTCACATTTCGATGCGTGGGAATTAGAAGAAGATATGAGAAAGAACTACCCCAACTTGTTTTAATTTTCGAGGACGAAAATTTTTAAGGGGGGAAGATTGTAATGACCGACGTTTAATGAAATTATGATTTCCTTTTTAAGGAATTTAAGATGTACTATGTAAGTATGTACGAAATGCCTGATTTGATTTTATCAGAATTTTGTGTGAATCCTTATAGCTTTATAATACTCAATAATAGATTGCTTAGTCAAGCATAAGGCCTTTTGAGGAAAAAAAAAAAAAAATAGAGTGACATTTATGATTTTATGTTGGTCAAAGTTTGACCAAGAAAAGTCAAAAGTATGAATATGACGGTACTGCAAGATAGCAAGCAGTATAGGAATTATACTGTGAAAAACTGTCATTACAGATAAAATAGTAAGAATAAGGTTTAAGATTACTATAGAAAAATCAAGCATATTATTTAGAATAATAAGGGTTAAGTAGCTTTAAGTCAGAAGAAAAAATTTTATACAGTCCAATAAAACGCAGATAAATTCTAGACTGTAGTTTAGTAAGACAATACTATTATTAGTAAAAACAGTATTTGTAATGGAGTGCATTCAAGAAGGAAAGTCAAACAAGGGCCAAAAGGTGGGACACCTCATCACTAGATAAATACATGATTTATTGGAATTTTAGAAAATTGGGAAAGAATTAGCAAACTTGGCCCCCAAGACTCCCAATGGCCGGCCACTCTAAGGACTTTTGGGCAAATATTTTGCTGATAAGGACTCATATGCAATTTTGAAGATAAAAATAAATCCAAAAAGAAATTGATTTTTCAACTATAAATAGGTGATGGGGGGAGGGGTTGATTTTAGAGCATTTTGTGTGACCTTACCAAAACTCTTGCAAAATTTCTCCCCAACCTTTTTCCCCCATAGCAGCTGAAACCCCAAAGAGAGAGAGAGAAGTAGCAAGGGTCAGATTTTAGGGAGAAACCAAACTAGAAGGAAATGCTTGATTCAAGGTCTAGAATCAAATTCCAACCTTAAAGGTATCCTTCTACAAACCTTTAAGCTATCCAATTAAACTTTTGGTTCAAGCTTTATGTGTATTTGATTGGATTATGTAAGAGCGTAAGCTCATTGTATTAGCTTAGATTTGTGCTTGATTAGAGTTAGTGGTTTTGATTTATGATTTTGTGTATGGTTATGATTTTAATTGCTAAGAGTATGTATGATATGTATGAGTGCCCAATAAATGTTTATAGTATGTCCCCACACACTCAAGAAGAGGTATGCAATGAATGATTATGTGATATTGATGTATGATCTAAGGAGGGTTAGAATTTAACCCTAAAACCCTAAATTGGTATTGAATACCATATGGGTATGTATGAATAATTATATAAATGGAAATGAATGCATGGTAAGGAAAATGTTAGATAATGTGCTGCATGCTTGATGTAGGCTAACCGTTTGAGGTAGTGTGCGCGTAATTTTATGTAAGAAACAACTAGAAGAAAAACTGCCAGTCTATGGTCAAGATTGGGCAGTATTCTAGAAACGGTATTTTGAGACATTTAGAGGCCGAATTTGAGGAAAGTTAAAACTGCAAAGTTGTAGAAAATGGAAAATCTTAGGGGACTGTTTTTAAAAATAAGGCCCCAATGGCCTTTGTTTTTACTAAAATCCGAACCTAGTCATGCCCAAACCCTATGCACAGCCAGGCAGGTTCAACAAGGAAAAAGAGAAGGTTAGAGATAGAACACGGTTTTGAGTAAAAAACAAAAGTTATAGAATTTTTCAAGATCTAAAACTTTGGTGAAGAAAAGTTTTTCAAATTCAAAATGGATTCTAAGATATAATTGATTCTGGACATTATGCAGAAAACAGGAAAGTCATGCACAAGATTTTCAAAGCAGTGCAGGAACAGGAAATTCTTGCACATGCACTGATAGTTGATTTTATGGGACTATTTTCAGCACTTTACTTCAGACTTAAACAGTTTTATAAAAATAGTTTATAGAATGGTTAATTAAACCAAGTTTAGTAAGAAAAGATGAAAATGAATGAAAATAGACCAAGTAATAGAGTAACCATAAATAAGACTTACGGTCTTTGAATTGGTTACTAATATTATTTGGGCCAAAATTATTTTTTAGACATAGTAACAAGACGGTAACTATTAGTAACCCGATAGGTTACCAAGTTATTGGGTTGGGCCTAAAGCCCAAGGTTACTAATAGTAACCTAATAAGTCACAATCTTAAAAGATGAGCCTTAGTGATCCAATAAGACTTTGTTCAATTATAACTTGGGCTTACACCAAGGGTTACTCAAAGTAACCTAATAAGATACTATTAAGACTTAAGCCCTAGGGTTACATTTAGTACCCAAGTAAGTTATCATAAGTGTGTGAGAGCGGACATATGACGAGGGTTACTCATGAGTGTTGGTTAGGATACCAACATTTTATGATTATGATTTATGACAAGCTAGGGTGATCCTTACCCTACGCTCTTTTTGAAAAGTAGGTAGTAACCTGTTGTTGTGACCTGATTGGAAGCAACCAAACTTAGGACGTAGTATTACAAGTAAGTACAACTCCGCCTACAACATAGGCTCTTGATTTACTACGTGCATGTTTTGTTTAAACTTATGCAGTTATGTGATGCATATGATTTATGATTTATGATTTATGATGTGGCATCATGAAGCATGTTCACTAATTCAGAGGGTAAGTTCAAGACCAAGTTTCAAGTATGAAACGGTTTCTTGAATATGTTATAAGATAAGAACAAGTTGTAAAGCTAAGTTTTAAGTATGTTAGTAAGCAAGTTGTCTTGTATCGTACCGACCTGCTCGTAGGTCGGGTTTGGTCCATGGTTTGAATTAGATTGGGCTGGCCGCCCCAACCACTCCATGGCTGCGCGGCACGGTACGTACACTTATATTAAGTAAGGGGCCCAAAAAGGTATGCTAACCTAAGAAAGCATAATGAAGCATAATTGGCTCATGCATTACTTTATTAAGTTTTGTTTTGTGGATTATAAGTTGTACTTGCTGAGCGAAAGCTCACGACTTACGTCTATGCTGTAGGTAAGCAACCTATCGGTAATTCTTGATACAAGACGGTGGGACTTGGCATGGCGAGATGTGAAACGTGGGATGGAAACCGCTACGCGTCTTTTTATATTATGTTATTATTTATGTCATATGTAATATGACCTTTCAATACTGAAGTACGTAAGTATGTATGTATACATATGTAAGTATGTTATGAGATAGATTTTAATATCAAGTTGTTTAAAAAAAAATCAATTCCATATTTCCGCTAAGTTAAATAAGTTAAGTAATTATGTATGTTATATACGGTAACGGCCTACGTTAGGCGGGTCGTTACACTGAGTACAAGGAGGGGATGAGAAACATGAAGGCCGATTTCAACCTCACTAACCCGACAGTGACCAGGGTTGTCTAGTCATTCGTTCTTGAAATCTCCGGGGAAACGGTTGCCGAGGACATGGGGCCCCAGGAGGGTGAAGTCACCGGGGGTGGTCGAGATGCCGAAGAGGTCATCATCGTAGATGAGCCTGAGCAGCCTGTGGTCGCCGAGCAGCCAACGGAGTAAGACCAGCCACCTTCACCTGGCCTGCTCGAATGATTCGTCCCCTCTTTTGTATTGCTTTTCTTCTTCTCTTCTCCTTTTTTTTTTTTTTTTTGGGTTCGGGGGTGCCCAAATTGTACCCCCCTCCTTTAATCAATCAATGAAGAATTACTCTCTCTCTTTTTGTTTTCTTTTTTTTACATATCTAATTTTTTGTAATCCTGATTTGGTAGGGAGACGATGGGTCCCGTTCGGGCACTTCCTTTTGGCCAGTGCCCGATCATGAGACCTAATTCTGTGGTCCTGGGCCCATATGAGTTGGGTGTCTGCGAAGACAGATGTTGGGTCCTACTCGGGCACTTTCTCTTGGCCAATACCCGGTCATGTGACCTAACTCTGTGGTCTTGGGACCATATGAGTTGGGTGTCTGCAAAGGCAGATGTTGGGTCCTACTCGGGAACTTCCTCTTGGCCAGTGTCCGATCATGGGACCAAACTCCATGGTCCAAGAACCATATGAGTTAGGTGTCTGCAGAGGCAGATGTTGGGTTTTACTCGGACACTTCCTTTTGCCCAGTGCCCGGTCATGGGACCTTTAAAATATCCACATAAATCTGATCAGAATGAATATTCTTCTTTATTAATCAAATCTTTTACAAAAACTTGTCCAATTAAAACTACTGGTAGAAGTGTTTCAAGTGGTCGGCTTTCCACGGATATCCCAGGCATCTGTCGTCTTGATCGGCTAGTCGTTATGTCCCTGGTCTTACTACTTCAGTAATCCTATACGGCCCTTCCCACTTTGGACCAAATGAACCTAGCCTGGGCTCTTGTACCAGCACTTTCTATATCACCAAATCCCCTACTCGGAAGACTCATGGTCGGAACTTCTTATCGTAGTACCTGGCCACGACCTGGTTTCTCACAGCTATTCGGATTAGAGCTTGCTCCCGTTTTTCCTCAACCAGGTCAAGCTCAGGTAACATCTGCTCGCGCTGTCTTCTTCGTCGTAACTCTCTACTCGGAGAATCGGCAATCCCACTTCAACAGGAATAACTACTTCTACCCTGAACGCCATAGCGAAGGGTTTCCCTGGTTGCCATACGCTTAGTTGTCCGGTAGGCCCAGAGTACCCAGGGCAGTTTGTCGATCCAAGCCCCTTATGCCTCTCAAGGTTCTTTTTCAGGTTTTCCTTGATAGTTTTATTAGCGACTTCCACATGTCCATTGCTATGAGGATGCCCGGGAGAGGAGACCACTTTCTTGATCCCAAACTATTCACAGAGCGCAAGGAACTTTGGGTTGTCGAACTGTCTCCCATTATCCGTAACCACAGTGTGGGGGAGGCCAAATCGGCATATGATGTTCTTCCATAGAAAATTCATACACTTTGCCTCAATTTGCTGGGCCAAGGGTTCCACTTCGACCCACTTCGTAAGGTAATCTATCGCGACAAGACAATATTGAAGTTGTGACCGAACCATAGGTAGTGGTCCGATCAGGTTGAGTGCTCACTTGGCAAATGGCCATGCACATACTACCGAGGTGAGCTTCTCGAGATGGGACTTAATGGCCTTAGCGAACTGTTGGTACTTCAGGCATTTTTGGGTAAACTCCATCGCGTCCTTACCCATGGTCAGCCAATAGTATCCTTGTCGGAGGCACTTGAAATATAGGACTCTTCCCCCTGAATGATTCCCACATACGCCGTTGTGTATCTCCTTCATCAGGTACTCAGCCTCGGCTTGTCCGACGCATCGCTGGTGTGGGACAGAATGTCCTCAGTGATACAGCTTTCCATTGATAAACGTGTACCTTGCCGAGGTGTTCTTAATCCTCCGGGCTTCTTCTCGGTTCTCAGGCAGCTTGGACTTGGTTAGGTAGCGAACTATCGATTCCATCCAAGTGGTCACGTTCTCGGAATAGAGGACCTGCTCCTCTCGCTTGATACTAGGGTGGTCAAGTCGTTTGATGGGGAATGAGACAAGAACGTCTACGTCATTCCCCGAGGCTAGTCGAGCGAGGGCATCCGCCTTGATGTTCTCGGAATGTGGTATCCGAGTTACTAGCTGGCTTCAGAACTGACCGAGAAGGATTTTCACCTTCTCCAGGTACTTCGCCATTCGCTCCTCTTTCGCCTGGAATTCCCCGGTCACCTGGTTAACTATGAGCATTGAGTCGCTGAAGACCTCGATGTCTTGTACTCCGAGTTCCCGAGCTAAACCGAGTCCATCTATAATAGCTTCGTACTCCACTTCATTGTTGGATGCTTGAAGCTAAAACGCAGTGCCTGGCTGGTTTTGTACTGATCCGAGCTAATTAGAACCAGTTCGGCTCCTGAGCCTCCCGAGTTGGAGGATCCATCGACGAACAGCTTCCACCTCTCGGCGCTCGTGCTATAAGCTACCGGGCCGCCTTCGGCGGGCGCATCAACAGCCTTCTCCGAACGCTCGGGAACTGGTTCAGGAGCACCCGTGAATTCCGCTACAAAGTCAGCTAGCGCCTGTGCTTTGACCGCTGTGCGAAGGATGTACTCTGTAATACCCGAAATTTCAATGAACCTATGATTTTCTTTTAGACAAGGAAAATCCCAAGTCTTACTCTTGTATGACGATATGAAGCTCACGATCTGAGTTAAATATCAGTATATGTTTGAGTTCTCGTTTAATTAGCTATGAGACTCAATAAGCAGTTTGCTTAGTCATGCATCTGACCCTTGAGCAAAAAGGGAAGAAAAATCCTATGATTTTGTGATTGGTCAAAGTTTGACCGAAAAAGTCAAAGTTGACCGAAAAAGTCAAAGTTGACCGAACAGTCAAAAGGTTGACCAGGAAGGTCAAATAGATGAAGGTGCTGAGATACGGCAAAGAAGTATGGGATTATACTGTGGAAAACCTTCATTACGGACAAATTAGCAAGCATAAGCTATGAGACCACCCTAGAAAATCAAGCACACCAAATATGGTATTAAGGGCAAGAAAGGTGCCAAGAAATAAGAAAAAATTTATTCAGTTCATTTTTACACAGATAAATTTTGGACTGTAGTACAGTGTAAAATACTGTTATTAGTTAATAACAGTATTGGAAATATCTGTGTTAGCATAAAAATGGACTGCATATTAAGTAACAAGCCAAACAAGGCCTTATGATGTCATCACCTTATCTTGGATTTATGACATCATTATTGATTAAAGAAAAGTGGGAAAAATATTTGGATGCCATCTAGCACCTTAATGGCCGGCCACTTGGAGGACTAAAATGTAAATATTTTTGTCCATAGGGGCTAAAGTGTAATTTTAAGAAATTACCTTGATGATGTAAGCAAAGTGACATAAGCATGATGATGTAAGCAAACTTGGTCTCCAAGCATTTTCTAATGGCCGGCCACCTATAAGGATAAATGGGCAAATATTTTGTCCTTTAGGGACTAAAATACAAATTTAAGAAAAGGTGATGTAAGCAAGATGATGTCATCAAGTGATGTCACTAGGGTGATGTAAGCAAGACTTGGTGAGCAAGTTTCTTGGCCACCAAGGACCCCTAATGGCCGGCCACCTAGGAGGACCACTTAGCAAATATTTTATTTTTAGGTCCTAATATGTAATTTTTGAAATAAAATTAAATGGTGAAAATTTGTAATTTTCACCTATAAATAGGGCATGAAGGGGGCGGTTTTGGCAGCTCAAAATCATCCTAAAACTCTGCCCAATTTTCTCCAAACCTCCCCTAGAAACCGAAACCCAAGAGAAAAAAATTGAATGGCCGGATTTTGTGAGGAAGAAAAGAAAGAGTGGAAAAAAACTGGAAACCCATTGTTTTGGCTTCAATGGCCGGTTGTGGGTAAGCAAGAAAAAGCAGAAAAAGTGCTAAGGATTTAGGGGTGAGTGGCCGGATTCTGTAGGATCAATCACCAAGGGACCAAAAGGTTTTGGTGCTCGTTGGAGGAGCAAGGCCGGTTAGGTTATGGGCAGCCAAGGGAAGATTCATTTCTTGAATCTTGAGGTAATCTCCTTTAGCCCTAAGCTGTTAATTTGAGCTTCAATTTAAGTGTATTTCCAACATTGGATGTAAGAGCATAAGCTCACCTTTAAGTGCTTGATTATGCTTGATTAGGGTTGGTAGTCTCTAGTTTATGTTTTGATGCATGTTTGCAAATATGCCTACCATGTGTTTGTTGTATGTCCCCATAGGTTTGAATATGAATGTATGATTATGTGTATGATGCAATGGAACGTTAGAAACGATTGCATGTGTGATCTTAGGCTCCCGCTGTGGTCGGTTGAGGTAGTGTGTGCATTTTAGGACGAGAAACGAATTTAAGAACCAAAACTGCCAGTCTCGGGTCAAGACTGGGCAGCGTTCTGGAAATGGTAATTTGAGGCCCTTAGAGGCCGAATTTGAAGAAACTCAAAACTACAAAGTTGTAGATAATGGTTTTTCCTAGAGGGTAGCATGGACTGTTTTTCAAAATAAGACTCCAAAGGCCTCGGTTTTTATGAAAATCCGAGCCTGACCGTGCCCAGGATTCATGCACGGCTAGGTGAATTCAAAAAGAATAAAGGCATGTTAAATTCTGAAATGGGTTTTACTCAAAACATGAAAGTTGTAGTATTATTCGAAATCTACAACTTTTATGAAGAAAGTTTTATCAAATTCTGAACAGATTTTAAAGTAAAATTTGGATTCTAAAAACTATGCAGGAAACAGAAATTCCAGCACAAGATTTTCAGAAAAATAGTACATAAGCAGGAAATTCCTGCTCATGCTCAGGATTTTCTAAAATAATACAGGAAAACTGTGTTTTTCACTAACCCCAATGTTTTGACTGTGAGAACTGTTCCCAATGGCAGTTTTCAGTCCTTAACAAATTTTATAATTCAAGCAAAGGGTTTTTAAACCGAATTCACCAAATTTTCCGAGACAAAGGAAAATTGGATTTTTAAAGCCAAAGACAAGTAGCAAGATAGTAACGGATGGTAACCCGGAAGGATGCCCGAGTTATTGGGCTTGACCCCCAAAGTCCAAGTTTGACCTTAGAAGGTTGACTTTGGTTGACTAAGTTTGACCAAGGTTTATCACCTCAAGGGTTACCTAACATAACCCAGTAAGGTACCAAGATTATGATAAACTAAGATTTAGGGTTATTTGTAATAACCCAATGGATTATGAATCAAGAATGTTAAGTCATGTGCCCAAGGTTAGGATAGTAACCTAACCCAACCTGTATGGATGTGGGCTTAGTAATGGGTTTACTTATGGTAGCCAAGTAAGATATTTTGTATAGGGGGGGACATATAACTAAGACTATGAACGCATGTTGGTTAGGCTACCAACAGTTAACGATTATGATTTATGGTAAGATAAAATGTGTATGACTTTTATCTTACACCCTGTTTGGAAACAGGAGTATGAACTGTTGTCGTGCCATGATTCGGACGATTAACCAAGAGCATAGGACGACAAGTAAGTATAACTCCGCCTACAGCATGGGCAAAAAATGTTTTTATAACATGTTTTTCAAGAAATCATGAATTGATATGCATGATTTATGTTACGATGCTTACGTATGATATGTTACGATGGTTACGTTACGATGGGTATTTTATGATGGTATGATGTTATGTTACGATGATTACGTTATGATGATTATGTTACGATGATATGATGTTACGTTACGATGGTTATGTTACGATGACATAAAGTTACGTTACGATGGTTATATTATGATACGAAGTCTATGAATGAAGATTATGTTAAGGTGTTTATGTTGTGGATTATGTTATGTTATGTTTTAATATAGTAACATCATGTAGCATGCTCACAAATATTTAACTACATGGTAAGAATACAGTTTAAGACAAGCTAAGGTCATTATGTCGTACCGACTTGCCATAATGGCGAGTTTAAACGGTTTAGTCTATGGTTTGGGTTGAATTGGATTGGCTGCCCCAATCACAATCACTCCATGTTAAACAGTTTGTTTCATGGTTTGAGTTGGATTTGGATTGGCTGCCTCCCGCCACTCCATAGCTATGGACCACGGTACGTGCACACATGACATGCAAGAAAACAGAACCAAGATAATATATGAAAATTTAATTAATTCATAAGAAAGCATAATCGGTCAATGCATTCTTTATTTAAAATGTTTTGCGGATTGCACGTTATACTTACTGGGCATAAGCTCATTACTTACGTTTATGCTGTAGGTTAGGAACCTATCGGCAATACATGATGCAAGGCTGTGAAGGCTGGCGCTACAGACTGTGAAATGTGGGATGGACACCGCCACGGGTTTTGAAATTATGCTATGTAAAATATGTTTTGAAAAATATATTTGAAAGATGTGTTTTATGTTACGTTAAAGTGATAGTATGGATAAGAAACCGTTTTCAAGAAGAAAACTATTTTTAAGAAATTGTTTTCAAGAACGAGTTAAGGAATCGTTTTCAAGGATGATGGCAACAAATTGCCTCGTGTTGTACCAAACCGCATTAGGTCGGATTGGTCCACGGTATGATTATGTTAGCTTTCAATATGATTATGAAAGCTTGGTACTCGAGTGAGTACTTATGAATATGTATGATGATAAGTTAAGTTCAAAGTAAAGTAAGAAAAGAAAAAATTTTACTCCGAATTTTCAGCAAGTTGAAGCTTTTTAAATTAAGAAGTAAGTTAAGCAAGCATGGTAACGGCCCACGTTTGCGTAGTCGGCCCCTACGTGGACGGTCGGGGCGTTACATACTTGATGTTGAACTCTCCTAGCTCTATCACTCACTTCGCGATTCGCCCCGATAACTCAGGGTTCTAGAGAATCTAGCGGAGTGGGTAGCTAGCTGGGACACGAATTGGGTGACCTTGGGAATAAGGCATCAACTTGCGGGCAGATGAGAACAATGCAAGCCTTGTGTGTGTATGTGGTGATATGAATCTCTTTTGACCAGCTAAGTACCATTTATGATATGTACTAGTATGTATATATCCTAGTGTTGTCATATTTTCCTTCTTTGTCCATGCAATTGGAGATGTGGGCATGCTTGGTCTCTTGCCAAAACTTGTATTAAGCCTCACAAATTTTTGGCTCCAAATTGCCAAAACCTATCCCTTCACATGGTTTTCATTCTAGAGCTAGCTTCTCTGTTTTGGTCCCTTGGATCAAACCACCATTAACTTTTGACCGTTGATCTATTTTCTAGTCTCTACCATGGCTTTAAACTTAGATTTTTCCACACTAAAATGTTGACAATGAAATTTCTTCCATGTTCTTTTATGTGCCACATAAGGTTGACACAATTTATTTGTATATTTAGCTACTAATTTGCACTAATCAATACTTGATTTTATTTTGATGAATTCTAATTATTCATCATATAAAATAGGATTGCTATATCTAATAATCTTAACTTAAGTGACTCACAAAAATTGTTGATGTCACTTATCACGACAAAAGCACTTAATTAATTACTTTCATAAAGTCTTGAAACACAACATCATTCATCACATATGTAGTGTTTCCATTAGGCACTATAAGTGAGATAATACATGCTTTTCATGAAATTTCTAATAGATGACATAATTTAGAATTTTGTAACTTTAATGTGTTATAAAATGTATTAGTGCTTCAGAATTTCACAAATAAATATATAATAAAACCAGATATTTATTTGTAAATCTAATATTTTACAAGTAAATTTGATTATTTACATATTAACAATTGTTGATGTCATGATCTGCTCTGACCACAAAATCTTATTTTCGATTGTAACTTGGCCATCAGGACGCATTGATACCCGCCCATCAGGACCAGATGCATCTAACTTGATTCTTGCCGATCAGATGACGTTCTCGGGGAACTCTATTACCCGACCAAGTTTTGTCGTCAAGCCGGGGCGAACATCATACCCGGGCTATATTGTGCTCCGAGCACCCTATCTCCAAGAGCGACTGGAGCTGACAGGCGTCTCCCGGGCCCACACTCCACCTACCACCTAACGTCTGACACAAGTCCCGTCACTGTGCCCATCCACCGTAGGCACCGCCTACCTACTACTGCAGCACGTCACTTCGCCATCCGCCGCCACTTACCCTGATGTGAACTGCCCCTACAGGCGCCGGCGATAATAGCCCTAGTCCCCAGCACTGTGTCAAAGACACGTGGTACCAGTCCATTGGACCAACGGCACCTGCAGGCCTAAGGCCTAGCCATCTGCCGGGTGCCCTAGGTAGGCAACCTGGTTGGATCACCCCGAGTACCCAGATTGGCGAGAGGCGCCTATAAATAGAAGAAAAACCCACAAACTCAGGTATGGTCATTTTTCCTTGCCAAAGCTCAGCCTCTCCCTTCACTCATCAATTCCCCAACTGACTTAAGCATCGCAGTGCCCACGGCAGACACCACACCGATGTCCCCATCATTCCGAGATGCTTCCCCTTTTGTAGGTGATTAACGGCAGAGCGACTGGCCAGTTCCGACCTGACTACTCGACCACATTGGGTGTTGCTATAAGAGGCGTTTTCAGCATCAACATTTTAGTGCTAGAAGGAGGGCCCTGCACCTTTCCAGCAACCACAAGCTCATCATCCGCGCTCCCCGAGCGCCCAAGCACACTAGGAATGGATCAGCAAGCCGAACAGGAGATCCAGGACGACAATCCTGCTGCCACCAGTTCCCAAAGTACCAGGCGACCCCGCATCGGATAGGGGCCTGAGGCCAACATAAGCCTATGCAGACGGAGATCCTAGCCGGGAACGTCCAAAGCTTGACAGAGACCATACAGGTGCTCATGGAAGCTTTCCAAGAATCACAGAATATCCAGCTTCCCCAGGCATAGCAAGAGGCTATTGAGTCAACGTCGACCAGCCCGACTAGCTCGGCGAGCCGATCGCGGAATCCGTCACCCACAGCTAGCTGCAGTGACAGGTCTAACCGGGGGAGCAAGGGACGGCAGTAGTGGGATGGAGAGGAGTCGGTTAGGGTGTGCTCAAGAAGCCGTCATACCCAGGCCACGCGCTTGGGAGTAGCTGAGCCGTAGGCAATAGCAAGAAACAACCCGGGCAACTACCCAAGAGAAGCCATCAACGTGCGGGGGAGCACTTCTGTTTTTGATCATCTGGGAATACCAAAGATTTACCGGTGCTTAGGCTGAGAGCGTTCCATGGACAAGCCGGCGAAAGAGGAGGCCTACGCCGGAGCAGGCTAAACCACCTCCAGCGGTAGCTTGACCAGCTTGTGGGCCAGTGGTATGGGCTAGAGCAGGTCGGAGCAGTTGACCCGCCCTTCACTCTGGCCATCATGGTGTCACCTTACCCAGCCAGGTTCAAGATGTCGTCCGTGGCATCTTATGACGGTTCCATGAATGTGGACGAGCACCTCGAGAACTACCAAACACACATGCTGATCAAGAATGCCAACGAGGCCACCCTTTCCAAGTCTTTCTGCTTGACCTTGACAGGGGCCGCCCGGTAGTGCTACCAGAGGCTGGCTCCTTTGCAGACAGCTGGAGGACTCCTTTGCAGCTACGTTCCTGGGCTTGAAGACCAGGAAGTTAGGAGCGTCCTACCTGTTCAGCATAAAGCAAGGTGAAACCGAAACGTTGAAAAAGTACCTCAATCGCTTCGACAAAGCCGTCGTGCAGGTCGAGAGTTGCATAGACGATACCTTAGTACAGGCCTTCAAAGAGGGCGTCAGAGACACCTACCTCGTCTGGGTACTCACCTACGACAGACCACCCACTTTTGCTCACTTGAGGGGGATCACTTGGAAGCATGTCGAAGCCGATGAGTACATCAGAGGATGAGGGCTTGTAGCCCGAGAATAACCCCGGCTTCCCAGAAGGAAGTCGAACAGAAACCAATCCGATTATGGTTAACCAGATAAGGGGAAGGCCGTAGCCATAGACAACAGGCTTGACGCCATCCCCGGTCCGAGAACGCCAGCGGGAAGATTCCGCCAGTACACCCCGCTGGTCACGACCATCGAGCATGTCCTAATTCAGGTGTCTGAACAGATTGCTCTCGGAGAAATCAGAGCAAGTACTGTAACTTGCACAAAGATGTGGGCCATGACACGAAGGACTGCATACAGCTTCGAGACCAGATCGAGTTGTTGATCCGAGATGGCCACTTGCGGGAGTTCGTGGAAAGAATAATTACCCTAGCCAGACCTAGCAACCGAGCATTGCTAGCCACCCGATGTGTGATCCGGCAGATGGGCCGGAGCAAGAGCACATAGTCCATACCATCTTTGGTGGAGCGGCAACTGGAGATATCGCCAGTAGCCAGAGAAGTTATGCCCGCGAGGCTTGGCGGTTCACCCGCGGAGAATATATCAACATGCGGAGCATATTTCCAAGATATGCCACCAAGAAATCACCCTTATCACCTTCACGGATGATGAGGCGGATCGGCTACTTCACCCGCACAATGATGCACTAATCGGGGAGAATCGAGTAGCCGACTATGTCATCCAGCGTGTCCTCATCGACAACTGGAGCTTAGCGGACATCATGTTCATGGACGCGTTCTCAAGGCTGAGGATAAAGGGAGCTGTGCTAACACCTGCCCAGACGCCACTGTACCGGTTCGTCGGGGAGTGCGTCCGTGTGGCCGGCACCGTCCGCCTCCCGATTACGATCGAGGATGGCCCAGAGAGGGTAACTAGGATGGTGGAGTTCATCGTGGTAGACCGGTCATCCATCTACAATGTCATCCTGGGAAGGCCGACCCTCAACGCATTGAAGGCGGTAGTCTACACCTACCACCTGGGCATGAAGTTCCCCTCCGAGAATGGAGTCGGTATCTTCCAGGGAAACTAGGAAAGGGCAAAGAAATGCTACATGGAGGCGGTGAACAAAGCATGTCGAAAGGCCCCTGCCCCAGTTACTGTGGCAGCCACCTTCACGGTGGACGAGATCGAAGCCCCCAGCGGAGAGGTTAAACGCTTAAGCAACCTGGATCCCCGGATTCCTGAAGAGGAGATTCGGGCTCACCCCGTCGAGGACCTAGTCCCTTACCAGCTAGACCCCAAGCACCCGGAGAGGACAGTGATGCTCGTGTCAGAACTAGATTAAGGCACCTGAGCAGATCTCAAGCAATTCCTTCGAAAGCACAAGGACGTCTTTGCCTGGTCCCATGAGGACATGCCCGGGATCGACCCAGCGGTGATGTGCCACCAACTGAGCGTGAACCCGAGGCATAAGCCCGTGATCCAGAAGAAGAGAGCCTTCAACCCAGAAAGGTATGAGGCTATCAATGCGAAGGTGAAAAAGCTGCTCGTAGCGGATTCATTTGGGAAGTGACTGTAACGACCCGCCTAGCACAGGCCGTTACCGTACATACATACATACATACATACGTACTTACATGCATACATACTTATACGTAAAATAGCGAAATAAAATTTTTTTTTTATAAGCCGTATAAACATATTTGCACATACGTAAATAATTATACTGATTAATTAAAAACATTGCACAGGCATAAATAAAGCTTATAAAATAATCTCATGATTAATCAAAAAGCATGGCGGCATTGTTCCCACATTTCACAGTTCAGCACACCTCGCCCTCCATCTTGCATCACGGGTTGCTACTAGGCTGCTTACCTACAGCATAGACGTAAGACAATGAGCTAACGCTCAGCAAGTACAACTATTAAATACCGCAATAACATAAACACAACATGATCTAACCTAACATAACATTCCTTATCATGACCTATCATAACATAACATTTCTTATCATGACTTTTCATAACATAACATTTCTTATCATAACATCACATTTCTTATCATGACTTATCATAACATAACATGACTTATCATAACATAACATTTCTTATCATGACTTATCATAACATAACATGACTTATCATAACATATGCATGAATCGTTTATGCTTTGTTATGCTTTCTTAACTTATCTTTACTTATGGGCCCCATAACATGAGTGTTCGTACCGGGCACGCTCTATGGGCTTACACTTGCCATAGCTCAACCCGACCTGACGCGGGTCGGTACGACACAGGCAATTGCTTGCCATCATAGCTTAATCTTTCTTTTGTTACTTAGTGAACATGCATCGTGATGTTTCACTCAATTAATCTTAACATATCTTAACCCTAATCATGTTCCTATAAATCATAGCATACTTGACATTTCATACATCATGACATACATTCATAACATAAAATCATAGCACTTATCATTCATATAAAATCATAGCATTCCTAGGATATTCTATAGCACTTAGCATGTAGCATTCATAAATAGCAAACATACTTAGGCAAGTATTCACAACAAGCCTATGCTGTAGGCGGAGTTGTACTTACCTTGTTTGTAAAAGCTGTGTCCAATGTGGAGTTAAATTCCGCTGGGACACTTCCGCGTATAACGTTCTGAGATAAAATGAAAGTAAGGGTTAGAACTGTTGGTAGTATAACCAACATTCTTTCATAACCTTAGTTATAGGCCCTTACTTATTTTTACGTTATCCTAATTGGTTACTTTGGTAACCCTAATCGGTTTGTTTTTAACTTTGGTTTTAAAATCTTATTCTTAGAAAAGAAAACCTTAATTTTTGGTATAAAAATCCTTTTTGTTTAACTTTAAAACTGAAAATCTTAAACTGAGACTTATAAAATTGTTGACTATTAGAAACTGCCTTTGGAACAGTTTCACAATGTCAATTTGCAGTGAAATTATGAAATTACACTTTTTCTGTGTTAATTTATAAATCCTGTACAGAGTTTTCCATAATTCCTGTACAGTTTTCCGAAATCCATTTTCATCTTAAAATCAAGACTGATTCTAAAAAACTTGTCTTCACGAAAGTTTTAGACATTGAAAAGTTCTACAACTTTCGTGTTTTGGATAAAACCCAGTTCGGACGTTTTCGTGATCAAAAACCCTATGGAACTAGTCCTGGCCTTGCACGGGTCCTGGGCACTTTAGGCACGGGTTTTGGTAAAAACCGAGGCCATTGGAGCCTCATTTTACAAAACTGTCTACGATGTCCTCTAGGAAAAACTCTACTTAAAAACTTTCATGTTTTGAGTTTCCCCTGATTCGGCCTCTAGTGGCCTCAAAAACTATTTTCCCCGAAACTGGCCAATTTCCACCCGAGTTGGCAGTTTTCGGTTTAAAATTTCGTTTGAGTCCTAGAACGTCCACCCTACCTCAACCGAACTCAGCGGGAGCCTAAATCAGACATGCATGACGTTTCTAACGTTCAGATTTCAACATGCAAGCCAAATTGGACATCATTCATAATCCTACAAAAACCCTAAACATTTAATCAAACACCTAACATACACAACATGCACATAATTGAAACACCAAATCCTAAACCTAAACAAATCAAGCACATGCTCATAAATTACAAGCTAGGGCAGAACTTGAAAGTGGGCTTATACCCTTACAAACCATGGCTTAAATACATTTAAATTTCTCCATATGAAATTTAAATGAAAACTTGATTGGTTAAGGTTTTTACCTTACTCGGTTTGGCTCGGTGAGCTAGGATTTCCACTTTCTTCCTCCTCCTCAAATCACCGGCTGTTTTGGTGATTGGCAAGTGCAAACTTGCTGGCTTTCTTGCCCTAAATCCAGCCACCAAATGGCACGAAATCTGGCTACTTCCAACTCCAAAACCCTGTTTGGATCCAAGCTTGGTTCCTCCCCCCCTAGAACCGGCCTTGCTAGGGAAATGGGCACTAAAATTTTTTCCAACTTTTTGCTTGGTTTCCTACTTGAATCCGACCTCCCCTAAGCCCTACACACTCTTGGTTTTGCAAAATTTTCTTGCCTTTCTCTTCCACTCTAGGTTCGGTTTTTGTGGAACAAAATTGCAAGAGTTTGGCTAACAATCCCAAATTGTGAACAATGCTCACCCCTATTTATAGAGGTTGGAAACTTCTTAAAATTGCACATTTTAGTCCTCAAAAAAATCAGAAATTGGACTTTTAGGGGGGCATGTGGCCGGCCATTAGCTTAGGTGGAAGACAACTAATTCTTCCAATTTTCTTAAATCAACTAATGATGTCAAAATTCAAAAAGTTAGTGAGGTAAGCAAGGCTTAAGCTTGTTTGGCTCTTTTTGCTATTAAGCAGTCCATTTTTAAGTTATCACAGGTATTTTCAATACTGGATTCACTTATGCACAGTATTGGTTTACCGAACTGCAGTCCAAAATTCATCTGTGTAAAAATGGATGGTATGAAATTTTTCTTATTTCTTAAAACCCTTATTGCCCTATACTTCAACTTAATGTGCTTGATTTTCTAGGGTGGTTCTTATATCTTAAACATAACTTTTTATCTGTAAAAACACGGTTTTACCCGGTGTAATTTTATACAGATAAACATTTAAGCATACAGTCATTTTCTTGAACTTTTCGGGTCAACCATCGAATTTCTTGTCAATTAGGGACCTTCTTGTCAAGTTTTGACTTTCATGGTCAACAGTTGACTTTTTGGTCAACCGTGACGTTTTTGGTCAAACTTTGACCATTTTACAAAATTTCATGATTTTGTTCCTTATTACCTAAAAGGTTGTTTTCTTAAATACATAACCATTTTTGAGTCTTATAAAGCTATAAAACTCACAAAACATAATTAAAAATCCTTAACTGGGCTTTTTCCATAAATACATTTACAGTTCAATGTAAATCTTATACATAGAATCGTTCAGACATAAAAATCAGGTATTACAATCTACCCTCCTTAAAGATTTTCGTCCTCGAAAATTAGAACAAGCCGGGGTAGTTCTTTCTCATTTCATTTTCTAATTCCCAAGTGGCTTCTTCTACTTTATGGTTTCGCCATAAAACCTTTACCATGGGAATTGTCTTATTTCTTAGAACCTTCTCTTCTCGATCTAGGATTTGTACCGGCTTCTCTTCATAGGTCAAGTCTGTTTGAACCTCTACCGGTTCTTGACTGAGAACATGCGAAGGATCTGGGACATACTTCTTGAGCATTGATACATGGAAGACGTTATGCATAGATGCTAACTCTGGCGGTAGGGCAAGCTTGTATGCTACTTTTCCAACCCTCTCTAGGATTTCAAAAGGTCCAGTATACCTTGGACTAATCTTCCCTTTCTTTCCAAATCTCATTACTCCCTTCATAAGAGCTATCTTGATAAAAACTGCATCTCCAGTCTGAAATTCCAAAGGCCTTCTTCGCTTGTCAGCATAGCTTTTCTGACGACTGAAAGCTATGTCGAGCCTTTGCTTAATTTTCTTGATATCTTCAGAAGTCTTTCTGATGAAATCTGTAGTCTGAAGTTGCTTTTGTCCAACTTCTTGCCAGTGAATAGGGGATTGACATTTTCTTCCATATAGTGCTTCGAACGGAGCCATACCAATTGAAGCATGATAGCTGTTGTTGTACGAAAATTCAATCAAAGACAGCTTTTGATCCCAGTTTCCTTGAAAATCCAGAACGCAAGATCTCAGCATATCTTCTAGTGTCTGGATAGTCCGTTCTGACTGACCGTCGGTTTGGGGATGAAATGCCGTGCTGAACTTTAGTTTCGACCCCATAGCAGTGTGCACACTTGTCCAAAATCGGGAAGTGAAACGTCCGTCTCGATCTGAGATGATCGATTTTGGTACTCCATGTAGTCGAACGACCTGGGATACATAGACGTCGGCCAATTTCTCCACTGAATAAGTGGCTTTGATAGCGATGAAGTGGGCAGATTTGGTTAATCGATCAACAATAACCCAAATCGTGTCATTCCCACTTGAAGTTCTGGGCAGTCCCACGACAAAATCCATGGTAATTTGTTCCCATTTCCATTCGGGAAGCTCTATTTTCTGCAATTCTCCACCAGGATGTCGATGTTCTGCCTTAACCTTTTGACAAGTTAAACACTTTGACACGTACTTCGCTATCTGATTCTTCATGTTTGGCCACCAATAGTTTTCTCGGAGATCCTTATACATCTTGGAGGCTCCTGGATGTACCGAATACGGTGTCATGTGAGCCTCTGCCAGAATTTGATCCTTTAAAAACTTGAAATTAGGAACGCAAATTCTCTCTTTGAAGTAGATCATGCCATCTGCAGAGGTTCTAAACTCCTTATTTCTTTCGCCGAAGAATTGTGCCTTGATCAACAAAGGATCCTTTCCTTGAAGGTTCTTGATGGACTCCATTAAATTTGACTGGAGGGTTAAAGCGGATAACTTTCCTGTTATCATCCTTAGGTTGAAATCGGAGATTTCCTTTTGAAGCGGCTTGGGCAGCAGTACTAAGGACATCAACATGCCCGATGACTTCCTGCTTAAGGCATCTGCTACTCTGTTTGCCTTGCCAGGATGGTAAAGGATCTCACAGTCGTAGTCCTTTACGAGTTCAAGCCATCTTCGCTGCCTCATGTTGAGCTCCTTCTGGGTAAAGATGTATTTGAGACTTTGATGATCTGTGAAAATCTCACATCTATTCCCATATAGGTAGTGCCTCCAAATCTTCAATGCGAACACCACCGCAGCGAGCTCTAGATCGTGCGTCGGGTAATTCTTCTCGTGATCCTTCAGTTGTCGGGAAGCATACGCGACCACTTTGCCTTGCTGCATTAGGACTGCTCCTAGACCCGTCTTAGAAGCGTCGCTGTAGATTACGAAATTTCCTGCTTCGACATCTGGAATAATCAAAACAGGCGCGCTTGTCAGCTTCTTCTTGAGCTCTTGGAAATTTTCCTCGCATTTGGACGTCCATTCGTACTTCTTCCCTTTGCGTGTAAGGGCCGTAAGAAGGGCTGCTATCTTAGAAAATCCCTCAACGAAGCGGCGATAATAACCGGCTAATCCGAGGAAACTCCTTATTTCCGTTACGCTCTTAGGCCTTGGCCATAAGCTAACTGCTTCCACTTTAGCTGGGTCCACAGAAATCCCTTCTTGTGACACCACGTGGCCTAAGAAATGCACCTTTTCCAACCAAAATTCACATTTAGTGAACTTTGCGTAGAGCTGATGTCGTCGCAACATTTCCATCACCATTCTTAGATGCTGCATATGCTCTTCCTGGGACTTGAATAGATCAGGATATCGTCGATGAAGACAATAACGAACATGTCCAGATATTCCTTGAACACTCGGTTCATCAGGTCCATGAAAGCAGCTGGAGCATTGGTTAGTCCAAAAGGCATAACCAAAAATTCATAATGTCCGTAGCGTGTCCGAAAAGCCGTCTTGGAGATATCTGAATCCTTGATTCTGAGCTGATGATAGCCAGATCGTAGATCGACTTTCGAAAACACCTTTGCTCCTCTGAGTTGATCGAACAGATCGTCAATCCTTGGAAGAGGATACTTGTTTTTGATGGTGATCTTGTTCAGCTCGCGGTAATCAATGCACATACGTAAAGATCCATCTTTCTTTTTCACGAATAGCACAGGTGCTCCCCACGGAGAGTAACTCTGTCGGATGAATCCTTTATCTAGCAATTCTTGCAGTTGTACTTGGAGTTCCCTAAGTTCAGCAGGTGCCATACGGTAAGGCGCCTTCGATACTGGAGCAACTCCGGGCATTAGCTCAATTTCGAATGAAATTTCGCGTTCCGGTGGAAGCCCTGGTAGCTCTTTCGGAAAGATATCCACATACTCCCTGATAACAGGTACATCTTCCGGTGTTAGCTTCATTTCGTGCTCTTTGTCCACCATGTTAGCTAAATACCCTTGACAGCCATTAGCTAACATCTTCCAAGCTTTCATAGCCGAAACCAATCGGGTTGTTGAGTTCCGAGCTTGTCCGTGGAAACTGAACTCTTCCTCGCCATAAGGGTTGAAAATCACACAACGCTTCCGACAGTCGATCTTAGCGTTGTACTTGCTAAGGAAATCCATACCTAAGATCACATCGAAATCCTGTAGCTTGATTGGATGAGATCTACATACAGTTCTCTGCCACAGATAATCACGGAGGTATTTCGTATCCAAAAATTGGACCACAAAACTTCTCCGGATGGCAAGGAGGTCTTAAAAGGTTGGCTTAATCTATCCACACCTCTTCCTAACTTCTGGGCGAACTCCACTGATATAAATGAATGTGTGGCACCAGAATCAAACAGAGCAATTGCTTCATAAGTGGTGATAGAGATCTGACCTGTCACCACCTGTGAAGTGCTTGCATCCGCATCACCCCTTGTGTAGGCGTAGATTCGAGCTTGAGGCTCAGGAGCTTCCAATCTACCTTGGACAATGGAAGGTCCTTCTAGTCTGGTCTGGGCCGCATGAAGCTGACTGTTTGTGTTCCTGTTTTGGTATGGAGGGTTCTGGCCTTGCTTGTTCATGTTGCAATTCTTCGCAAAATGTCCCTCCTTTCCGCATAGATAGCATGCGTTGGTCCCCATTCTGCAGACACCCGGATGTTTTCTCCCGCACTTTGTACATACCGGGTAGTCAGAGTTATTACCCTCATTTCCCCTGTTGTTTTCTTTTGAGGGAAATTTTGTTGCTGGCCCTGTCCCGAGAAATTTCCTTTCCTCTTGTTCCTCCCAAACTGTTTGGAACTTTGAGCAGGGTTATTGTTCTGGCCTTTCTGATTCGTCTCAGCACTCTGACGGGGCTGTGTCTGCTTAACAACGGCCTTTTCTTCCTTCTTGACTTTGAAAAACTGTGCCCTTGCTTCCCTATCCTGGTTGATCCAATATTCTGCCCTTATCGCTCTGCTCACGCAGTCGGATACCAGGGTAGGTGGGCTGCTTCCGGCACTAACTTGTTGGCTATGTCTGTCCGGAACATCTTCATCACTCTCCGGACCTTTTCAGTTTCGCTCGGTACCAGCTCCGGGCACAAGCGTGCTAACTGTTCAAATTCTTAACGGCTTCCATCACCGTCATAGACCCTTGCTTAAAGCTGGTGAATTCGTCCTGTTGAGTGGCAAGGATTTCTCTGTTGTAGTACATACTACGAAACTCAGCCACAAAATCCTGCCAATTCATTGCCATAACATTTCGACGCATCTGAACGGTTATCCACCAGTGTCTCGCGTCCTTCTTAAGGGCAAACGAGGCACATAGGACCTTTTCCTGTTCGGTGAGCCGCATAAAATCCAGGATAACTTGGATATCTATCAACCAGTTGTCTGCGGCTATTGGGTCTGTCGTCCCCTCAAATTCAGGCGCTTTCATCCGCCTAAATCTCTCATACAATAAGTCTTCTCTTGCTGGAGGTGGATCTGTCGGTACCCCAGCAGGTGCTATTGGTACCTCAGCATATTGCGGAAAATTGGGCACTGGAGGTGCCATTGGAGCTGCTTGGTCTGCGGGTAAGGGAACCTCATTAACCTGGGGTCTTTGATTTAGCTGATCCAGTTGCTCTCTCAGCCGGTTCGTCTCTTGTTGTTGTTATAGCAACTGCCGTTGTAAATTGGCTACAACGGTCGCTAGATCCGGCGCAGGTGGATTAACTGGTGCAGCCTTGCGCGTACGAACCATCTTAATCTTCCTATTTAAATCATAAGAAAATATATTATTAACTATCAATATCCTTTCTTTGCATTCATATCTTAACATATTGTAACAATATGCATTATGTCACAATATTGTCATACCATAATCTTATATACTTATCATATTCATATCGTAAACATTCATCACATTCATATCATATATTCATAATTGAGATTTCATACATCTCACATTTAACTGCCTTTTTATATCTATATAAAAAGTACATCATATTTACTTTACTTATAATTACATTCTCTTTACATCATATATACATTGTCAAAAATTTAGGATGGAAGTGTCTACCACTTTACCATCATACATAGGTACAAGCCTATTGTCAAAATAATAAGCTGGTACATATAGTTTCAAAAATAAAAACATACATATTCGGTCTAGTGATCTAAACCTAATCTAACTCCGCTACCGTAACAACCGAAACATCGGAGCCATCATCTCATCATCATCTGGGATCTCCTCGGGGTCCTCCTCGAAATCGTCGCCCTTATCGAGCCATCCTCCGAATCCTGGCTCGTGATTAGGCTCCTCCTCATCATCCTCGTCATCGCTAGATATAACGATGATCGGAGGGTCCTCTGGAGCATCCATATCCTCATCGACATCATACCCATCATCATCGGCCTCCTGTACCGGGTCGACGGGTATCGGGTCCTCCGGGTCGACTGGGCCGGGCTCATATACTGGCTCTGGCTCGTATGCTGGCTCGGGCTCATAAACCGGCTCGGGCATATCAGCATCGTCGTCTGGTATCTCAGGCTCCACTACATGGGCATCGGCCTGTAGATCCTGTACGATGACCTCCGCAGCTAAAATGTACTCGATCATATGAGCCACTGTCATAATCTGCGTCGGTATGGGCGTATGCTGACGGATCTGTGCAGGTAGTCCGTTCCGCAGGATCGCTAAAGACTGTAATCCTGGGTTTGGTATGTCCATGGGAATGTGAGGCAACATAGCCTGCTGGAACCTCCGACAGTAATGGTCCATCGGCTCGTGGGGGTACGCTCGCCAGTCATCGGCCATCATGTAGTACCGCTCGTGCTACATATCTCGATAAATATCAGGATCTCGATAGTGCTCATCTGCCCCATCATCCAGCACTGGTCCGTAGTGGGTAGTCATACAGACACGAAAATGTGCCACGTACGGTCTGGCAAAGTCCCCTCGCCGATCGTCATCCACCACAGTCGCGCGTCAGCTACCAGGCATCGACTAGCCAGCGAGACGTGCAGATGTGCCTCTATGTGGCAAAGGTGGAAAATCCTCTCCAGATCGTATAGCCAGACCGATAGAGCTACCGTTCGAGGTGTGCCATCAAATAGCAGGGGCCGTGACTCGTAGAACGCTGAAACCGCGCGTCGGTCCTCTTCTATGGGTGCCGGGTCCATAATCGTAAATCTAATCATACATAATCGCATAATACATATTAACATATAAAAATAAAATTGTAACTTACAATGATGGCGGCGATGGCAGGCTGACTGTGAAATTTAGTCGCAGGGAACCGCTCTGATACCAACTCTGTAACGACCCGCCTAGCACAGGCCGTTACCGTACATACATACATACATACGTACTTACATGCATACATACTTATACGTAAAATAGCGGAATAAATTTTTTTTTTTTATAAGCTGTATAGACATATTTGCACATACATAAATAATTATACTGATTAATTAAAAACGTTGCGCAGGCATAAATAAAGCTTATAAAATAATCTCATGATTAATCAAAAAGCATGGCGGCATTGTTCCCACATTTCACAGTTCAGCACACCTCGCCCTCCATCTTGCATCACGGGTTGCTACTAGGCTGCTTACCTACAGCATAGACGTAAGACAATGAGCTAACGCTCAACAAGTACAACTATTAAATACCGCAATAACATAAACACAACACGATCTAACCTAACATAACATTCCTTATCATGACCTATCATAACATAACATTTCTTATCATGACTTTTCATAACATAACATAACATTTCTTATCATAACATCACATTTCTTATCATGACTTATCATAACATAACATGACTTATCATAACATAACATTTCTTATCATGACTTATCATAACATAACATGACTTATCATAACATATGCATGAATCGTTTATGCTTTGTTATGCTTTCTTAACTTATCTTTACTTATGGGCCCCATAACATTAGTGTTCGTACCGGGCGCGCTCTATGGGCTTACACTTGCCATAGCTCAACCCGACCTGACGCGGGTCGGTACGACACAGGTAATTGCTTGCCATCATAGCTTAATCTTTCTTTTGTTAATTAGTGAACATGCATCGTGATGTTTCACTCAATTAATCTTAACATATCTTAACCCTAATCATGTTCCTATAAATCATAGCATACTTGACATTTCATACATCATGACATACATTCATAACATAAAATCATAGCACTTATCATTCATATAAAATCATAGCATTCCTAGGATATTCTATAGCACTTAGCATGTAGCATTCATAAATAGCAAACACACTTAGGCAAGTATTCACAACAAGCCTATGCTGTAGGCGGAGTTGTACTTACCTTGTTTGTAAAAGCTGTGTCCAATGTGGAGTTAAATTCCGCTGGGACACTTCCGCGTATAACGTTCTGAGATAAAATGAAAGTAAGGGTTAGAACTGTTGGTAGTATAACCAACATTCTTTCATAACCTTAGTTATAGGCCCTTACTTATTTTTACGTTATCCTAATTGGTTACTTTGGTAACCCTAATCGGTTTGTTTTTAACTTTGGTTTTAAAATCTTATTCTTAGAAAAGAAAACCTTAATTTTTGGTATAAAAATCCTTTTTGTTTAACTTTAAAACTGAAAATCTTAAACTGAGACTTATAAAATTGTTAACTATTAGAAACTGCCTTTGGAACAGTTTCACAATGTCAATTTGCAGTGAAATTATGAAATTACACTTTTTCTGTGTTAATTTATAAATCCTGTACAGAGTTTTCCATAATTCCTGTACAGTTTTCCGAAATCCATTTTCATCTTAAAATCAAGACTGATTCTGAAAAACTTGTCTTCACGAAAGTTTTAGACATTGAAAAGTTCTACAACTTTTGTGTTTTGGATAAAACTCAGTTCGGATGTTTTAGTGATCAAAAACCCTATGGAACTAGTCCTGGCCGTGCACGGGTCCTGGGCACTTTAGGCACGGGTTTTGGTAAAAACCGAGGCCATTGGAGCCTCATTTTACAAAACTGTCCACGATGTCCTCTAGAAAAAACTCTACTTAAAAACTTTCATGTTTTGAGTTTCCCCTGATTCGGCCTCTAGAGGCCTCAAAAACTGTTTTCCCCGAAACTGGCCAATTTCCACCCGAGTTGGCAGTTTTCGGTTTAAAATTTCGTTTGCGTCCTAGAACGTCCACCCTGTAACGCCCCGAACCGTCACGCTTAGGGGCGTCCTACTCCTACTGCGCAGACGTGGGCTGTTACATTACTTGCTTAACTTACTTCTTAATTTAAAAAGCTTAAACTGCGGAAAATTCGGAGTAAAAATTTTTTTTTTCTTTTCTTACTTTGAATTTAACTTATCTTCATGCATAATCATATGTACTCACTCGAGTACTGAGCTTTCATAATCATATGGAAAGCTAACATAATCCTACCGTGGACCAATCCGACCTAATGCGGTTCGGTACAACACGAGGCAACTTGTTGCCATCATCCTTGAAAACCTTTCTTTAACTCGTTCTTGAAAATAATTTCTTAAAAATAGCTTTCTTCTTGAAAACGGTTTCTTATCCATACTATCACATAACATAAAACATATCTTTTAAATATATTTTTCAAAACATATTTTACATAGCATAAATTCAAAACCCGTGGCGGTGTCCATCCCACATTTCACAGCTGTAGCACCAGCCTTCACAGCTTTGCATCACGTATCGCCGGTAGGTTGCTTAACCTACAGCATGAACGTAAGTAATGAGCTTATGCCCAGTAAGTACAACGTGCAATCCGCAAAACATTTTTAACAAAGGAATGCATGAACCAATTAGGTTTTCTTATGAATCGATTAAATTTTCATTTATTATCTTGATTCTTATTTATTTGCATATCATGTGTGCACGTACCGTGGTCCATCACCATGGAATGGCTGGAGGCAGCCAATCCAAATCAACTCAAACCGTGAAACAAACTGTTTAACATGGAGTGATTGGGGCAGCCAATCCAACTCAGCCCAAACCATAGACTAAACCATTTAAACTCGCCATCATGGCAAGTCGGTACGACACAATGATCTTAGCTTATCTTAACATGTGTTCTTACCATGTAGTTAATATTAGTGGACATGCTACATGATGTCACTATATTAAAGCATAACATAACATAAACCATTACATAACCGTCGTAACATAAATCATCATAGCATAGCATCGTAACTAGTATCTTATATATACGTCATAACATAAATCATATAGCATCATAACATTTATCTATCATAACATATGACATAAACCTCATAACATAGCATCATAACATAGTATCATAAATCATCAACATATGATTTCTTGAAAAACATGTTCTTTAAAAACATTTTGCCCATGCTGTAGGCGGAGTTATACTT
>CM046372.1:17022130-17128459 GCA_025413025.1 Ficus hispida
TCACCATTCTTAGATGCTGCATATGCTCTTCCTGGGACTTGAATAGATCAGGATATCGTCGATGAAGACAATAACGAACATGTCCAGATATTCCTTGAACACTCGGTTCATCAGGTCCATGAAAGCAGCTGGAGCATTGGTTTAGTCCAAAAGGCATAACCAAAATTCATAATGTCCGTAGCGTGTCCGAAAAGCCGTCTTGGAGATATCTGAATCCTTGATTCTGAGCTGATGATAGCCAGATCGTAGATCGACTTTCGAAAACACCTTTGCTCCTCTGAGTTGATCGAACAGATCGTCAATCCTTGGAAGAGGATACTTGTTTTTGATGGTGATCTTGTTCAGCTCGCGGTAATCAATGCACATACGTAAAGATCCATCTTTCTTTTTCACGAATAGCACAGGTGCTCCCACGGAGAGTAACTCTGTCGGATGAATCCTTTATCTAGCAATTCTTGCAGTTGTACTTGGAGTTCCCTAAGT
Source organism: Ficus hispida (assembly GCA_025413025.1). Taxonomy (NCBI): domain Eukaryota; kingdom Viridiplantae; phylum Streptophyta; class Magnoliopsida; order Rosales; family Moraceae; genus Ficus; species Ficus hispida. The sequence goes on from CM046372.1 coordinate 17,022,614, forward strand.
TCAGCAGGTGCCATACGGTAAGGCGCCTTCGATACTGGAGCAACTCCGGGCATTAGCTCAATTTCGAATGAAATTTCGCGTTCCGGTGGAAGCCCTGGTAGCTCTTTCGGAAAGATATCCACATACTCCCTGATAACAGGTACATCTTCCGGTGTTAGCTTCATTTCGTGCTCTTTGTCCACCATGTTAGCTAAATACCCTTGACAGCCATTAGCTAACATCTTCCAAGCTTTCATAGCCGAAACCAATCGGGTTGTTGAGTTCCGAGCTTGTCCGTGGAAACTGAACTCTTCCTCGCCATAAGGGTTGAAAATCACACAACGCTTCCGACAGTCGATCTTAGCGTTGTACTTGCTAAGGAAATCCATACCTAAGATCACATCGAAATCCTGTAGCTTGATTGTGATGAGATCTACATACAGTTCTCTGCCACAGATAATCACGGAGGTATTTCGTATCCAAAAATTGGACCACAAAACTTCTCCGGATGGCAAGGAGGTCTTAAAAGGTTGGCTTAATCTATCCACACCTCTTCCTAACTTCTGGGCGAACTCCACTGATATAAATGAATGTGTGGCACCAGAATCAAACAGAGCAATTGCTTCATAAGTGGTGATAGAGATCTGACCTGTCACCACCTGTGAAGTGCTTGCATCCGCATCACCCCTTGTGTAGGCGTAGATTCGAGCTTGAGGCTCAGGAGCTTCCAATCTACCTTGGACAATGGAAGGTCCTTCTAGTCTGGTCTGGGCCGCATGAAGCTGACTGTTTGTGTTCCTGTTTTGGTATGGAGGGTTCTGGCCTTGCTTGTTCATGTTGCAATTCTTCGCAAAATGTCCCTCCTTTCCGCATAGATAGCATGCGTTGGTCCCCATTCTGCAGACACCCGGATGTTTTCTCCCGCACTTTGTACATACCGGGTAGTCAGAGTTATTACCCTCATTTCCCCTGTTGTTTTTCTTTTGAGGGAAATTTTGTTGCTGGCCCTGTCCCGAGAAATTTCCTTTCCTCTTGTTCCTCCCAAACTGTTTGGAACTTTGAGCAGGGTTATTGTTCTGGCCTTTCTGATTCGTCTCAGCACTCTGACGGGGCTGTGTCTGCTTAACAACGGCCTTTTCTTCCTTCTTGACTTTGAAAAACTGTGCCCTTGCTTCCCTATCCTGGTTGATCCAATATTCTGCCCTTATCGCTCTGCTCACGCAGTCGGATACCAGGGTAGGTGGGCTGCTTCCGGCACTAACTTGTTTGGCTATGTCTGTCCGGAACATCTTCATCACTCTCCGGACCTTTTCAGTTTCGCTCGGTACCAGCTCCGGGCACAAGCGTGCTAACTGTTCAAATTTCTTAACGGCTTCCATCACCGTCATAGACCCTTGCTTAAAGCTGGTGAATTCGTCCTGTTGAGTGGCAAGGATTTCTCTGTTGTAGTACATACTACGAAACTCAGCCACAAAATCCTGCCAATTCATTGCCATAACATTTCGACGCATCTGAACGGTTATCCACCAGTGTCTCGCGTCCTTCTTAAGGGCAAACGAGGCACATAGGACCTTTTCCTGTTCGGTGAGCCGCATAAAATCCAGGATAACTTGGATATCTATCAACCAGTTGTCTGCGGCTATTGGGTCTGTCGTCCCCTCAAATTCAGGCGCTTTCATCCGCCTAAATCTCTCATACAATAAGTCTTCTCTTGCTGGAGGTGGATCTGTCGGTACCCCAGCAGGTGCTATTGGTACCTCAGCATATTGCGGAAAATTGGGCACTGGAGGTGCCATTGGAGCTGCTTGGTCTGCGGGTAAGGGAACCTCATTAACCTGGGGTCTTTGATTTAGCTGATCCAGTTGCTCTCTCAGCCGGTTCGTCTCTTGTTGTTGTTATAGCAACTGCCGTTGTAAATTGGCTACAACGGTCGCTAGATCCGGCGCAGGTGGATTAACTGGTGCAGCCTTGCGCGTACGAACCATCTTAATCTTCCTATTTAAATCATAAGAAAATATATTATTAACTATCAATATCCTTTCTTTGCATTCATATCTTAACATATTGTAACAATATGCATTATGTCACAATATTGTCATACCATAATCTTATATACTTATCATATTCATATCGTAAACATTCATCACATTCATATCATATTATTCATAATTGAGATTTCATACATCTCACATTTAACTGCCTTTTTATATCTATATAAAAAGTACATCATATTTACTTTACTTATAATTACATTCTCTTTACATCATATATACATTGTCAAAAATTTAGGATGGAAGTGTCTACCACTTTACCATCATACATAGGTACAAGCCTATTGTCAAAATAATAAGCTGGTACATATAGTTTCAAAAATAAAAACATACATATTCGGTCTAGTGATCTAAACCTAATCTAACTCCGCTACCGTAACAACCGAAACATCGGAGCCATCATCATCATCATCATCTGGGATCTCCTCGGGGTCCTCCTCGAAATCGTCGCCCTCATCGAGCCATCCTCCGAATCCTGGCTCGTGATTAGGCTCCTCCTCATCATCCTCGTCATCGCTAGATATAACGATGATCGGAGGGTCCTCTGGAGCATCCATATCCTCATCGACATCATACCCATCATCATCGGCCTCCTGTACCGGGTCGACGGGTATCGGGTCCTCCGGGTCGACTGGGCCGGGCTCATATACTGGCTCTGGCTCGTATGCTGGCTCGGGCTCATAAACCGGCTCGGGCATATCAGCATCGTCGTCTGGTATCTCAGGCTCCACTACATGGGCATCGGCCTGTAGATCCTGTACGATGACCTCGCAGCTAAAATGTACTCGATCATATGAGCCACTGTCATAATCTGCGTCGGTATGGGCGTATGCTGACGGATCTGTGCAGGTAGTCCGTTCCGCAGGATCGCTAAAGACTGTAATCCTGGGTTTGGTATGTCCATGGGAATGTGAGGCAACATAGCCTGCTGGAACCTCCGACAGTAATGGTCCATCGGCTCGTGGGGGTACGCTCGCCAGTCATCGGCCATCATGTAGTACCGCTCGTGCTACATATCTCGATAAATATCAGGATCTCGATAGTGCTCATCTGCCCCATCATCCAGCACTGGTCCGTAGTGGGTAGTCATACAGACACGAAAATGTGCCCACGTACGGTCTGGCAAAGTCCCCTCGCCGATCGTCATCCACCACAGTCGCGCGTCAGCTACCAGGCATCGACTAGCCAGCGAGACGTGCAGATGTGCCTCTATGTGGCAAAGGTGGAAAATCCTCTCCAGATCGTATAGCCAGACCGATAGAGCTACCGTTCGAGGTGTGCCATCAAATAGCAGGGGCCGTGACTCGTAGAACGCTGAAACCGCGCGTCGGTCCTCTTCTATGGGTGCCGGGTCCATAATCGTAAATCTAATCATACATAATCGCATAATACATATTAACATATAAAAATAAAATTGTAACTTACAATGATGGCGGCGATGGCAGGCTGACTGTGAAATTTAGTCGCAGGGAACCGCTCTGATACCAACTCTGTAACGACCCGCCTAGCACAGGCCGTTACCGTACATACATACATACATACGTACTTACATGCATACATACTTATACGTAAAATATCGGAATAAATTTTTTTTTTTTTTATAAGCTGTATAGACATATTTGCACATACATAAATAATTATACTGATTAATTAAAAACGTTGCGCAGCCATAAATAAAGCTTATAAAATAATCTCATGATTAATCAAAAAGCATGGCGGCATTGTTCCCACATTTCACAGTTCAGCACACCCGCCCTCCATCTTGCATCACGGGTTGCTACTAGGCTGCTTACCTACAGCATAGACGTAAGACAATGAGCTAACGCTCAACAAGTACAACTATTAAATACCGCAATAACATAAACACAACACGATCTAACCTAACATAACATTCCTTATCATGACCTATCATAACATAACATTTCTTATCATGACTTTTCATAACATAACATAACATTTCTTATCATAACATCACATTTCTTATCATGACTTATCATAACATAACATGACTTATCATAACATAACATTTCTTATCATGACTTATCATAACATAACATGACTTATCATAACATATGCATGAATCGTTTATGCTTTGTTATGCTTTCTTAACTTATCTTTACTTATGGGCCCCATAACATTAGTGTTCGTACCGGGCGCGCTCTATGGGCTTACACTTGCCATAGCTCAACCCGACCTGACGCGGGTCGGTACGACACAGGTAATTGCTTGCCATCATAGCTTAATCTTTCTTTTGTTAATTAGTGAACATGCATCGTGATGTTTCACTCAATTAATCTTAACATATCTTAACCCTAATCATGTTCCTATAAATCATAGCATACTTGACATTTCATACATCATGACATACATTCATAACATAAAATCATAGCACTTATCATTCATATAAAATCATAGCATTCCTAGGATATTCTATAGCACTTAGCATGTAGCATTCATAAATAGCAAACACACTTAGGCAAGTATTCACAACAAGCCTATGCTGTAGGCGGAGTTGTACTTACCTTGTTTGTAAAAGCTGTGTCCAATGTGGAGTTAAATTCCGCTGGGACACTTCCGCGTATAACGTTCTGAGATAAAATGAAAGTAAGGGTTAGAACTGTTGGTAGTATAACCAACATTCTTTCATAACCTTAGTTATAGGCCCTTACTTATTTTTACGTTATCCTAATTGGTTACTTTGGTAACCCTAATCGGTTTGTTTTTAACTTTGGTTTTAAAATCTTATTCTTAGAAAAGAAAACCTTAATTTTTGGTATAAAAATCCTTTTTGTTTAACTTTAAAACTGAAAATCTTAAACTGAGACTTATAAAATTGTTGACTATTAGAAACTGCCTTTGGAACAGTTTCACAATGTCAATTTGCAGTGAAATTATGAAATTACACTTTTTCTGTGTTAATTTATAAATCATGTACAGAGTTTTCCATAATTCCTGTACAGTTTTCCGAAATCCATTTTCATCTTAAAATCAAGACTGATTCTGAAAAACTTGTCTTCACGAAAGTTTTAGACATTGAAAAGTTCTACAACTTTTGTGTTTTGGATAAAACTCAGTTCGGATGTTTTAGTGATCAAAAACCCTATGGAACTAGTCCTGGCCGTGCACGGGTCCTGGGCACTTTAGGCACGGGTTTTGGTAAAAACCGAGGCCATTGGAGCCTCATTTTACAAAACTGTCCACGATGTCCTCTAGAAAAAACTCTACTTAAAAACTTTCATGTTTTGAGTTTCCCCTGATTCGGCCTCTAGAGGCCTCAAAAACTGTTTTCCCCGAAACTGGCCAATTTCCACCCGAGTTGGCAGTTTTCGGTTTAAAATTTCGTTTGCGTCCTAGAACGTCCACCCTGTAACGCCCCGAACCGTCACGCTTAGGGGCGTCCTACTCCTACTGCGCAGACGTGGGCTGTTACATTACTTGCTTAACTTACTTCTTAATTTAAAAAGCTTAAACTGCGGAAAATTCGGAGTAAAAATTTTTTTTTTCTTTTCTTACTTTGAATTTAACTTATCTTCATGCATAATCATATGTACTCACTCGAGTACTGAGCTTTCATAATCATATGGAAAGCTAACATAATCCTACCGTGGACCAATCCGACCTAATGCGGTTCGGTACAACACGAGGCAACTTGTTGCCATCATCCTTGAAAACCTTTCTTTAACTCGTTCTTGAAAATAATTTCTTAAAAATAGCTTTCTTCTTGAAAACGGTTTCTTATCCATACTATCACATAACATAAAACATATCTTTTAAATATATTTTTCAAAACATATTTTACATAGCATAAATTCAAAACCCGTGGCGGTGTCCATCCCACATTTCACAGCCTGTAGCACCAGCCTTCACAGCTTTGCATCACGTATCGCCGGTAGGTTGCTTAACCTACAGCATGAACGTAAGTAATGAGCTTATGCCCAGTAAGTACAACGTGCAATCCGCAAAACATTTTTAACAAAGGAATGCATGAACCAATTAGGTTTTCTTATGAATCGATTAAATTTTCATTTATTATCTTGATTCTTATTTATTTGCATATCATGTGTGCACGTACCGTGGTCCATCACCATGGAATGGCTGGAGGCAGCCAATCCAAATCAACTCAAACCGTGAAACAAACTGTTTAACATGGAGTGATTGGGGCAGCCAATCCAACTCAGCCCAAACCATAGACTAAACCATTTAAACTCGCCATCATGGCAAGTCGGTACGACACAATGATCTTAGCTTATCTTAACATGTGTTCTTACCATGTAGTTAATATTAGTGGACATGCTACATGATGTCACTATATTAAAGCATAACATAACATAAACCATTACATAACCGTCGTAACATAAATCATCATAGCATAGCATCGTAACATAGTATCTTATCATATACGTCATAAATCATAAAACATAAAACATCATAAACATCATAAACCTCATAACATAGCATCATAACATAGTATCATAAATCATCAACATATGATTTCTTGAAAAACATGTTCTTTAAAAACATTTTGCCCATGCTGTAGGCGGAGTTATACTTACTTGTCATCCTATGCTCTTGGTTTATTGTCCGAATCATGGCATGACAACAGTTCCTACTACTGTTTCCAAACAGGGCGTAAGATAAGAGCTATACACATTCTATCTTACCATAAATCATAATCATCAAATGTTGGTGTCCTAACCAACATTTATGAGTAGCCTTAGTTATATTATATGTTCCCTCCTATAACAACTTACGATAACTCGTTTGGTTACTTGCCGTAACCCTAGGGCTCATGGCTTAACATACTTAAACAATATCATACCAGGTTACTTCTGGTAACCTTGGGTACTAAGCCCAACCATTCTTAAATAGTATTAGGTTACTAATCTTATTAGGCCCAACCCCCTATCTCGGGTATCTCATGTGGTTACTATAAGTAACCCAACTTATTTGGCCCAATAAAATTAGGTAACCTCTCCGGTTACTATCTGTCCTATAGTTGTCACCATAGGACCCGGCGTATTTCAATTATTCTTGACAAACCTTTGTCAAGTTTTCTTTAAAAATCTTTATGAAAACCGTATTTTCATAAAATCTTAACATCTAAGCAAAGGCAGTTAAAAACTGTCAAGCTCTGAAAACAATCTTTAAAAACAGTTTCTTAAACTTTGGTTATCAGTGCATGTGTAAGAATTTCCTGCTTATGCACTGTTTTTCTGAAAATCCTGTGCTGGAATTTCTGTTTCCTGCACAGTTTTGGGAATCAAATTGTACTTTAAAATCTGTTCATAATTTGATAAAAATTTCTTCATAAAAGTTGTAGATCTCGGATAGTACTACAACTTTCATGTTTTGAGGAAAACCCAGTTCTTCTTGGATTCTTGTCAGTTTTAATTTGAAACTTACTAGACGTGTAGACTAGGTCTGGGCAGATTAGCCTCGGATTTTCGTAAAAACGGAGGCCATTGGAGCCTCATTTTGAAAAATCGTCCACGTTGCCCTCTAAGAAAAACCATTTTCTACAACTTTGTAGTTTTGAGTTTCTTCAAATTCGGCCTCGAAGGGCCTCAAAATACCATTTCCAGAACACTGACCAGTCTTGACCCGAGACTGGCAGTTTCGGTTCATAAATTTGTTTCTCGTCCTAAAACGTCCACACTACCTCAACCGACCACAGCGGGAGCCTAAAATCACACATGCAATCGTTTCTAATGTTCCATTCCATCCATCACATAATCATACAATCGTTCTAAATTCTATGGGAACATACAACAAACATGTGATAGGCAAACTCAAACCCATAAGCACATCATCAAACATGCACCAAAAATGTAAACTAGAGACCACCACCTAATCAAGCATAATCAAGCAAACTTAATCTAGAGCATAGACATAAATAGGTGAGCTTATGCTCTTACAATCAAACTCAGAAAATACACTTAAATTTCCCAAATTTAAAGCTTAAACGAAAAGCTTAAGATCAACGGATATTACCTCGATGCACACAAGGCTAGGCTAGGAGATTGGTTCATTTTTCTGCCCTATCTCCTTGGCTGTCCATAACCGGTTTTGCTCCTCTAATTAGGACCAAAACTTGTTGGTCATTGGGTGGTTCTTTCTACAAAAATCCGGCTGTCCTAAACCCATTTTTTTCTACACTTTTCTTTTCTTTCTCTTCCTCTCCCATGGCCGGCCACTTGGCCTCCAATGGGTACCAAAGTTTTTTCTCAACTTTTTCTTATGGTTCTAGCTAGAAAACCGACCACTCAAGCTCACTTTTCTCTTTGGTTTTCAGCATTTTCTTTCTTTCCTTTCTTCTCTATGGCTCGGCCTTTAGGGTATGTGGGTGAGGGAAAATTTTGCCATAGTTTGGCTAAGCTACAAAACTTGCTTCAAATTTGTGAACCAATATCACCTATTTATAGGTGAAAAACATGGTTTCAACAATTGCATAAAGGGGTCTAAGAGCAAAATATTTGCTCATTGAACCTCCTAGGTGGCCGGCCATTGTGAAGCCTTGGTGGGCAAGTTTACTTGCTCACCAAGCTTTGCTTACCTCACCAATGACATCACTTGGATGACATCACCATGATGACATCACACGCTTACCTCACCTTGATGACATCATCTTGATGACATCACATTGATGACATCATCAAGCAAATTACTTGCTCTACAAGCACACTAAAATCCGGCCATCTTGGAATTCTTGGTGGGCAAGTTTACTTGCTCACCAAGTTTGGCTTACATCACCCTTGTGACATCATCCGCTTACATCATTTTGACGACATCATCTTGATGACATCATCAAGCCAATGGCTTGCTCACCAAGCCACAAACAACCGGCCATACAAGTGGAAAGTAAGGAAAAATCTTTCCAAAATATCTTTTCATGCTTATCTTATTCTTAATTCCTTGTTCCAATGTAACTAGGCTTGTAACCAATTTTTGGCCTAGTTGGAACCTTGGTTAGGAATTTCCATGATTCTATAATTACATACTAATCCATCATTACTTACTTTTCTAAAATTACACTTTGGCCCCTACGGACAAAATATTTACAATTTAGTCCCTGTAGGTTGCCAACTATGGCGGAGCCACTTGGCTTCCATTTCGTGCATAATTATCCACTTGGTACTAAAAATCCAATAATACAATCCTGCAGTCCATTTCTTTACCAACTTACATAATATCAATACTGTTTTTCACCAAAAACAGTATTGTCACACTGGACTACAGTCCGGAATTCATATGCATAATTATTGGACTGCGTATCGGATTTTCTTAGGACTTAAAACTATTGAGCCCTTAACGCTCTAAAAAATTGTGCTTGATTTCTCTACGGTGGTCTCATAGCTTATTCTTACTAAATTGGCCGTAATGAAAGTTTTTCGCAGTATAATCACATACTGCTTTGCCGTATCTCAGCACCTTCATCTATTTGACGTTCCTGGTCAACCTTTGACTTTTCGGTCAACTTTGACTTTTTGGTCAACTTTGACCGGCATAAAATCATAAATTCCCATTTTGCCCTTTTTCCTCAAAAGGCCACATGCTTGACTTAAGCAAACTATTGTTGAGTCTCGTAGCTAATTAAACGAGAACTCAAACATATACTGATATTTAACTCAGATCGTGAGTTTTATATCGACATCCAAGAGTAAGAATCGGGATTTTCCTTGTCTAAAAGGAAATCATAGGTTCATCGAAATTTCGGGTATTACACACCCTACCTCAACCGAACTCAGCGGGAGCCTAAATCAGACATGCATGACGTTTCTAACGTTCAGATTTCAACATGCAAGCCAAATTGGACATCATTCATAATCCTACAAAAACCCTAAACATTTAATCAAACACCTAACATACACAACATGCACATAATTGAACCACCAAATCCTAAACCTAAACAAATCAAGCACATGCTCATAAATTACAAGCTAGGGCAGAACTTGAAAGTGGGCTTATACCCTTACAAACCATGGCTTAAATACATTTAAATTTTTCCATATGAAATTTAAATGAAAACTTGATTGGTTAAGGTTTTTACCTTACTCGGTTTGGCTCGGTGAGCTAGGATTTCCACTTTCTTCCTCCTCCTCAAATCACCGGCTGTTTTGGTGATTGGCAAGTGCAAACTTGCTGCCTTTCTTGCCCTGAATCCAGCCACCAAATGGCACGAAATCTGGCTGCTTCCAACTCCAAAACCCGGTTTGGATCCAAGCTTGGTTCCTCCCCCCTAGAACCGGCCTTGCTAGGGAAATGGGCACTAAAATTTTTTCCAACTTTTTGCTTGGTTTCCTACTTGAATCCGACCTCCCCTAAGCCTACACACTCTTGGTTTTGCAAAATTTTCTTGCCTTTCTCTTCCACTCTAGGTTCGGTTTTTGTGGAACAAAATTGCAAGAGTTTGGCTAACAATCCCAAATTGTGAACAATGCTCACCCCTATTTATAGAGGTTGGAAACTTCTTAAAATTGCACATTTAAGTCCTCAAAAAAATTAGAAATTGGACTTTTAGGGGGGCATGTGGCCGGCCATTAGCTTAGGTGGAAGACAACTAATTCTTCCAATTTTCTTAAATCAACTAATGATGTCAAAATTCAAAAAGTTAGTGAGGTAAGCAAGGCTTAAGCTTGTTTGGCTCTTTTTGCTATTAAGCAGTCCATTTTTAAGTTATCACAGGTATTTTCAATACTGGATTCACTTATGCACAGTATTGGTTTACCGAACTGCAGTCCAAAATTCATCCGTGTAAAAATGGACGGTATGAAATTTTTCTTATTTCTTAAAACCCTTTTTGCCCTATACTTCAACTTAATGTGCTTGATTTTCTAGGGTGGTTCTTATATCTTAAACATAACTTTTTATCTGTAAAAACACGGTTTTACCCGGTGTAATTTTATACAGATAAACATTTAAACATACAGTCATTTTCTTGAACTTTTCGGGTCAACCATCGACTTTCTTGTCAATTAGGGACCTTCTTGTCAAGTTTTGACTTTCATGGTCAATAGTTGACTTTTTGGTCAACCGTGACGTTTTTGGTCAAACTTTGACCATTTTACAAAATTTCATGATTTTGTTCCTTATTACCTAAAAAGTTGTTTTCTTAAATACATAACCATTTTTGAGTCTTATAAAGCCATAAAACTCACAAAACATAATTAAAAACCCTTAACTGGGCTTTTTCCATAAATACATTTACGGTTCAATGTAAATCTTATACATAGAATCGTTCAGACATAAAAATCAGGTATTACAGTGACCTACTCGGAGTGGCTGGCCAATGTTGTCCTGGTCAAGAAGTCCACCAAGAAGTGACGAGTTTGTATAGACTACACTGACCTGAACAAGGCGTGCCCGAAGGATTGCCTCCCACTTCCCCAAATAGACCAACTTGTAGATGCGACAGCCAGACACAAGCTGCTTAGCTTCATGGACGCGTACTCGGGGTACAACCAAATACCCCTAAGCAAATTCGACCAGGCCAAGATGGCATTCATAACTGACCAGGGGCTGTACTGCTACCAGGTTATGCCGTTTGGCCTCAAGAACGCCAGGGTGACTTACCAGCAGCTGATGAACAAGATGTTTGCCCCGTTCATCGAAAAATCCATGGAGGTATATGTGAACGACATGTTGGTGAAGAGTCGGCATCCGAGCGGCCACATCAAGGACCTCCGAGACTACTTCAACACCCTACGACAGTACAGGATGAAGCTCAACCCCACCAAGTGTGCATTCGGGGTGGAATCTGAGAAATTCCTCGGATTCATGGTGAACCATCGGGGGATAGAGATCAACCCCACAAAAGCCCAGGCTATTGTGGACTTGTAGCCCTTGCGGTCGACCAAGGAGGTCCATAGACTGACCGGGATGATCGCCGCCCTTTCCCGGTTCGTGTCCAGGTCCACCGACAAGTGCTTCCCATTTTTCCAATTACTCAAGGGTAAAGGCAAGATTATCTGGGATGACAAATGCGGATAAGCCTTTAAGGGCCTGAAAGAGTACCTGGCAAGTCCTCTGCTGCTTTCAAAACCACTTTCCGGAGAAGTACTGTACGTCTATCTAACCGTCTCCGAGAAGACAGTTAGCTCTGTCTTATCCGAGAAGACAACAAGATGCAGTACCCCGTCTACTACAACAGCAAGGCATTCCAAGGAGCTGAGGGGAGATACACCCCTTTGGAAAAACTGGCCCTGGGAAAACGTTTTTGCTGCTAAAGATGGGTTTAAAAATTGTTCAAAAATACCCAAGAGTTTTCCTATAAAAGGTTTATAATGAAAGCCCAACACCTAGTGCCTTTTATCAAGCTAAAACCACACTTTTCTCTCCATTTTCCACTAAAAACCACCATCTGTCCCTTTGATTTTCTCTCCTTGAAAGTCGCCAAATTTTCAACCATTCTCACAGTCCCCCAAGATAGCACACAACCCCACAAAGATACTAAGTCATTTAGAGGTATGAAAGGTATTCATTCCTTGTGTTTTGCAAAGAGGGGGAAAAAAAAAGGTGTTATGTCCAAGTTAAAGGGCTTTTGCTAAGTATTTGTTTATAATAGGTTGGGTGTATACGAGGGAGGCATTCAAGGTCTAAACAAGGCTCCACTAAGAGGTATAACAATTTCTATCTTCTAGATAGATTAAGTCCGTTGGATTTTTCCTAGATGAAAAAAATATAGTTTTTCTACAAAACCTAGAGCATGAAAAATGATCTTTTCATGGAAATAAATAATTGACATGAAAACTAATGACCATGCATGATTTTAGGTTTATATTTTAATACTTTGAGTTTTTGGTTGGATTGAAATGAGTTTGTATGACTAGTTTAGTAACTAGTAGAAGTTTGTTGCCCTAAACCTTTTTGGTTGTTTTGTGGACTGTAGTTGCTTTTATTATTACTTTAAACCAAATAAGTGTTCTTAATAATACTATAGATGATGGATATATAAACTAGACATGTTAGGCTTTCCAACGAGTTATCTTAAGCCTCATTTGGACTTGTATGGTATTTATTAAGATTTTTACAAACTAGCATGCAAAAATGAAAATTTTTTGAAGCTCTAACATAACCACGGATTTTCTAACTTCCAGACCTGCCGAACTCAACATTTTGGATAATAAGTAATAGATCTAAAAATTAGATTCTTTACTCTTTACAAGAAGGTATCATACACCTTAAATGGATAAATATGCAATTTTTAGTGAATTTTATAAATTAAGACTACAAACCAAGAGGTTTTGCTGGAATCCTGTACTAGCTATAGTTTTAGATTGGTAAACCAAAATGTTTTGCAAAACTAGTTTTAGAGTATAAACTAGACGACATAAGTTTCCCAATGACATATCCCTTGCCTTATTTAGACTTGTGAGTAAATTGTTATGATTTTTCTAATTTTACCCATATGGTATATAAGTGAGACCAACAGTAGCAAAACCTAATCATACGCTATGAAAAACTAAAAAACGAAAGAAAATAACTTTTTGTTTGTAAAATAGACATCCTAAATTTAAATGAGCTATTATACGTTTAAAACAGATGTGTACATAAGTTTTAATAAATCACACAAAATTAGATTGCAATCTAGTAAACTGAGGTTTTACTATAAGACACTAAAAAAAACGTCCATATTAATATTTGAAATCCTTGAAATCTTAGGAAACAAATTATAAAGGTAGCACCTAGATACTTTAAGTTTTCTAACGAGTCATCAAGTATCTAAAAATGGAATTATACTCAAATTTTAATTAAATCTTATAAGTTAAGATCTTTCACCGACAAAATGATTAAACATTAAAAATGTGACATAAAGGTAAGTCATAATATATGGACATAAATATTGATGAAACGAGTTGGTATTAAGTGTATGATCAAATAAATATGAAAAACTCTAATTTTATAAAGTTGAATCACAAGTTTTTAGATGAGTGAAGACAAAATAAACTAGAGGATTACTATATATACACCAAGAGATTATCTTAGCCCAAATTAATGATAACAACTAGTGGAATTGGGCCTTAGAAGCCCAATAATCTATGAAGACATCCCATTTAAAGATAGACACTTGGGTGACTCTTTATCACCAAGGTAATGAATATTAATTAATTTGTTAAGAAATAAATTAATAAAATAATAAATATATAACAAAATATATTATGTGAAGAAAGCTAATTAGTAATTAATTAATTAATTAATTATAAGAGTTAATAAATTATTATTAGTTATAAAAGCAAGAGGATTTTTTTTGAAAGATAAAAAATAGTTCACAAGATTATATTGAGTAACTACATATTTAAAATATGTGATTAATTAGAGATTATTTATGAATATAATTAATGACATAATAATGGATGATTAATAAGAGATTAATTAAATATTATTTATTAATATAATCTAATTTTTAATTATTAATATAATAATTAATAATTGATAATGATTATATGAGAAAGAAGATTTAAATAACATAATTAATGACATAATTATTAATTAGTCAATAAAAAATTATGCAATTCATTTATAATTACTCAATTAAATAAAGTAATAATTAAGTACCACTTATTAATTGATTGATTGATCGATCAATCAATTAACTAATAATTAAATAAAGATTAGATTAATTAAATATAATTAATAGAAATTTGTTTAACATTTTATAATTAATATAAATTAATTATTTTATGATGCAAGTAAATTAAACTCACATTAATTTATATATATATATATATATATATATAATCATGATTCGCTCGAAACTTACGTAGTAGGAGTTATAATTCTAAAAGTTTAAGCACATAAGACAAGTAAGTACAAATCTCATCTCCATAATGCAACAAAATGTTTTCCTTGTTGATGTTTTATGTTTGCGATGATTCGTTCTGATGATATAATGAATATAAGAGTTCTATATATTACTTTAATTAAGCATTCGACGTGCATAATTTCTTTTACACCAATATGATCGACATGTCTTATAGATATTTATACCACAATGATAGATACATAGTGAAATGTAAATCTATATATTATCACAGTTTATAAGAATGATGCTAACGAAATATAGGATTAAGGGTCATACCAGCCTATAATTAGTGAGAGGATATAATAAGAATGAAAGTTATAAGTTATGACATTGGAGGTTGTTGGAGGGTCACTCCCCTAACTCCCCATTGGTTGCACGCATATGAGTACGACACAAGGGCCCTTAAGTAGACAATATATATATATATATATATATATATATAAAATAAAGCATAATTGAACACACATAGATCACATGTATTTTTAAATACTCTTGTTGTGACGTGTGACGATACGATGTATGAAAATATTTTGTGAGATATAGTTTGTACTTGTTGAGTGAAAGCTCATATATGCAGTGGGGAAGTGGCTGCTCGTCGGTCGTCGCGCTATTCGTCGGTCGCACTACTATTGTAAAATACATGACGACAACGTTACGATCTAAAAATCAGTTCAACGCTAATCTGATCTCATGATCAAATCACAAAATCACGATCTGATCTCGACGGAGATCTGCCCATGTACGCCTTCGGCTAACGAAGATGATGAAACTGACAGAGATTGTTGAGCCCGTTGTAGGAGGAATTGCGAGATTCTCTACGAAATTCACGCATGATTTAAGAACTTTCGGCTGTCACGCAAGGCCTGGTCGATAATTTCGTTGACAAGAGGCTCTATTCTAGGCACCTCAATTTCACCTGCGATGACGCCATTGTTTGTGTACTGACAACGCCAGTGATAGGAGTGTCCTAGGAGAGGATGGTTAAGTGTATTTTTGGAAATTTTTAAATGTTGAAATCAAAATATGCTATAATTTTCTATCTTTTTAAATCATGCTATTTGGTTAAATCTTAAATTTTGATTACATTATTTGGACTATTCTCCAAAGAGAGGGCGAAGGGAAAGAGGAGAAAGAGAGAGAGAGATTGCGACAAAAGGAAAAATGTCTTTAATTGCCCTTGAATTGTGTTATTAGTGTCAAAATATCCCATGAATAATAAAATATATATGTTGTATTCTCTAACTTTAACATGTATGTCAAGTTGCTTAATTATTAGTTTCTGTTATTTTTTTCGTTATTTTTAATGTCAAAATATCCATAAACTTTGTATTTGTGTCAAAATGTACCATGATCTTTGTATTAATATCAAAATACCCCGTAATCTTTAATATTAATGTTAAACTATCCCTGATCTTTAATAATTGTGTCAAATTATTACATCTATCTTATTTTAATTATCTAATATTGCATACTTACCTAATAATCTTATTTAACACACTTATATTTTTTTTATTTTCTTATTTTAATTCAAGTTTATTTAGATTATGTGTTTACGAAACGTAATCATAGTTAGTAAGATTTAGAGAGAGGAATTGGATTTCGAATACGTTAATTACTTGGCATACATAATATAAAATTATAGTCATAACAAATTTCATTCAAGCATTTACTTAAACCCATAATGAGAATAAGTACTGTAAACTTACTCTTGTACCCATTACTTTAATTTTAAAAAATGATTAGTTTGCATATTTTGGTACCATATTATAAATCATAATTAAACTAGAGGATAAAGGCTATGCAGTTATTTTTGTTCAGAAATCAAAATGAATGTAAACATAAATTAAAATAAGTAAAATAAAAAATAGTAGGTAAAAAAAAGATACATTTTTTTAACCTATTCTAAAAAATTTAAAAATTATTAGGTAATTATGCAACGTTAAATGAATAAAATAAGATAGATGGGACAGTTTGACATAAATATTAATAATCAGAGGGCAATTTGACACAATTATAGATAAGGGGTGATAGTTAAACATAAAAATTGAAGATCAAGAAATCATGTTGACACAAATGCAGAGATTAACGGGCTTACACAAATGCAAAGTTTAGGGAGCATTTTCACATTAAAAATGAAAAAAAAATTAATGAAAACTAACGGAGAAAGCAATTTAATACACATGTTTAAATTTGGGGGAACTACAATTACATTTCATAATTCAAGGGATATTTTGACACTAATGACATATTTTATTGAGAATTTATTGATTATAATTAAAGGAGGGCAAAAATCAAGACATTGTGTATTTTTAGGGTGTTTTTAGAATTTTCTTTTTACTCATCATCTCTGCCGGAAAACTTGCCATGCCTATAAGCCATGTATTAAATTGTAGCAAGGAAAAAAAAAAAGATATTAAAAAGTTAAAATCAAATATAAAAGAGATTCATGTCTCAAGTGTTGAGTCTTTTCCACAATTTCTGTCCCTGAAAATCGACGTGGTCGGTCGGTAAACTGAACCTACAAATAAGATCTGTTACTGATTGATGTTCAGCCCTAGATGCAATCACAAATTTCAAATCAAATTCTCTAAAGATCCTTTTAAGTCCTCATATTGTTATACAAATGGAAATTATCCAAACACAAATCTTAAATTTCAACGCAAAATGATATGTTGGCAACCTAACAGCTTATAAAAAACAAATGAGATGAATTTAAAAAAAAAAAAAAAAAAGACAAAAAGAAATTTATAAAAAAGAGGTCATTCACCTCATTATTTATCAAATATAAATAAAGTTGAAACTTGACTTAAAAATCCTAAGAGGTCATTAATATTTACTCAAAAAAACCCAAAATAACCCATACTCAAAATCCTACAATTAAGAACTACAAGAGATTTGAACCCTCAAGTAGATAGCTCGATAAGTCAAATCTTAATTTCCCTCAAATCCAAATTTCTCTTGAACGACATGAGTAAATTTTACATTATTATAGTAGGAATTAAAAGTTTTTCACTTGTGCTAAGGAATTATAATTAGAGGTTATTCTTATCATCATGATTGGGGCGAACTTAAAATAATAAACTCATATGCTATCAAAGTGTAATATAGGATATTGGGTGTAGAATATTTCCTAAATTAATATACATATTTTTCTCAACAGATGCATATATAAGAATAGATAAGAATCCATTTAAACTCTTAAGTCCAAAAAAAACTGATTTGAGTCTCATAAAATCAATGACACGTATCTAGCACAAGCAAATTTCATCATCTCATATAATTCTCAATTTTAACATGAACATTTTAATAGGAATATATGGCTTTTATTTGAAGTCCAGGAAAATGGGCTACTGAAATTTCAGACAAAGCTTAATTGTAACTAAAAATCATGTTCGTTCATGTATACAACATATTAATTCTTATAAATTTATAATTATATAGTTTTCTTCTTCCTGCTAAGAAGTTGAAGCACGGACTGTGCAGTACAATAAGCAATGGCCTGAACAGTGACCATAGGATTAACCCCCAAGGCAGTTGGGAACACACTTGTGTCCGCCACAAACAGCCCCTCCACCTCCCAAGTCTCCCCCATCGGATTCACTGCCGACGTCTCCGCCGCCACCCCCATCCGACAGCTCCCCATCTGATGCGCCGAACATATCGGCCACTGCAGCCCTCTCATCTCCCTCCCACTCTCCTCCTTCACAAACCTTTCCAACTCACGGTAGCTCTCTCTCTTCACGTTTATGCTATTCCCTTTCCCATGATGCGTCCCGATCTCCTCCGCTCCCGCCGCCGCCAATATCCTCAGCACCTTCTCCACTCCCCTCTTCAGATTCTCCTCATCCCCGGCCTCTAGCCGGTAACTGATTCCGTTCTCTGAGTTCACCGTCCCAGACCCTTTATCCCTGGCCAGCGCAAACACATGAGCTGTTCTCGAGAATCTCCGCATCCGATCTTTCAGGTCCTTGCCAGAAACCCATGGCATTAGGATGGAGAACATGCCAGGGTGAAGCGCCGGCGTCTGTATCACTGTGCCATATCCGGACTTGTCAAACTCCGCAACCACCGTCGACATGGCCGTCATGATCCCTCCTTCGTAGCTCTTCTTCTCGGGCAAGAACGAATTTTCGGGGAAGTAGCCCCACGCCATCGCCACCGGGTGGAGATGCAAGTGCTTCCCGATGTTAGGGTTTCGCAGACCGCTCTGTTTCAACAGTGTCGGAGTTCTCAACGCGCCACAAGCAATCACTGTAACCCTAGACTCAACAACGCAGATATCCTTCCCTCCTTTGCGGTTTTCGAATTCGAAAGCCACCCCGGTCGCCGTGTTCCTCTGTCTCCCTCTCTTCCTATGATGCAATACTTTTACGGCTTTACATCCTGGGAGAATCAGGCCTTTCCCAGACTCCACGAGGTCCAAAAGCCACGTCTCTGAAGTGCCCTTTTTCCTTCCGTCTTTGCAGCCGAGACAGCACCAGCCGCAGTAATGATCCGAAGGTGCATTTCGAGGGATGTTTTGCACGGGATACCCCAATTCCTTACACCCTTTTCTAAGAACAGCGTTGTTGAATCCCTCTTCCTCAATCTCCGATTGAACTTGCATTCTTTCGCATACAACATCCAAAGCCTCTTGGTAAAGTTTGCTCCCAAAGAGTTCAATCTCATGTTCGTCACACCATTCGTTGATCACGTGCTGGGGTGTCCGAATCGAAGCCGACCAGTTGATCGTCGATCCACCGCCGACAGTGGACCCCGCCAGCAACAGGATGCTCATGTCTTCAGTTGTCATGAGACCGTTTGACAAATACATCTCATCCATGGTGTGACCTTCTAGAAGCGTCAGATTCTTCCTTGCGTAGTAGTTTCCTCTCTCCAAAACAAGCACCTTGTAACCCGCCCTCGCTAAAACTCCGGCCACCACCCCACCTCCGGAGCCCGACCCGACCACCACGGCATCGCATCGGATGGTGAGAAAAGGGTCGGATATGGAGCTCGGTGCCTCATTATAATTTGAAATCCGGCGAAGAAGTACAGCGGACGGATATCGTCGTTTCGTGTGGATTCCATGTCGTTTTAGCGTGTCGATTAGGGTTAGGTCATTAGGTAGGGTTTTGAGATCGACAATGCCTCTATAGAGTGGTCCATGTAAGAGAAGTTCTTGTTCATGTTGTTGTTGTTGTTCATGGTCTTGAAGTTTCAGGGGTTTTTGGAGAATGAATTCTGGGTCAGGTCCGGGGTAGCCAATAGCTGTCCATGAGGGGTTGTGATCCTTCATATCATCCACCTGAAAAGTTGAAATAATACACACAATTTAATTGATTAATGAACAGTCGCTTTCATTTCTATCACATAATTTGGGAGATACCCGATCTATGAGAAAAACATATATACATACATATATATATAATTTTATATATGTATATTTGGCTGATCTGTATTTAGATATTGTTTAGTTATTGGTCAATTATAAGGTCTATTTCGGAACAGATAAAAGGTAATTATTCTTTATTATAGACCCCCTGTAGTCGTGTTTTTTTTCTGTATTTATTATTGCTGTCTGCTAAATTTTTATTTTTGTTTCCCTTAAATTTTTTTTGTCGCTAAACAAAAGTTTGAATTTGTCATGCTGCTAATAATACCTAGAAATATTTGCGATACTACGGCCAATAAAATGCAGAACTAATACACTTTTGAAAGTTAACATGAAGAACTGTACGATATCAATTAATATGATAAATGATATAATGTTACCTTTTATAATTATTACTAATATTCAAAGATAATTTAAACATGATAAGGTCTGATTATCGTCTAAAAGCAATAGCTATACTATTAATGAAAGCTTTTTCCCTAGGAAAAAAAACAGTAATATAATTAATAAAAAGAGCATCTTTCTAACAACGACAATTGCAATATGAAGATTTTTACCCAAAAAAAAAATATGTATGAAGATGGATATGAAGTACCAACAATATTAATTTTCAGTATTAGTGGATGGACTAACAAAAGCGTTTATTTCAACATTTTGAAAACTTACAAATAAATTTAAGTTTAGTCTCATACCTGACAACTTGTTTGGTACATCAGGTTAAACCTATTTTTAATCTTAGTTTTTATCTATTTAAAAAAAAAATCAAAATTTACACTTATTTTTATAAATCAATTAACTTAACTTAAAAATTCCAATTCAAATCGGCACACCAAATCCAAACTAACATTTTTGTACAATAGAATTTATAACTTTTTATTTATAAATTACTGAAATGATCAATTAATTTCAAAATAACATTTTTCTATGATACAAGTCATTTTATTAATACAATTTGAAATAATATTAAATTACACTTAAATTTACGTAAAATTATATATATATATATATATATATATATATACTATTGGTTACATGTATTCTGAATGTAGCTACCGCCTACCGAATGAAAGACTCATATTGTAATCTCGACTTCTTGAATTAAACACAGCCAAGGAATGTTGACTTCCAAATTGGGACAGTGGAAGACGTTTTAAAATTCGTAAAATATTCAGATAGGTAAATAGTCCCTGTTGTCCCACTTCTGCCTCTCTATCTGTCCCTTCTAGGCTGGCACTGACTCTTTTGATACTTGTGTATATTACATAGAGAAATATTTTTCTTTCCCTTTGACTTTTGTATCTTTTTTACCAGATGATTTTTTTTTTTTTTTTACCAGTTTATTTATTCGGGCAGTTGGAATGTCTCTGTTCCGTACATATTTGTTTTTTATTTTTTTAAATAATTAAAACATAATTTGGTGTATTTATATAACAATATATCCTGTATTCTAAATTTATTTGGAAAGTATTTATTAGCCGTAATTTGAATCTCATCAATTATTTGCCATAGTTAATAATCAATTATATTGTAACTAAAACAACAACGTCGAAAATGCCCTTAATAGAAAAAGAAAAATAGTTTTAAAAAAACGGGAAGAAAATTTTTTTTTCTTCAGAAATACCTTTTTCTTCGACTTTTCTCTTTTCTCTTTTTCTTTTTTTATTAGTTTCAGTGTTAAAAAAAAATTATTTTTTTAAGTGTATATATAACGAAAAAATAAATACTAACTGCTCTAGTATAAATTCAACACACCATAAGGTCAGCAGCATTTATGGAATGAGGTCTAAAATAAACAGTACCCCAGTAAAGGGTATATTTATGTAAATTATCTCTTTTTAACTTTTTAAGATGGAATATTTTTATCTGCGGGTAAAATATACTAACACAAACATATGTAGGGTAGAAAGTAGTTAGTTGAGCCAGATTAGGTTTCATTGTGATTTGGACATATCAATATCTGCATCGTACATAGATTTCTCAAACCTAATTAATGCTCTTGTACAGAAACAGTATGTGAATTGATATTAAGAGTAGTTTAGGGTTTTTACACTTGTAATTTTGATTGTTAGAGTCGTAGAGTTTATTATGAGAGAGGTTAATGAAAAAAAAAAAATGAAAGAGTTTTGAGTGTGAGCTAGTTTTTCTTATAAATTTCTTAATTATCATAGTGAATTATTATAACAGTTAAAACAATTATTATTATTTCATATTAAAGCGAACATATCTATATATCTATAAATCTAGTGTGGTGATGTTTCATTTATTTTTCTTCTTAATTTTTACATATTGCTCCCTATTATAAATATAAAATTGGGACGTTAATTTATGGCTTTTTTTAAAAAAAAATTTGGTCATCGAAGGGAAGGAAAATAAAATGAAAACAAGGGAAGAAATATATACATAATATATATATATATATATATATATATATATATACCTGAGTGAAGAAAACGAGGAGGGTGAGAAGCTTGAGAGACTTGTAAAGCAAGCGAAGAAGGAAAAAGTAACTGTGAGACCAAGACCTGAGAATTTGTTCACGAGTGGAAGGAGAGAGACTTGGGAAGCTCTGAAAGTAAGGGAAAGTGGAGGAGAGGCTTGCCATTCCGCAGAGAATGAACGTTCCGTACCACGTTGACAACGCCCACAATGCCAGTTTCAACAGCCACTTCTTTGGGTGTTTCAGTCTCTCACTTATCATCCCACCCAACTACATACAAACCCACCACCATCTCTTCTTTATATTTGCAATGTATTATATTTATTTTTTATATTACATAATTTTCTTATTAATTAAACTTGAACAACAAAAGTGATGTATTACATATATGTGAAAGGCGACTGGAAAATTAAGTACTTGGAAAGAAAAAGGAAAATAATTTTTAAGTAAGAAATATATAAAATAGAATATGAAAGAAAAACTTGAAAAACAAAATTGAAATGACAGTCGACTAGAACACATGGGGGAAAAAATGATTTTAAATAAGAAACATATTAGGAAAGAAAGACTAAAATCATGATATTTCAGCTAATTTTGTCAAAATGATTATGCGGTTTTTTTAATCTAATAATTTTTTTATGAAAATAATAAAATTTCATGTTATGTTATATATAGATATATGTGGATATAATATATGTATGTATGTATATATATATATATATAATGCTAAAAAAAGAAAAAAAGAGTTGTAACTTACACGTTGTGGGGTTGCAGCCATAGAAGCAGAAGTGGAATAGAACTTGAGGAGGGCTTCATCGGCGGTGAGGCGGGAGACGTCGACGGAAGGCAAGAAGGTGTCGGAGAGAGCCGTGAGAGACTCCATTTGGCGAGAACTCAGAGAGTTTTGGTAAACCGTACTGGTTGTATGATTATGATTATCATTCCCTACAACAACTCTATGATCTTCAAAACTACTTGTAGCAACAATATTAATCTTAATGTCCCTACGCAACTCCATCTCCATCTCCATTTCTGTTAAGTATTCTTCAAAGTAACGCCAATATTATTATTATTAGTATTATTGTGATCTCTTGCACTCTTTTGATAATCCATTAAATATGACTACTATTTAAAATTGTCTACAATATGTACGAAAATGGTATAAATCTAGGAGAAGTAGGTTTATAATACAGCCCACAGGAAATGGAAATTGAATTAATTCTTTTATTTTTTCTTACAAAAAAAAAAACTTAAAAGCTAGAGGATAAAAAATAATAATAAAATCGATTGAGACTGACATAGAGCGAGAATACGTGGAAGAAATGAGAAGCGGAATAAGAGAAAAATAGTGCAAAGTGTTGACAATGCAGTGAAGTGGTGGAGGCAGATTAATTTATTAAAGGAAGAAGCCAAGATAAGCTTTCATTAATATCTTGGTGCAACTTGCAACAAATAACGCTACCCTCTTTAATTATTAAAAGCCCCCCATCTGGCCACCATATTTATTTATTTATTTTCTTTTCATTTATTTAATTTTCTCGTCGATTGTATATCTTTTAGTAGTAATCCTTGTCCACTACTAGACTAATCACAACTTCATAACCACATAAATGTGTTAATAGAACGTTCAAGAATTTATTGCGTGGGTCATTTTGGACGTCTAATCTCCTATATGGTTATATGTTATCAATTATATTAGCTAGTGGTGCCAAGGTAATATTCCTTTTTTTTTTTCCTCTGTCCCCAATAGTCAGAAGCTTCAGCTTATTCGTAAATGATCTGGTCCTATTCTGTCGGTTTGAAAGCAATTTATATTTATGTTATTTTATTTTATTTTTTAAAAATTTCTATTCTTTAGGTATATATATAGTGATTGTTAATATAATTTACTAGTAATTTTATATTTAACTTCATAATGTGATATATAGGATTTCAATCTCCTTCTTTTATTTTATATATATATATATATATATATATATATTATATGCTTACGTTGTTTAGCAGGATTAAAAAGAAAGAAGGAAAAAGAGAGAAATTAAGGAAAGGATCATACTTTACTCCATTATTGAAGTAACTTTCTAGAGATGACAAGGGATGTGTAGGACTAAGGATGGTTAATATAAGTGCTATTTAGACAAAATAACACAACTGTACTGTTTAGATGACATTGTAGAAATTGCATATCATATAAAAATAATCATAAAGAAAATAATAGACACAATTATAAGATAAAAATCACGGATGTTGAATACGCGAGTTTGAATATATATGAGAACTTTATTAACAATAAATTACAGTTACAAAACATTAGAATTTTACTATGCTTCAAAACTATATTAATTCAGAACCACGTTATCTTCTCGTTCAATGACTCTCCTACGGACTTGCAATTATACTCCAAGTCAGCAGCTTGCCTTCGTCCAACTAGCCTACTCCAAGCTTGGTTGCTCGCCATTGGATCCTCGATGTACTTCAAGATTTGATCTGCCTTCAGAAATGCTCTTTTTTCATTTCTCTCTGTTAAAAGCTCGAAAACATGATTCTCATCAAGAGATCACTTAAATAACAAACTCCTAGATATGATAATGTGTATAGGTTCATTGTCACGAACCAAAACTGGGTATGGTGACGTAGAGAATTAATTAAAAAAATTCCTAATTAAAATCATCAGATAAATAAAACATACATAATACTCTAGAATTCTCGCACACTTTTTATAATATTTCCATTTTAACCACTTTTGGAAAACTTATCAGATTATTGGACCAGAGAATAATTTGTCCTAGAGTCCACCAATTTTATATTAATGAAAACTATCAAGTAGTTTTTTTAATTAAAACAATGATCATTCCAAAATACTAAGTTTTTCACCACAAAACAGGTTTGAAAATTCAACATCTGATATCATCACATAAACAAACAAAACAGGAATAAAAGTATAGACATCCAAAACCCAATCCAGAGAGAGAGAGAGAGTTAAGTTTACAAGTCTTGGAAAAATAAATGATTGAAAATAATAGTATAGATAGATAACCTCTAAATCACTGTGGCCTTGACGTCACACTCTTCTACTCGGTACTACTCCTAGCACCTCCTTGGGGAAGGGGGGTGGGGGAGTGCAACCAGCTCAATAGGATACAGTTGACTCAATTAAAATAATTAGTTCGAAAAGAGTTAAGCTAGAGCAAAATAAAACAAAACAATGTTTAAATGAAAATATGTAAAGAAATAAATGCAATAATGTAATTCGCTAAACATAAATAGACTTATTGGTACTAGTCTGACAACAACCGATCGGTAACAAGACATTATCTTAGTATTTGAACAAGGTTTTCAAGTAAAACTATCAACCGCTGATATCGAATAGTTTTTGACACCTCATCTTTAACACACTTGGACAATTATGCTAAGTCTCAAAGCATTTCACTTGAGTCTCAAAATAATGCATCTACAAATGTATACTGTTGACGCAACACACTTGATGCATATATATGCTCTCCATTTAAAATATTTTTTAAATCACTTTATTTTTTAAATGATTTTTAAAACATGGAATTGATAAAGCAAAATTCATATATGAGGGGGTTAGTGTATCTTACCTCTTCGGCAAAATAAATCTACTATTAACTTCATGTGTAACGAGACTTATCGCTCCGATCACTAAAACCTTAAATCAAACCATACAAATAATCTAAGTATCCCGCATAAACTCAACTCCTTAATAATACTAGACATCAGCCTTAATTGGTGTACTTTAAATAATATTGCATTAAAATATCACTATTTCTCAATTTACATACAAACTGTAAAAACTCATATTAGGGTTTAAAATATCATTATTTGAGATTAAAACAGTAAAACGGAGCTGATTGGACTTAAACAAGGTCCTTGCAGGTATTCTACCTCTATCAAGTTGACCGGCTCTACAGGTCTGGTTGACCGGACAAGGACAGAATATCTTGTCCTGTTATGTGGATGTCCAGTCGATCGGAAAAGGTGTCTGATTGACTAAACCGTAGTAGAATAGAGAGTTCCCAACATCGGTCCAACTTGCAAATAGTTCCAAATCCAATTCAAAACAACTCCAGACATCCATAATAGAATATAAACAATTCCCCTAACCTAAACGACTAGAATCAAACTCAAAATCATCAAAATCCACTTTGAAAATCCAAGTTTTTGAAACTAACAAAAATACGAATTTCAAAACTGAAAATCAAGCTATTTGAATCAAAAAACGAGTTTAAAATGAATCTACAAAGTTTAGGAACTCGAGGTTTAAGTGTTTAGAGGCTCGGGGTTAATTTTAAGTTTTTTTTTTCCTAAAAGTTTTGTGAAAGTGAGTGAGGGGAGATGCTCGGCAAAACAAGGGAGTGACAGGGATAGGGGTTGAGAGGGAGATGGAGCAAGGAAGTGAGAGGAGATTTGGGAAAACTGAAAAATGAAGCGGGAGGTGGGTTTAAATAATCAAACAAACCCAAGGGAGTGGGAAATCGGATGCTGAGGTGAGTTGAAGGCCGAAATCAGCTTTGCGACTGTAGGGGAATCTTGGCTAGCTTGGGTGGTTAACTAACTTGCAAGCGTCCGTTCGACCAGTAAAAATGTTCAATTAACCGGTCAAAGGCATTTTTGTAATTTTGCAAAAGTTCAGGAGCAAAAATTTAATTTTCTAATAATACTTTTAAAACCTCAAAAACATAATTTTTAATGTAGTTAATTATTTAAAAACACATTTTAGCACACTAATTAATTAATTTTAATATAATTAATCTCAATTTATTCCAACGGGCATTACAGCTGTACCCACCTAAAAGAAATTTCGTCCTCAAAATTTAAACATACCTCCGACTGAAAATAAATAAGGATAATGCTCATGCATGTTAGACTCTAACTTCCAAGTCACTTCTTCAGCACCGTGGTGTTGCCACAACACTTTAACTAATGGAATCTCACATCGGAGTAAGTTCTTCATTTTTCGATCACTACTACAGAATGTGGATTCCACGACGGTTTTTAACCGTCGTGGAAGAAATCCACGACGGTTCTCCAACCGTCGTGGAATCCAGAGTCGTGGAATCTTTTAATATTCAACAACGGTCTTTTTCCCGTCGTCGAATAGGTGAAATAGGGCCAAAAAATGGATAATTTAGAACCATACCACAATGGTTTTTGATGAAAAAAACCGTCGTGGAATTAAATGTACCACGACGGTTCTTGCGAGCCACCGTCGTGGTTGATTGGTCTACGATGACGGATTTTATCAACTCACCATCGTGGTATGTAGTATACCACGACGGTTATTTTATGTCACCGTTGTGATATACTACATACCACGACGGTGATTTGTTAGAAACCATCTTGGTAGACCAATCTACCACGACGGTTTATGTGAGCCACCGTCGTGGTAGTTCTCCTTACAACGACGTAGCTCTATGGTCTGTTAAAACCGTCGTGGTATATTGCTCTACCACGACGGTTTATATATTTCACCGTCGTGGTATGTAGTATACCACGACGGTTATTTTATGTCACCGTCGTGGTATACTACATACCACGACGGTGATTTGTTTTAAACCATTTTGTAGACCAATCTACCACGACGGTTTATGTGATTCACCGTCGTGGTAGTTCTCCTTACAACGACGGTGGCTCTATGTTATGTTGAAACTGTCGTGGTATATTGCTCTACCACGACGGTCTATATATTTAACCGTCGTGGTAGGTTATGTACCACGACGGTGCTTTTATAAACCGTCGTGTTATTTGTAATTCCACGACGGTTTCTGTTGAATACCGTCGTGGTATGTTGTCAAGTAAACAAAACAAATTACAAATCATTCATTTTGAATACCAGTTCATTTATTCATCCCACGGATTAATTACACAGCCAAGAATAAAAAAATAACAAAACTGACATGGCAAATAAAATGTCACAATGTACAAAAAAATTAAATATAACGCCTATACAAAATTCAACAGCATGCTAATGTGCTCAATATTGTATGAAGCGCATGACATATATAGTCCACTCCTGCCTAACCAAATTCAAATCAGCTTCTGTATAAGACGTCTTGTTTTGAAGTAGAGCAAGGCCATCGACGGTCAAGCATATTTCTCGCATGAACCCCAATACAAAATAGCCGCATTGCACATTTCCTTATTGTATAGGACAGCGAGCAGTCTGAATCAACGTCTGGCAGTTGCGTCGCTTTGTTATTCCTCGTCCCACCAGCAACTTCCAATCGTTTAGTGCCCTAACAGTTTAACAAATATCAATACATCCGGTGGTACAACAACAAGAATATCAATCTAATCATTAATACCAACATCAAAGAATACTTACAACGTAATTAGCTGTTGAAAATCTTCACCCGGATCGTTTCCAAGAGGATTAAAATAGAGGACCGAGTCATCCCACGGATTAATAACAGCCAATATCCAATGTTGGCCGCTGTTATATGGCATGAGAACAAGCCTTCCCCTTGGTGTGTTTGTTATGATCCGGATGATATTGTCGGCTCTCTCTCTAATGTACGCTACGCGATCTACATTCTGTTGCACTGGCGAGACAAGGAATGGAGAAACAAAGTCGTAACGCTGATCCATTCCAGCTTTTGCACAACAATCCGCTAGATAGTTGCAAAATAATTAATTCAAACTTGCAGCCCGAAAATAATTGTAATACAGTATCACCATTCTAATTGGAACAATAAGTCTTGTTTACGAAAAAAACCATTACCTGATGTAAACCATTATACTGCTTGCAGTTATTTCTTGAAAAGAAATGAAATGGTATACATCTTCATACCCAATATATATGGGCATGTCATCAGCATTGACAGACTGTTGTTGTGGGCACGCGATCTGGGTACCGTCAGTCAAGCACCATTGTGCGTAGTTCGCCAGCGGTCTCATATCAACCGGAATGGTATCAAAGTCAAACCTCAGTTCTTCTTCACCGGTTTGCTGTTGTACCTCCGGTTCTGAGTGTGGTTTCTTCCTCCCAGCTCTCTTCTTTATTCGTTTGGTTCCCTTTGCAGTTGGCTCGGGAGCTTGACTGGGACCTCGACTGGCCTGGCTTAAACTGCTTTGCAGGACGATGTTTTTTTTGGGCCACGTAACAAACCCCCCGATGGCCTCTTCAATATAGGTGGCTTCATCCGTCGGAATCGGAAGGAGTGCACGTTTAATTTTTGGGACGCTGATTGTCACACGCACATTCCCCTCGCCTAATGGAATCCCATGGACTTTGTCGGTTGGAACACAGTCCATGTATGCCCTGCCAATTGCAATAAGAACTTCTCCACCATTAATGACATCAGTCAAGAAAAGCTGGCATTCCTTACTTTCATTAGGCATGGGCTGCTGATCCGACGGGCCGGCTTCATTCTCATTGAGGGTGCAACTAGCCTTGAAACTGTTGTGTTGATCAACAGCAGGTTGGGATGCTTCCTCAGCCATCGTCTCACGGTTGATACCGTGCTTTGCACAAAGTTCCTGCACCGTTCTTTCCAAGACAACCAACTGTCGTTTCATGTAGGAGACTTCAGGATTCTCCCTCGATATATTCATGGCATTGTAGTATTGCGCCTGCGTGACAAATTTTGACTGCCCACGAATACGACCGGAATGCTCGACATTGCCCAAAGACTTGGTCAAAATGTCCTCCGTACCCACGGATTCGAAGCTGCCTTGCGTCTGTTGTTGTGTTAAATCGTCCTATAACAAATACACAATATGTTATTGAGCCCGTAAACATAATGGAGACAATCGTAGCCGAATATCAAAAATATTTCGTATACTTACTATTGTGTCGCCAATAATTTTAACCGACGGATTCTTGTACTCTCCATCGGGTTTGAGACGCGTGTCCCGCCAAATAAAATGTCGGGCAGCATATTTCCCCGTCTTCTCGAACTGCAGTTTAGCAATTAAACATAAGAAACATACATAAAACACGTAATGTGAATTAACCAATTATTGAGTTGAAGTTGTTTGGCAAAGTAATTAACGTACAATTTCTTGATCGCGTTTCCTATATCCGTCACGGCCTGTCGTAGATCCGTATTTGCTCTTTTTCCTGATCTCAGTTCCTTGTTGGGAAAGCCGCTTGAAATCAGCCGTCTGTCGATACGTAATAAACCTTTCCCAATCGTCCTGGCTGATGGTTGGGTAATTTCGAACCACTTTGGCCGGTCGTTGCTAAACGGTTTCTTCGTGGATATGATCCCTAACAAAGGCTTGGTACAGATCATATCTGAAACCCTTCACCGACTCCCCACATGACTTCAAAACCTGTTTTTTGTGCGATTCGTCAACAGTGAATGAAGTGACTACTTCCAACCACACTCGTTCTTTCCTCGGTTCCAAATCAGCACTTCTGAAATCAGCAATCCAAATGGGAATGTGCTCCCGAGCAAGCACTCCAACCCAACTCTGTAATTCATCACCTCCCTTGCCTAATAGTTGCCCTTTCGCGTCAAATGAAATCGGAATTCGTTCTCCCCTCGTCCTAACAACGTGCACTCTTTTAAGGAGAGTTGCTCGTCTTTTTCCATCTTCATCAGCATTGAATCTTGGTGTGTTTGTTCGTCGTGGTTTTGCAGCTTGAGTTTGGGTTGAGCAATCCTCCTCGTGAGAGTTTTGACATTGTTAATCAATCTGAAAAAAAACTGCAACACGAACCGTTATAAACAAAGCATCATTGACATTAAATCATTACAAAGGCCGTGGTTCTGAAACACATTACTATCCAAACATATAACGAACAAAAACATATAATGAACAAAATCATGACCTTTTAACCTAAAAATGCCCAAAGCCGAGCCAAACACATCCAATTTAAGGAACTCTAAAACTAAATATCAAACAAATTAAGAGGCATTTAATCAAACGTGTTATCAACCTAAGCCTTACCCAACTATTTAAAATAAACCTAAATGACTGAGACAATCAACATCAAGAAATGAATATTTTCGCAAACCACATTCATATGCTTTATGTTGTAACAAACAGAAATTTCCCAAACTTGAAATTTAGACAAGCAATATAGAGTTCAACTTACCGGCGTGTAGAGCATGGGCACGGGCAGATTGGTATCTAGTCTAGGCCAACACGGGTTGTGGGCGGCGATAGAAACTTGGAAATGACCGAAAAACCTTGGCGTTGGTGGAGGATGACGTCGTGGATTTTGAGCGAGGAATGGAGTGTCAGATGATTGTAAAAGACAGTCGATGGAGTCGGATGAGAGAATTTTTTTTGGGCAAACTTGAGATTTGAGTAGTGAGTGAAAAGATGAGCAGAGGTTTCGAATGAAATGGGTTGGGGAAAATGGTGTCTGTTTGGGTTTTATTAAATGCGGGAAAAATTTAACCTATTCCCAAAAATTTTAAAAGAGCCGCCTTAAGCCTACCATGACGGTCTTTAAAAAACCGTCGTGGAAAGAATTCAAATTTCGAGGCCTACCACGACGGTCTTTTGGTTCGACCGTCGTGGTAGACTTCATGGACGGATTCCACGACGGCCATGCACAAAAACCGTCGTGGTAGAGGAGCATTAAAATAAAATAATACCACGACGGTTTTTATATTGACCGTCGTGGTATAGATTTACCACGACGGTCAATACAAAAACCGACGTGGTATCTACCATGATGGTCGTTTTGTTTCGACCGTCGTGGTAGACTTCATGGACGGATTCCACAATGGCCATGCACAAAAAACGTCGTGGTAGAGGAGCATGAAAATAAAATAATACCACGATGGTTTTCGTATTGACCGTCGTGGTATAGAATTACGGGGCCGGCTAAATTGAAAAGGGTTTTGTATATACCACGACGGTCTTTTAAGAAAACCGTCGTGGTATATCAATATATCACGACGGTCCTCATGAAGACCGTCGTGGTATATCAATATATCACGACGGTCCTCATGAAGACCGTCGTGGTATATGAGATACCACGACGGTCTTTGAAAAAGACCATCGTGGTATCTTTCGAACATGCAAAATTTGTTTTCAACTTTATACCGTAATCCAGATAAGCGGCCAATCCTGATAGTTGTGCAATTATTCACCACTGTTGTTATATGCTTCCATACACTTTTGCATGTATAAATAATCAATGATACATATTTCTCGCGTAAATAAAAACCCGTATCGAAATGTTTACAACGTAAGAAACGTGAAATTGTATGTTAAGCAATTTTTTCCTTCTTTTTTTTGGGCTTCTCGACACATGTCCACTCGACGTCCAATCGAAGTAAGTGTGAAACGTCGTCGTCAAAATCATCAATCTCATCCACCGGTGGCAAACCCTTTGTAAAAGGTGGAATGTCGGTGCAATCTTCAATATCTTCTTGGCCATCCTGGATTGATCTTGGCTTCATTGGCACAGCCAAAGATAACTCTAAATTTGCAGGATCCGTTGTATAAAATACTTGTACCGCTTGTGACGCCATGATGAAAGGATCATTTTTGTAGCCCAATCGCCTAAAGTCCACTACTGTCATGCCGTCACTATCAACCTTAATATAATTATTGTCAGCCCACTTGCATTTAAATAGGGCTATTCGCAAGCCGCAATAATCAAGTTCCCAAATATCTTCAATGAACCCAAAGTAATTCATGGAACTATATACCGGATTCTTGTCCTTTGCGGATGAAATATGCATAGACTCGGCCCGAAGTGTGACACCACTATTCTGTACGGGATGCTTCTCATCTCTTGCCCGAGTGTAGAAGGAGTGGCCATTCACCAAATACGATGTATATCTTGTGACTATCGATGATGGACCTCTGGATAGCTTCATTACGTCCTGTGAAACGCCTTGCTTCATATGCAAATATTTTCTTATCCACTCCCGAAATGACTGATTCTGCTCTTCTTGAAACCACTTCTCACTTCTTCCTTTTCTTGGATTCGCAACTCTTAATTCCGCCATATGAACTTGAAAGAAAGGCTTCATTTCCTTAGCATTGTGCAGAACATACAAACATGTTTTTTCTCATTTATCTTGATTTACCGGTGAATGAACGGCCACAGAGAGTCCTTTCGATATAAATGGCCCGCTCGTTGGCAACCCTATTGGGTCCGCGTTGGACAAATACTCAGAACAAAATTCAACAGCTTCCTCGGATATGTAGTTTTCCACTATACAACCCTCCGGTCTATTTCGGTTCTTCACATATCCCTTCAAAACCTTCATGTACCTTTCAAAAGGATACATCCACCTCAAATACACCGGACCACATAACTTAACTTCCCGAACTAAGTGCACACAAAGATGGATCATTATATCAAAAAAGGATGGTGGAAAATACTTCTCAAGCAGGCACAAGGTCATAACCAATTCCGATTGTAGCGAATCTAACATCATTGGATCAATTACCTTGGAGCATATCGAATTGAAGAATGAGCATAACTTTGTAATTGAGTATCTCACATCTTTTGTTAAAACTCCCCGCAAAGCAAGTGGTAATAATTGTTGCATCAAGATATGACAATCATGTGATTTCATTCCAACGAGTCACAAATCTTTCATCGAAACCAACCGCTTGAAGTTAGAAGAGTACCCACTTGGCACTTTCACGGAAGCAAGCCACTCACAAAGCTTTCTCTTTTCGTGTCTAGATAATGTGTGCTTCGCCGGTGGTAAGTAAGTGCCGTTCGATCTTTTATCGGGGAGCAAATTCGGTCTAATCTTCATCTCTTTAAGGTCCAACCGTGCCTTTTCACCATCTTTAGTCTTATTTTGAATGTCAAGCAACGTGCCCACTATCGACTCACAGACGTTTTTCTCAATATGCATAACGTCTAAGCAATGCCGAGCGTAAAATGACTTCCAATATGGAAGTTCATAGAAAATTGACTTCTTCTTCCAAGGGCCATCGATAGCTGGATCCTTATGTTTTCTCTTTCCCAAAACTACCTTGACATCTTTAACCATCTCAAAAACATCTTCGCCAGTCAAAATCCGAGGAGCGATTCTTTCTTCGGTATTACCATCAAAAGCCTTCTTCTGTTTGCGATAGCGATGATTTTTTGGCAAGAACCTCCGATGACCAAGGTAAACGGTTTTCCTACCGTATTTCAACCTGATCGAAGATGTTTCCTTCATACAAGCGGAACAACCTATAGAACTCTTCACAGGATAACCAGATAGGTTGCCAAGTGCAGGAAAGTCATTAATTGACCAAATCAACATTGCGCGAAGATTGAACGTATCTTGACGGTAAGAATCTCTTACTTGTAAACCATCATCCCACAACCTGTTTAGGTCATCGATTAATGGTGCCAAGTAAACATCAATATCATTCCCTGGTTGTTGAGGGCCTGATATCAATAATGTCAACATCAAGAACTTCCGCTTCATGCAAACGTCTGGAGGGAGATTGTAGTTGACAAGTATGACTGGCCAGGTACTATGCCGACTACTCATGTTACTGTACGGGTTTATTCCATCCGTCGACAAACCGAGACGTAAATTCCTTGGTTCTGCACTAAAGTCTGGATGATTGTCATCAAAGGTCTTCCATTGCGGTGCATCGGCCGGATGCCTAAGCTTGCCATCGTCAACACGTGTATCGTGATGCCATGTCAAACTCTTAGCATGTTTTGCATTACGGAATAAACGGCGGAAACGTGGAGCTGGTGGAATGTACCATAACACCTTCACCGGCACTCCTTTACTACCATTCGATGGAATCTTGCCCTTCTTCCATCTTGACTCATTACAAACCGGACATTCATCTAAATCTTCATTTTCTTTCCGATAAAGTACGCAATCGTTTGGACAAGCATGTATCTTTTCGTATTCCATTCCCAACGTGCTCAAAGTCTTTTTCACCTCGTACATACTAGGTGGCACTTTGTTATCCGCCGGTAGAACATCTTTTAGAAAAGCTAAAAGAGTCATGAAACTAGAATTCGTCCACCCTCCCGACGCTTTCATATTCCATAATTTAACGAATGCCCCTAATTTTGTATATTTTGTACACCCGACGTACAAGGGCATTTCGGCATCATTAATCATTTCCTCAAATAACTCCGGACGGTGCACAAAGTTTTCTTCCAAATCATTTATCATATTGTACATAGATTCACCACCGGCTTCCTCCACAATAGGCTCCTTATCTTTAGTACTAGTCTTACTATACTTAAAACCGACGAAATCTTCACCATGTAAATACCATGTTTGGTAAGAACAAATAATCCCATAAGCAAGCAAATGCCCTCTAACATCATCAATTGAATGGGATCTATGATTACCGCAAACTTGACACGGACACCGAATCTTATCGTCTTGTGTATGAGCTTTAGCAAATGACAAAAATTCTTCGACACCATCTTCATATGCTTTAGACAATCTATCAAACCATATCCATTTCCTATCCATGATTAGCGCGCAAATCCTAAATCAATCAATAAAAGTTCTCGATAAGTCAATATAAGGTGTGCATCTTTTTAAAATTTTGGCATGAATATCATTAATTGCATGCACTTAATTCATAGCTAGTTATATATAAAGACACCCGGCTCATACATTAAATAAATCAACAATATATTTACTAAATTAAAACTCCAAAAAACATAACAAAACTAAAAATACCATTATAAATTAAAAACCGGCCCGGGTTATTTAGCTAAAAAAAACAAACTATAAATACAGCGTAATATATAGGATTTATATATAAATAAATTTTTTTAAATATTTAACTAAAAAATCCAAACTAATTTAAATAAAACCAAATTAAAAATACATTGATCGTCATGAGATCACTTAATTAATTAAACACTTTGCAGTATACAACATATCAAAAGCAATCCAAAAAATTACAAATTAAAATTTATATAATCTGGCCGGGTTCGTAAATAAAAAAATAATACAGAGGAAAACAACTTCCTTGTTTAGTTAATTTGTGTCATCATGACTTACAAAAACGACGGGAGAGTAGTAGAGGCGGTGGGTGGCACCCAACAGCAGTGTATGGAACTGTTGTCGGAGCAATCTGATATGATTTTGGTTCACAGTAGCAGCTCTATCAATGTGGGAAAAACAGGGCAACTCTATCTGATGTATGACTGAAAAAAAGTACGATGTTTCTACCACGGTTTTATGGATATCGTCGTGGAAGAATGGGATTGAACGACGGTTTTTAGACAACCGTCGTGTAATCCACGGCACTACCACGACGGTTCTATACAACCGTCGTGTAATAATCGAGATATTCCATGACGGTTCCCATAAACCGTCGTGGAATATAAACTTCCATGACGGTTTTACACGACCGTCGTGGAAATACAATATTCCACGACGGGTTTAAACAACCGTGGTGGAAATCTAAAATTCCACGATGGTTTTTGGCTGCCACTTTTTGTTCCGTGTTTTTGCCATCGTTTCCATGACGGTTTTTAAAAAACAGTCGTCCAATCTCCGTCGTGGAAGTGACATTCTGTAGTAGTGGATTGAGAATTTAAATAGGGGCCTTAGTTAAGACATGTCCTTTTGGATCGTTACATCATACCATTGGATGACGGTATTTGGATCAAGCTGACATTTGCACAGCATCAATACGTGGAATATATCATGTACGTGGGACAACTAGGGTGGTAGGGCAAATCAGTAAGCAACGACACCAACATGCTACATGATCTGGAAGGATCCAATGTACCTTAGAGCTAGCTTCACTTTGATTCCAAAACACATAATACCCTTGCCTGGAGATGCCCTTAATAGAATGTAATCACCTTCCTCAAACTTTAGCGGTTTATGTCACTGAGCAACATAACTCTTTTAACTGCTTTGGGTTACTCGCATGCTTTCTTGTATGACAGGGATCTTCTTGAGTCTAATAGAGAGTCGTTCCTTGGGTTCTAGGCAACAAACTAGTGATCTAAATGGTCTCCTATAAAGTGCTTGGAATGGCGCCATCCTGATGTTGGACTGATAGCTATTATTATAAAAAAATTCGGCCAAATGCAGGTACGTCTTCCAATTTCCACCAAAATCTAAAATGCAAGCACGAAGCATATTCTCGAGAATCTGAATAACTCATTTCAGACTGCAGCACTGAAGTTCAACTTGGCTCTCAATGCCTCTTGGAAACTCCTCCAATATCTAGCATTGAAGCGTGTGTCACAATCTTTAGCAGTTTTGATGTCTAGTTTGCATGTTTTCCCAAGGTTCAACAACCAAGGGCTCTGATACCAAATCTGTCACAACCCAAAACCGGGTATGGAGATGTGGTGGTATTTAATTAAAAATAATTTGTAATTAAAATAATCAAATAAATAAAACACATAATATTCTGGAACTCACTCACACTTTTTATAAAATTCTTATTTTAACCACTTTTGGAAAACATATTAGAGTATTATGCCAGATAACAATTTGTCCTAGAGTCTTCCGTCAAGTAGTTTTTTTTTTAATTAAAACAGTAGTCATTCTGAAATACTAGGTTTTTCACAAGAAAAAATGTTTTAAAATTCAACCTTCGGTATCGTCACTCAAACAAACAAAAATGGAAATAAAAGTACAGATATCCAAAACTTAGTCCAGAGAGAGAGTTAAGTTTACATACCTAGGAAAAATAAATGACTAAAAATACATAGATAACCACTGAATCACAGTGGCCTTGACGTCACACCTTTCTATTTTGCAATACTTTTAGCACCTCCTTTTGGATTTTACAATACTTTTAGCACCTCCTTTTGGGTGGGTGGGGGGATGGGATAGGGATGGAGGTAACTAGCTCAGTAGGATACAATTGACTCAATTAAAATAATTAGTTCAAAAAGAGTTAGGATGGGCAAAATAAAACAAAACAATGTTTAAATGAAAATGTATAAAGAAATAAATATAGTAATATAATTTGCTAAACATAAATAGACTTAGTGGTACTAGCCTGATAACAACCAATCGATAACTAGACATTATCTTAGTATCTGAACAAGACTTTCAGGCAAAACTATCAATGGCCGATATCTAATCAGACAGTGTTTGAAACCTTATTTTTAACAAAATTGGACAATTACACCATCTCAGAGCATCTCAATTAAGTCTCTCAAAATAATGTATCTATATATATATACTCTTTGACCCAAAACTTTTAATACATATATATAATCTCCATTTAAAATAATTTTTGAATTACTTTATTTTCGAATGATTTTTAAAACGAGGAATTCATAAAGCAACATTCATAAAAGTAGGGTTAGCGTATCCTACCTCTTCGGAAAAATAAATCTACTATTAACTTCACGTATACCGAGGCCCCTCATTCTAATCACCAAAACCTTAAATCAAACCACATAGATAATCTAACTATCTGATATAAACTCAATCGTTAATTATACTAAACATTGGCCTTAATTAGTGTGCTTTGAATAATACTATATTAAAATATCAATATTTGTCAAATAATATGCAAAATATTAAAACTCGTATTAGGGTTTAAAACATCATTATTTGAGTTTAAAGTAGTAAAACAGGACTGACTGGACTTAAACAAGGTCCCTGTAGGTATTCTGCCTATGTTCGATTGATTCGTTTTGTAGGTTTGATTGACCAAATAAGGACAGAATGTCCTATCGTGTTCTATGGCGCTCTAGTCGACCAGAGAAGGTGTCTGGTTCTCTGGTCGACTAAACCATTGGGAATAAAGAGTTCCTAGCTTTAGCCCAACCTACAAATATTCTAAAATCCAATTCCAAACAACTCTTGATATCTAGAACAGAATATAAACAATTCCCAGAGCCTAAACAACTAGAATCAAACTTAGAATCATCCAAATCCATCAAAATCCACTTTGAAAATCCAAGTTTATGAAACTAAAAAAAATACGAATTTTAAAGCTGAAAATCAAGTTATTCGAATCAAAGAACAAGTTTAAAATGAACCTACAAAGTTTAGGAACTCAGGGTTTTAGTGTTTAGAGGCTCAGGTCTAGTTTTTTGTTTGTTTTTCTGAAACTTTTGTGAGGGTGAGCGAGGGGAGAGGCTCGGCAAACAATGGAGTGACAGGGAGATTGGTCGAGAGGGAGAGGGAGCAACGGAGAGAGAGGAGATTTGGGAAAACTGAAAAATGAAGCAGATGGTTCGTTTAAATAGACTAACAAACCCAAGGGAGGGGAATATTTTGCAGGATTGGGTAGTTAATTGACTTGTAGGCATCCAGTCGATTGATAAAAAGGTTCGGACGACTGGTTAGGGGCATTTTGGTTAAATTTTTAAAAGTTCAAGAGTAAAAATGTAATTTTAAAAAAATACTTTTAAAACCTCAAAAACATAATTTTAAATGCAGTTTAATTATTTTAAAACATATTTTAGCACACTAATTAATCCACTTTAGCATAATTAATTTCTATTAATTCCTATGGGCGTCGCATTCATCCCAATAAATCTAGGGCGGGAAGAGCAGAAAATCTTGCTCAGAAACGGATTTATTTGTATTAAATCTTGCTCAGATAAATAACTATGGCTTTTAGATTGATTTGTTAGAACTTGATAAATTACAAAATATCTCGAATCTTAAAAAAAAAAAAAAAAAGTTACCGATAGTTGACTCCAAAAAAGAAAAATACCAACACAAGCTTTTCGCGTTTCAAGTGAAAAGGGAGTCAAATTGCAAAGATAGTTAAACAATATACTTTTGTATCAAGATCTAGTAATAAATGAGAACTTAAGCTGGGTGTTAATTTTATTGGAATTTGCTTAAACAATTCATTCATTATACTAGCGTCATATGATATATATTTATGTTTACATTTATATTTTGTCCACCTTGAGTGTTTTCTGTTTTCCATATTTTTCTATATTAATCAGCTCATTTAAACTTGTACTATAGCTAGTGACAAACCCTTATCAATTTTATCTTACTAAAATATTCCTAAATCAATCTGAACTTGTTTTACGTCATCTCGACAATAAATAATTAGACACCCTCTGTGGTGGATATTTCTCTTTGAATAACTATAGCGCGACTAATTAATTAAACAAAGTTGAAACTTAATTTTATATATATATATATATATATATATATATATACATATGAATAAGTCGCTTACGTTTGATGCAGAATATGGCAGCTAGTGATCGCGACTCATGATGAGTATCATATACCGTATAAACTAAATAATTAAAAATAATTTCCATTAATAAAAGTCTGCTATGCCTCATATACAATATTCCAACCTTCCTTATCTTCTAGAATTTATGATTAAATTTAATCAATCTTCAAGAAAAAAAAAATACAAATAAAAATCCTTCTCAGAGACCACTTCATATGATTAACAATTGTCTTGTTTGCTAAACATCTTTTTGATAGACATAAAAGTCAAATGGATTAACCTTGAATATCTATATATGTAGAATAATAATAGAATCATTACACTTAACAAAATGACAAAAATTAATATAATTCTAAATGAAACCTAATTCCTTGCGTAACTTACACTGATATGTTTTAAAATCAATAAGCAGATCATTTATTCATAGTTAAAAATTAGAGCACTAATTCTATATCACTAAAAGTAGTAAATTTCACGAAGAAAAAAAAAAACAATAAAACATACAAAGTTTTAATTTAAGATTATGTTTTGTTTTAGTCATTGTAGTAATTTATGATGATTATCAAGAAATTTACAGGAGAATTAATAGAGCATCCTCATACTTCTCAGTGTTTTTTTTTTTCCGTCTCTAATAATCATCTTAATAAGAATACCCCCAATTTATAAAGAAAAATTACACAATCGAAATCACATGTGTGGAAACCCAAAATAATACTTGTAACGAATAACCTGCCAATCTGTGTTCATAAGGTCAAATTCCGTATTATATTTGTAAAGGATATTTTTACGTAGAATAGTAACTAGACTTCACAATTTAACATTCATGCCAATTTAACCTTCTAATTAAATTTGCATTTTTCTTTAAGTTCACGAACAATATAATGTTCAAAATCCTTGCTACAATTACCTTTAAATTTGATTCCTACTTCATCAAAACTTCCATCTAATAAAGCGAAGAGAAAAGATATATATATATATATATATATATATATATTATATTGAATTAAAAAAAAAGGTTTTGGAAATTCATAGTGAAATGGCAACTGGGCTCCATTTTTAGTTCGGTTCACGGAGGCTATTTATCATCCCCTGGTCCCTTTAATATATATCCCAAAGTCTATAGTTTCGCCATATACATATATATATATATATATATATATTATTTACACACGTGCAGAAACCTTTTTGTTGAGTAATAGCTTTTTTTTTTTTTTTTTTACACAGTTAATCTACGCGCCATGTGCTCTACATTCGTCAATATACAGGTGCATTCTATATGCACGAATGAGTCATTCTACATTAAGAGACCGCCGTTTGTAACAACATTTTCACACGAAATTTTACGACTTAACTCCAATATCTCAAATCTATATCTTACTTTTTCTCTTTTTCATTTTCAAAAAACTCAAATTTTAAAATTCTATATAATTGTCGTATTTCAAGTCAAATTGAGATTTTTTTTTTATATCATACATAATGATAAGATAAACGAAATAAAATTCATACTATAGATTGTTTCTAAACACATTTCAAACTTTTATAATATATTTTATATCACTGCTCACTTCCAATTGATATTTCAACTAAAAACACATTTTAATTCCAACTTACAAAACTCAAACTCCAACCATTATTCCAAAAAGACCATAAGTTTAACTACATAAACCAAATCATTTTTTTAGAAGAGAAAATAAAAAATTGTCACTCTAATATCATCCTATAGGATCGATCTACCCAGATATAAGTTTGGTGTCTCGTTAAAATCTTCTTTTTTTTTTCTCCAGAAAAACGCAAAATAATAAAAAGAAAATCTGACAGTGGGAACAAGATGCAGGAGCACAAAAAAAATTACCAAAAAAGTGTGAAAGAAATCTATAAAATAAAATAATATAAAAACCCGTTCATGTCCCTCTAGAGCAAGTTGAGAATAAAGAGGATGGAACAAAGAACCACCATTG
The DNA here is from genome assembly GCA_025413025.1 of Ficus hispida. Taxonomy (NCBI): domain Eukaryota; kingdom Viridiplantae; phylum Streptophyta; class Magnoliopsida; order Rosales; family Moraceae; genus Ficus; species Ficus hispida. The sequence continues at coordinate 17,065,278 of CM046372.1, forward strand.
AAGTTAACGATGCTTCGTGAAAATTATGAGACCCTTACTATAAAGTCCTCGGCATAGTGTTTAGAATAAAACCATCTATTTCTAAAACATCTAAGGAACTTTAGCTGCGATTTGTGTGGAAAAGATTGACAACTTAAATGGGGTTTGATAACTCTATGAAATAGAGTTATTTAATATATTTTTAAGCTTATTAATTATTGTTATTTCAAGATAATATGCCTTAGTTTTAGTATTTTATATAATTCTAATTAGTTTGTTTTAGTTAAACGACGGGTAAAGAGTTGTAGATAATTTTGATTTTTAGCATATTTCTAAGTTTAATTTTGTGTTGCCACTACAGCTGGAGCCCACGATGTCAAAAGAGTGGAGGCCCACTGGGTTAAAGGAGATAATAAAATTGGTAGCTGAAATGCATCAGATTACTGCAGCAATACTATAGCAATGCCACATCAAAGTTATACCAATGAAGAATTAAAGTAAAAGCATGTGGACCCCAATCTTGCCTTACAGCTGGCAAAGACTCATTTGCTCATTATGTTTGTGCATGACAGCTATGAAAAGGTTACCAATCTTAGCAACCAAGAGGGCACGTGGAGCTAGGGCATAGTTGGGGGAGAATGACATAAAAAGGGAAAGTTAACAAAGAAAGGGGCAACCGTTTTCTGTGTGAAAAAAGAAGAAGGTAGAGCCGTTTTTGGGCAAGGAGAAAAGGAAAAAGAGGAAGACGACGGAAAGCTCAGAGAAGAAGGAGATAGGAAGATATTTTGTTTGTGCTGAAGATCTCTCCAATTTTTCAGTTCCTTCTAAACCTTTTCTTAATCTTTTGATTTTTCATTGGAATGATGAATCTATGGATTAAGACTTATATTTGTGATTTCTGTAACTTGAACATGAACTAAATCCTCTAGCTAGAATTATTGATGGAACCAAGGTTGCAATGAAGATTTAGATGTGAATTTTATTTGGGCTATTCAAGTGCTTGTTATTGCTTAATTTCTATTGATTGATTAGCCATCAATTGGTAGAATATACAAACTAGAATTAATTCTGGGAAGGTTAATTTTGGTTGGATTTAACTTGGATAATATAAGTGAATGATATATGAATATATTGTTTTCTTGTACAACACATTAAAATTGTTGCTTAATGTTATGTTTGGAAAACTAAGATGCATAGGGATATGTTAATTTTGGTTTGAAGAACTGGAAGCACGACATCTCTTGGAAGAGGATTGCATAGAATTTTAGTTGACTGGATAACTTTGCTACAGCATTTCCTACAGCATTTGTGGTCAGATTTGTAACTAAAGGGAAATTAATAATTCTAGCCATCATCCATCATTGATTCACAATCTAAGCCTTTGATATTGTCACGTTTTATCTTTTGTTTGTATTTTTTAATTACACCCATTCATTTATATTCAGTTTTTATAATTTTAGTATTCAAATCAATTCCCAATTCGTTTTAAACCGATTGTTTTCTATAATTAATTTTTGATAATTTAATCCCTATGGATACGATACTCTACTTACTACTATATTACTTGTTCGATTACGTGCACTTGCGTAGTATCTTCGCATACATATTTTGGGCGAACAAGTTTTTTGGCGCCGTTGCCGGGGATTGTGATTATCGAAAATTTATATTATAGGAACCAATTTTTTTCATTTATTTTGCTTTTCTCAACTGTAATCAATTCTGGTTGTTTCTTTGTAGGCGTGGTTCTCTTGCATGAACAGGCCGAGGGACACAGATTTGGTTACCTTAGATCCGAAAATTGAAAGAACTTTCAGAGCAAGAAGAAGAGAACAACTAGGTGCCACTAGAATGGAAGAAAGGGCTGAAGGCGTAGTATTGAACAATAATGTCAACAATGCTGCAGCAATGGCAGATGACAGAGACAGGGCAATAAGGGATTATGCTGTCCCTATGTTGCACGGGCTGCATCCTAGTATTGTTAGACCAGAAATTCAAGCCCAACAATTTGAGTTGAAGCCTGTGATGTTTCAGATGCTCCAAACAGTGGGTCAATTCAACGGGATGCCTACTGAAGATCCTCATTTACACCTGAGATTGTTTATGGAAGTGAGTGATTCCTTCAAGCTTCATGGTGTAACTGAAGAAGCACTTCGACTCAAATTATTTCCTTATTCTCTACAAGACAGAGTAGAGCCTGGTTGAACTCTTTGCCACCAGATTCAGTAGCAACATGGAATGATTTGGCTGAAAAATTTTTAGTGAAGTATTTCCTCCGAACAAAAATGCCAAACTACGGAATGACATCACATCGTTTCAGCAAGTAGATGGAGAAGCTCTCTATGAAGCTTGGGAGTGTTTTAAAGAGTTGCTTAGAAAATGCCCATACCACGAACTCCCCTATTGGATCCAAATGGAGACTTTTTATAATGGTCTTGATGCTCAAACTCGGAGTATGGTGGATGCGTCTGCAAATGGAGCCCTTTTGATGAAGTCTTACAATGAATCTTACAAGATTTTGGATAGAATGTCTAATAACAACTATCAGTGGCCTACAGCTTTGACAGCTCAAGTATCTTTATTGTCCAACATGAGGTAGATGCCGTTACAGCTCATGAGAGTTTCTACAGGAAGGCGTGTAGCGGGAGTTCATGAGGTAGATGCCGTTACAGCTTTGACAGCTCAAGTATCTTCATTGTCCAACATATTGAAGTCCATGAATATGGCAGCAGGGGCAAGTTCGGTGCAGGTAGTTGATGTTGTGTGTGTTTATTGTGGTGAGGGTGATTCATTTGAGAATTGCCCAGCCAACCCAGCTTCAGTTTGTTATGTGAATAATTTCAACATGAATAAAATTCCATATTCCAACACTTACAACCCAAGGTGGAGGGAGCATTCGAATTTTTCATGGAGTAATTAAGGAGTTAATTCTTCAGCTGGGCCTAGCAAACCCACACATCCTCCGGGTTTTCAACAACAGCAACAAAGACATCCACCTCAAGAACAACCAAACTCCATCAAGGCACTGCTCAAGGAATACATGGCGAAGAATGATGTGATTATTTAGAATCAATCAACCCTCATTCAGAGTCAAGCTGCATCATTGAGAACGTTGGAGAATCAAGTTGGGCAGTTAGCGAATGTTCTGAGCAATTGACCTCAAGTATCACTTCCTAGTGATACAGAAAACCCCCAGAAGAGATGGTAAGGAGCATTGTAAAGCTATCACACTTCGTAATGGCAGACAAATTGAACAACCAGTTCAACAACCTGCTAAAGAAGCAGAACCCTCTTCAATCCAAAGTCAGCCAAGTCCACAATCAGAAATTGAAACAGATAAAAATGCTACAGCAAAGTCACAACAATGCTACAGCAAAGAAAATCAGGATGATGTAGTAGAGCGAAATGCTATAGCAAAGCTACAGCAGAGCAGATCAGAGAGACCTCCACCACCATTTCTGCAACGATTTCATAATCAAAAGCAGGACAAGCAATTTAGAAAGTTTCTAGACGTGTTCTAGCAACTATACATCAACATTCCATTTGTGGAAGCTTTGGAATAGATGCCTAGCTATGTTAAACTCATGAAGGACATTCTTTTGAAGAAACGAAGGCTAGGTGAGTTCGAGATGGTGGCACTAACTGAAGAATGCAGTGCGATATTGAAAAACAAACTGCCACCTAAGCTGGAAGATCCTGGCAGTTTCACCATACCATGCTCTATTGGGAACCGGTACTTTGGAAGGGCATTATATGACCTAGGAGCAAGTATAAATCTGATGCCCATGTCTATCTTTAAAAAGCTGGGAATTGGGGAAGCAAGACCTACAACAGTCATTCCCTAATTAGCTGATAGGTCATTTGCTCATCCAGAAGGGAAAATTGAAGATGTGCTCGTGAAGGTGGACAAATTTATTTTTCTAGTGGATTTCATTGTTATGGAATATGAAGCAGACAAGGAGGTGCCGATTATTCTGGGAAGACCATTTTTGGCCACAGGCAGAACATTAATAGATGTGCAGAAAGGCGAGTTGACTATGAGAGTTCATGATCAGCGGGTTACTTTCAACGTATTTCAGGCGATGCATTTTGCTGATGATGTTGAGGAATGTTCGGCCATCACTGTTTTGGATTCACTAATGGTTGGGGAATTTGAGAAGTCATGCTCTACTAAACTAACAAAGGAAGATGATCTGGCTAATACTGAAGTAGATGAGGGAACCAATCATAATCAAGTCTTCTGGATGGAGAGCAAGCATACAACAGCTAGAGTTGGGAAGCAATTTGAGTCAAGAAAGGACCCTTAAATCACATGAATCATCTGTCGAAGAACCACCTACTTTAGAACTAAAACCTCTACCTACACACTTGAGGGATAGTGGTAGCAGAAAGAAAAAGCAAAAAAAAATTTGGATTCACAGGACATCGTCTGCACTTTGGAGGTTTTGCTATAGAAAAAATTATTTGTTAGAAAGACATGCGGCAGAGAACTTAGGGAGAACTTTCAAAGTTAATGGACAGCAACTTAAGCATTACTGGGGTGACGGTTTCAGCCGTCAGAAAACCTCCATCTCACTACAAGATACCTGAACTACTGCATAGTCAGGCTGATGACTCTAAAACAAGCACTTGAGGGCGGCAACCCTACATTCTCAATTTCTTAAATTACATTTGATTTGCTACTTCTGTTGATTTTCTGTTCAATTTTTGTTCCATTATGTTCTTAAGTTTTTATTTTTCTTTTCATTTCTTTGGTGCAAGGTTTGCAGCAGATTCTGGTGATTTTGCTACAGCATTTCTTTATGATGAATCAGTTTGCTCCAGCAAAGCTGCAGCAAATTCGGGCAGAACTGGGGAGCAATCTGTATTAAAATGCTGCGCGATTGCTACAGCAAAGCTGCAGCAATTCAAAAAAAAAAAGGGAGGTTTTATTTCTTTATTTACCTATCTCGATATATATATATAATCATATAATAGGAAACCCTATAGGGCCCCATTTTTCCTCTTGTTTCTTCTTTTGTGCCGACGCTGCACCACCTCGTTTTAGCCAAACCACCGTTCCGCCGACTAAGCCAGTAGATTGAGTCAGCTACCCAGCCCACACCGACACACTAACTCTACCACTGACCAACTCACGCTGAGCCAGTCCACCTCACTACCAGCTGCCCGGCCCATACAGCGCCAATACCAGTGACCCATCAAATCAGGGAGTTTCTACCTTTCTTTTTTTCTTTGTTTTATAGTATTATGTTCTGTTTTGTTGTGTTTTGTTTTATTTTGTTCCAGTAGTGAGGACACTGGTTAGTTTAAGTTTGGGGGTGTTTTGTTGGTTAAGTTTGTTTTAGTTTTAGATGATATGGTTTTGTTCTGTGTTTCTATTTTTGTTATTTTTGGGGGGTGTTATTTTTTTGGTTTGATTTTTAATGATTTACTTAGTTGTTTGCAAAAATAATAAATAAATAAAATAAATAAAAAGTGTGTACAATGTCTTGGTTACATGTTAGAAATTGCTCTAGTTTGCTGCAGCATTGTTGGTTTAAGGAAATTCTATGAAGAGTAATAGCGTTTTGAATTTCTCAGAATATGGAATGAATTGGTATGAGTTGAGTATGGTTGATGTTTATTATTGCTTTGCTCTTTAAATGAGATTGCTTGAATGATGCACATTATACTATAGCTTTGCGTTTCGTTTGAAAAACTTAGAAAATTTTAAATCACGGTGAAAGTTTGGGATTTGAGAACTGATTGTATGAAACCTTCGAGGCGAAACGGTAAGAAGCCAAGTATCCTGGGATGAATTGATATGTGTTTAGAGTATGGATATTTCAAAAAGGGCTGTTATTTGAGGGTTAAAAAAAAAAAACATATTCCGCTATTTGGAATTGCCTAGTAACTAGGAGTAACATGAGCCCCATGTGTACTTTTGCGTCGAAAAGTGGTTTTGAATATGAGTAGGCTATAACAAATCTGATTAGTGACGTTGTTGAGTAACCGGGTGTCTTCATCACCGATGTTGACATTCGCATAAAAAGGTAACAGTTACATGAAGATTCAAAAAAAAAAAAAACATACACCCTATACAAAGCCTTAAGCAATAATCAGTGGAACATGTTTAATCTCAAGTGTTTGGTAAACAGCTATTAGTGGAGAAGGAGATATGCAGTCAGCCTATTGAATCTTTAACTAGGCTCAATGATCTTGGTTTGAATGACCTGAGTAATTCAAGGATGCTTAACTATAGTCACACATATACACCTTTAGAGGAGTTTCATTTGGAAGTGAATTCAGTTAGAATGGATGCTGATAATTAATGAATGCGGATTTTGACTATGAGCTGGAAATTAAGAAGCATTTCTGAGATTGGATAATCAACTTGTTTAGCATCCAGAGCAATTATCTGTTTTGTGTTTTGAGTTTTTTTTTTTTTTTTTGTGTTGTGTTTTGTGTTTATTCGGGCATTACTCGAGGACGAGCAATGATTTAAGTATGGGGGTGTGATAACTCTATTAAATAGAGTTATTTAACATGTTTTAATAAGCTTTCAAGATAATATGCCTTAGTTTTAGTATTTTATATAATTCTAATTAGTTTGTTTTAGTTAAAGGATGGGTAAAGAGTTGTAGATAATTTTGATTTTTAGTATATTTTTAAGTTTAATTTTGTGTTGCCACTACAGCTGGAGCCCACGATGTTAAAAGAGTGGAGGCCCACTGGATTAGAAGAGATGATGAAATTGGTAGCTGAAATGCATCAAATTACTACAGCAATGCTATAGCAATGTTACAACAAAGTTATACCAGTGAAGAATTAAAGTAAAAGCATGTGGACCCCAATCTTGCCTTACAGCTGGCAAAGACTCATTTGCTTCTTATGTTTGTGCATGACAGATGTGAAAAGGTTACCATTCTTTGCAACCAAGAGGGCACGTGGAGCTAGGGCATAGTTGGGGGAGAATGACATAAAAAGGGAAAGTTAACAAAGAAAGGGGCAGCCGTTTTCTGTGTGAAAAAAGAATAAGGCAGAGCCGTTTCTGGGCAAGGAGAAAAGGAAAAAGAGGGAGACGATAGAAAGCTCAGAGAAGAATGAGATATGAAGATATTTTGTTTGTGCTGAAGATCTCTCCAATTTTTCAGTTCCTTCTAAACCTTTTCTTAATCTTTTGATTTTTCGTTGGAATGATGAATCTATGGATTGAGACTTATATTTGTGATTTCTGTAACTTGAACATGAACTAAATCCTCTAGCTAGGATTATTGATAGAACCAAGATTGCAATGAAGATTTAGATGTTGAGTTAAATGTTTAGTGAATTTTATTTTGGTTATTCAAGTACTTGTTATTGCTTAATTTCTATTGATTGACTGGCCATCAATTGATAGAATATACAAACTATAATTAATTCTGAGAAGGTTAATTTTGGTTAGATTTAACTTGGATAATATAAGTGAATGATATATGAATATATTGTTTTCTTGTACAACACATTAAAATTATTACTTAATGTTATGTTTGGAAAACTGAGATGCATAGGGATATGTTAATTTTGGTTTGAAGAACTGGAAGCACGACATCTCTCGGAAGAGGATTGTGCAGAATTTTAGTTGACTGGATAACTTTGCTACAGCATTTCCTACAACATTTGTGATCAGATTTGCAACTAAGGGGAAATCAATAATTCTAGCCATCACCCATCATTGATTCACAATCTAAGCCTTTGATATTGTCACGTTTTATCTTTTGTTTGCATTTTTTAATTACACCCATTCATTTATATTCAGTTTTTGTAATTTTAGTATTCAAATCAATTCCCAATTCGTTTTAAATCAATTGTTTTCTATAATTAATTTTTGATAATTCAATCCCTGTGGATACGATACTCCACTTACTACAATATTATTTATTCGATTACGTGCATTTGTGTAGTATTTTCGTATACATATTTTTGGGCAAACAGTGTTGTATTAATCCACAGATTATGCCATTGAGATTTTCAAACTTTTTTAATCACCAAAACAAATACAGCAAACTCTGCCTCAAAAGTAAAGGAGATGTGCTGAGGATTAAAATCCCCGAGAAGGGCATTGCCGGTCATTTCTACTTAATTTTAACGCAAATTAATTTTAAAAACTGAACCTAATTTGATTATAACTTAAATATGAACCTAAATTTTAAAAGTAACTTGTATTAAAAGTAAGTAAAAATGTAGCAATTTCTTAGGCTATCACGTACAAAAAACTGTACAAATTTTGATGCATGTGAGCAAAAAAGATTCAGAGCTCAAAAATTATAAATTCTAGGGTTGATTGCACCAAAAAAAAAAAAAATCAGGAACAAATTCAAGAAGTTTAGGTGGTATCCATACAGAATAACCTTAAAATTATAGGATGATGAGAGAAAATTGCAAAGATTTTTTAGTAGAAAAACGAGCAGTAAAAAGTCAGTTCTCACAAAAAAAATCTGGAATGTTCCACTATGGATTTTCAAAAACCTTCTTCCTACGTTAATATATGCACGACGATTTTTAAAGCCATCATTGAATCCATGCGTTCAACAGTAGTTTTTGTAGATGACCGTCTTTGTGTGCTTGGATTAGATGAAGTTGTTTAATATACAGTTTGAAGCCGTGAACTAATACTTTTCAAAGTAATTGTTACCTTGTGAATAGATCTTGTTGAAGGATACTAGTTGAGGTATGTGTAATGCACTTCTTTAGTTGTAATTAAATTTTCTATAATGTTGAATACGGACGACAATATATATGCAAGAGGTAAAAATAAAAAAGAAAAATAAAACTGACAACAATCCGAAGTCAAACTTGAGAGAGAAAGAGAGAATAATAAAAGTTTAATCTTATAATGAGAGAGAACTAAATCAGGATAGGTCATGTATCGTGCATGTATCAGAGTTCTGTTAAAATTTAAGCAAAAATTTCCGATATACTAAGATCTCTACTAAATTAACAATATAGATATTATTTTATTGAAATTAAAAGTTTATGAAGAAAAATAAAAAGAATAAGAATAAGGAGTTAAAAGAACGAAAGAAAAAAAAAATACTATAACACAGATTTGAACTACTATAAAATAAATAACAGACACTAACCAGAAAAAAAAAAAAAAAAAAAAAAAAAAGGACACATATATTTTCTTTTATAAAAATTGGATTACGGGCGTTTCTGATTTTACCAAGATTGCTATTAAACCAACCATTGAGAGATTGATTTTTAAAATTAAAAAAAAAAAAAATTTGAGGATCCAACTATCGCAATCCGAAAAGTTCATAAACCAATGGTGCAAAAAGCCCAAAAGAAAAAGAATAAGAAGAACTACTTAAAATAAAAGACTGTTTTGATCAAACACCATTAAAAAAATAAAAAAATAAAAAAGAAAGAAAAGTTGTAATAAATGGTATTATTTATTGCTGTTTGTTCCAAATGTTTTTAAAACATGCTTTTTTTTTTTTTACTTTAATTATTATGTAAAAATGCTACATATATTTTTCTCTCTAAAATAGAAGTTGGAGACAAATACACATGTAAGAAAGGTCTTACATCTGGTACTAAATATACCATCCAATTCTAATCATTTATGTTTAGAAATTCGTAACAACTAGTTAAATTATTTGTAATTTTTTATTTAAAATATTATAATATAATAACTTCATAATTATAACTTATCACACAATATTAATTAAAAAATGTTACATGAGAGTCACCTAACTGATCTGATATATCACACAAAAAAATACGAATGTCGTATAGAGAGGGTATCGGATAGCAATATCTCCTTTTACATATGTATATATATGTATAGGCTTTGTCTATGGACCCCACAAATTTTTGGGGGTCCTGCCCAGCACCAGGTGGGCATGAAGTGGGCTCAGGCCCATGAATGAAGTAAACCAGTTGTTGCAGGTGAACTGATCAGTTTCTCCCTTTAGTTGGAAAAAACTAATCATTTTTTTTTAAGATAGCAAGGGTAATTTTGTAAAATCATTCCATAGAAATGATGAAGAGTTGTTGAAATAAGTGCAGCTAATGGGTATAAATGTGCTTTTACGTTTTGTCAATATTTAATATTAGGGTGAAGGTTTGTTAATGAATCATAATAGAAAGAGTAAATTTTTAAAAAATGCAAGTCTTTTTGTGTCGTTTTTGGCTATGAAGTGCCGTTTTTCTAGAAATGTTTTGGCACACACACCTCTTTCTCTGAAATCAATCAGGATAGAAGCTCTTTTCCAGCCCGGAAAAAAAAATGAAGATAGAAGCCGTACATAATATGTTTATATAAACAAACAAGTAATACACAATTAAGAAGAGAATAAAATAGAAAGTTATAAATTGAGCACGATGTAAAAGGCAACCATGAGAACCATAAAACACTGCCATATTTTCAACCTAAAACATCTTCCACTAGTCAAAAAAGGACACCACGACTGTTTTTAACTGTCGTGGTATCTTTTTCACGATGTTTTTTTAACCGTCGTGGTATCCAGGGTCGTGGAATCTATTTAGATTCCACGATAGTTTTTTAATCGTCGTGAAATAGGCAAAACTTGAGCCAAATGATGGGTAAATAGTAACTTTCCACGATGGTTTTTTCAAAAAAAAAAAAAAAACGGTCGTGGAAAGTTATCCTACCACAACGTTTTCTAAAAAAAAACCATCGTGGAATGGTCACCTACCACGATGGTTTTTTCAAAAAACCGTCGTGGTAGGTCATTCCACGAAAAAAAAAATTACTCAATTCATGCGATTTCCCATGAGTGACAAATATCGTGTGTTATCCATTATACAGCCCAGATTAAAATAATAACTAATCTTCAATTGATTTTGTGTCACAATATACAACAATTATTACAAAAACATACACTACATTACAAAACCTAATCCTCATCCAAACAATTTACAGCAATCTATAACTCAAAGCGAACCCAAACATATAAAAAATCACACAACCTAATCAAACGGATATTTTTTCGAACATGTAATGTGCAAAAATATAATAAACACATTCAAAACTTTTTTCAAGAAAATAATCACCCAAAATCACAAACACAGTCAACAATAACCTAAAATCACATTTACAGTCAACTAAATGAACTTCCATAATATGTGTGATGCAAGAGAGAGTAAGAGAGAGAGAGGCTTACTAAGTACACGGCCATGGGTGTGGTCGACTTTGTAGTGGGGTAGTCGCCGAAGGATGTGTTTCGAGGAGCAGAGAAAGAGAGAGGCCCGAGATAGAATGGAGGCGAGGTAGGAGAGAAAATGGAAGAAGGGGTCACGACGGAGGGGATGGATTTCGAAGGAGAGTTTGGATAGACGAGAGTGAAAATGCATAGGGAATGGGGGTTTTTTTATTTTTATTTTTTTTTATAAGTGGCAGATTCAAGCTATATTTAGAAAAAAAAAATTAAAAATGCACCACATATATATACCACGACGGTTTTTATAAAAAACCGTCATGGTATGTCGTAGTTTTTTTTTTATTATTAATTTAAAAAAAAAAGTGGTGGATTCACACGAAATTTTTAAAAAACAAATTTTTTTAAAATGCTAGACATACCACGATGGTTTTTCGGAAACGGTTGTGGAAAGTCTAAGTTCCACGATGGTTTTCAAAAATCGCCGTGGAAGTACTTGATAACCACGACGGTTTTTGGAAGCCTTATTCCGCACTGTGTTTTTGGCATACTTTCCACGACCGTTTTTTTAAAACGGTCGTAAAAACTCTGACGTGGAATCTGTATTTTATAGTAGTGTTCCGAAATGCAATGGTAGTTGCAAGGGGAACAAAAACAACTTCTTTATCTGATTCGAAAGAAACCTAAATTTCGGAACCAACAATTTCATTTTCCAAACACCCGTAAGAATTAGGAATGTAAAAAGGACTAAAGAACACGTTCAAGTTTAAAGATAAGAGTCACAATATTGACCTCAAGATTCTAAAGCCGTTAGCAAATTTCAGCCAAAGATCTGCCAATCGGCAAATCTCTGCTAGTTGGTTACCCTCTCTTCACTACTACAAAATGTAGATTCCATGACAGAGCTTCCACGACCGTTTTTTAAAAAAACGTCGTGGAAAATGCGGCAAAATACGGAGCGGAACAGGGTTTTTGAAAACCGTCGTGGAAGCCGAAGCTTCCATGACGGTTACAGAAAACCATCGTGGAAGCTAGAGATACCACGACGGTTAAAAAAACTGTCGTGGTATCTCAACTAAAATTTTGATTAAAAAAAAAATTTTAATTAAAAAAAAAGTCGTTGAATTTTTAAAAAAAAAATTTAAAAATTAGCTACCACGACGATTTCAAAAAACCGTCGTGGAAGCATGAATCTTCCTCGATGGTTTTTAAGAAACCGTCGTGGTAGGTACGGAGGAGAGAATTTTTCAAAAAAAAAAAATTTGAATTTTTAAATTTTCATCTACCACGACGGTTTTTTGAAAAAACGTCGTGGTAGGTATGAATGCGGGAATTTTGAAAATTTTTGAAATTGTTCAACTTTTTGGAGCGTATATTAAAATCCAAAAAAACATCATCTTTCCCACCCCATTACATTCCGAGCCTTTTTCACTCTCTAATGCAAATTCTAACTCCAAACCCAAAGCCGCACATATCCTCCCTCCATTTATCTCTCTCCACTCCCTCTCTACATTCTCGCCGCCATTCTTCTCTCTCTCTAACTCCGAGCCTTATTCCCTCTCTCTCTAGCCATCATTCCTCTCTCTCTCGCTAACTCCAAGCCTTTTTCCCTATCCCTCTTGCTGCTATTCCTCCGTCGCCTACATTCTCTACCACTCCGCCCGTACCCATGCTCGACAATCCGGTAAGTTGAAATGTATCTTGCTTGGATAAGGCACGGATTTGGGAATTTTCCGTCCAAAATGTTGATCTTGTTGATTGTGGTTATTGATTGTGAAATTTCTATCCAAAATATCAAAAATCCACAATGTTCCTTCCAAAATATTGATTTGGGAATTTTCCGTAGAAAAATGTCCAAAATCCGTCTTTTCGGTGATTGTTGATTGTCGTTATGATTTAGATTGCTTGAAAATTGATTGGGTAAGGCATGGATTTGGGAATTTTCCAGAAAAAAAGTTGATTTTGTGAGTTAAATTTTCCGGATTTGCCACCCGTGGGAAATGAAATGAATTCGCAAATTTTTTTTTTCAACGGACCCTACCATGACAGTTTTTCGGACCACCATAATAGGCGGACCTTCCACGACTGTTTTTTCAAAAAAAAAAAAAGTCGTGGTAGGTCCGCCTATCACGACGGTTTTTTACGTAGAACCGTCGTGGTATATTCTTAAATGTCCACATTTAAGCTATATTTTTTGCATATTCCACGACGGGTAAAAAACCGTCGTGGAATTTGAAAAGATTCCACGACCCTAGATTCCACGACGGTTAGAAAACCGTTGTGGAAATGTTACCACGACGGTTAAAAACTGTCGTGGTATCTACATTCTGTACTAGTTTAGGGTTTAGGGTTTAGGGTTTATACAACCCACTCCAGCTCCTTTCTCTATTTCCTCCCCTTCTATTAGAAAGTCTACCTCTTCTAAATTAAGATTTCTTTACGAGTTCAATTATCTTCCAGAAGAACAAAAAATTTCTTCTGAAGAGCTTCCCCTTATTAACCCCTATCATGCTTTCGTAAAGCCTCCTAATGTTTTGTCTAGAACCTTTAAACAGTTAGTAAAATCTTCTCCTAAACGTATCAAAGAGTCTGTCCAGTCTACTAAGTTTAGTCACTATAACCTCCTAGCCACAACACAAGAACACTTCGTGTCACTGGAGATTCCTCCAGAGTTTCCCCCACAATGGTTACAATAGGAGTATACTCACCTTCACTTTGGTGCAGTACGACTCGCCCTTACCTTTCACGGGAGAAAAAGACTTGCAGTAGCTGCTCGAATAGCACTATTGGATTCCAGACATAAGAGATACAGGGATGCTGTCATAGCAACGGTGCAAACAACGCTCAATGTAGGAACCGTTATCACAACGGTTTACCCCAACTTCTGCATGTCTATGCAAGATCTAACACTTCTGAATGCACTGAAGGTTCAGATACAGATCACAGGAATCAACATGGACCCTAACTCCATAGCATCAACTCTCCAGTACTAGATGGTGTATAGAATCCAGAACCATGCTTTGGATCTTACCCTTCCGGGAACAAATGATGCTCTACACATCATGGCAGACTCGCAGAATGCACCCATGTGCTCCCAGATTCCTCAACAGATCAGCACAGAGGAACTGAAAAGGATAATTCCGACATCCTGGATAACAAATTATGAGAAGCTTCACAGCTCTCATTCCCCTAGGTCTCTTCCCGACACAATACACGATGACTCCATCATCTCCGGAATAACACATGGAGATCATTTCCTTCAGAGCTGATGGACAACCACAATATGCAAAAGAATCCCAAACAGGACACTTTTATTGGGATGAATGCTATTGCCCGGCCTGCATCAAGGAATATAATCATGAAGATCATCCAACTAAACCCTAAAAGGTTAGCTCTGGTAAGAAGCTAAAGAAGCGCTACCAGGATGGTGACAAACAGGTTGGAACCCTCGGACAACCTTCAAGAAAGTCTGACTACATAGTCACCTACTACCCTCCTCTAAGAACAAACCAGCCGATCAAACCAACGGGATGGGATGACCAGACAGATGACCATCCAAGGAGATCACCACCGCCACCATCACCACCAGCAGTACCTAAAGTACTCTCCTGTTACAAACAGGCTCAGAAATACTTGAGGAAAGAAGGAATAAGCCTCTGCCCAGTAACTCAGCAGCCTCTTCCACAAGTTCACATGATGACGGCAACCTCATCCGAAGGAACCTCATACGAGGACACCTTCCCTACTCTCCAAGCAGCAACAACAAAGGACGGATCAGAGACTCAGCAACCAAAGGTGTTCAATCCCAAAATCGCTGAACCAGACGGTTCATGGAAGAAAGTAAGCCCAGCCGAAGCAGTTCTCAACTGGCAGTCAGAGAACCTTATTGCCCAAAATAAGGTCCTCCAAAAAATAAATCACAAGATCTCTCAGGTAGAGTCTAAGATTGATCAGTCTAACATTGGACTGATGAAATCACAGACAATTATAGAGAGACTTGAAGGACAGATCCAAGTGCTCCATCAAGAGCTCATGAGACTTGCCAAGACCTCTTCCTTCTCTAGCAGATTATTCACAGAAAGGGAATCAGAGATGAAGTCCTTACAAACCCAACTTGCTGCACTACAAAGACAAGCTCACATAGGATTCTCACCTCTAACAAGCTCAGTGCCATGGCAGTTTGCTACAATCCCAAAATAAGAACAACCTCTTCCTGTCGTTCCTCACAAGGAAGACCACATCATAAGACTCAGGAGACTTCTTGAGGAGGATGATGCTCTCAGGAAACTAAAAAGAAAACAAAAGGCAAATGAGTCAACCTCGACTCAGCTGATGGCCCAAAACCAACCACAGAATCCTTTAACCCAGATAATCGAAAGTCACTACAACCAGAAACCACCGAAGATTCAACAGGACGACTCTTCTTCACAAAAAGAAAGTGTCCCGGAAGATTCAGAAGATTCCGAATGGTCCTCTGAAGTCTCTTCACTAGAAGAGAAAGAAGAGCCAGAACCCTCAAAGCCTCTTCCTCCAATAATGATGAATCAGCCAGTAGACGAACCAACAGTAACGGAGATTTCTAAAGAAGAAGTGGAACAACCACCTCGAAGACAGAATCAAGAAGTCAGGAATACAACTTCCAATGGCAAGGTACAGACCTTCACTCTAGAAGATATCCCTCCTTCAAAATGGAGAGATAGATTCCAAGTGTTTAAGGCATACCTAGTTCTCCAATTATAAAAACCTAATGTCCAAACAAGACAGATCTTGCTTGACTTCGTGTCAAGATTACTTGGAATTCTCCAAGACTGGTGGATGGGATTAGGAAAATACAGGCAACTGATGTTCCTTCAAACAGAATCAGTTGAAGGGACATTGGCCAAAATGTATTCAGAATTCTGTGGAGAAGAAGAACAAGTAGTTGAACAAACCAGAACCGAATTCTTCAAAATGAAGTGCTGCTCCATCAACAAGAAGGATCTCGAAGTACATTTCTAGAAAATATCGAGACGCTTCTACTTGATAGGAGAACTAAACAACCCTAATCTGAAGCAAGCAGTTCTCTCCTCAGTTCCCGAACCTCTAGGAGAAGAAACCTTCAGACTGTTGTCTCTCTCGGGCAAGAAGATAACAGATATAACACTTGGTGAGCTCAGACAACTTATTTTTCGAGCTATTGATAAGATGTGCTCGCAGAATAAGTTCCTGCAAGAACACATCAAGCAGACGAAGAATCTTGAAAAGATCTGCATAACAAGGAGCTTTACACGAAGTGCCCAAATCATCCAACTCCGAGATGCACATGCAGTTCATGCCTTTCCAAGTCATCATCCAAAATCAGAAAATTCAAGAAACGAAAAGGATCCAAGAAAAGATTCTTTTCAAGGAAGAAAGGATCATGAAAATTCCTTCGCAAACGTAGGAATTTTGGAAAGAAAATATCTATGAAATGTTTCATTTGTGGAAGCAAAAAATATTTCATGAAGAACTGCCCTAAAGCAAAGTCACAGGGAATGATCACCCACATTGAAAAAGAAACAGGTCTTTCCCTTGGTGACAATGAAGTAGAGTCTCTATTCTCTACAGACGAAGAGATCAACGACCAGACTCTCTGTGTGCTACAACTTTCAGACTCTGACCAGACTTCATCAGAATCAGGATCAGACTCTGAACAGAGTCAAGCTTTCCAAATGAATGCTGTCAACCTAGCACAGAAAGCCCAGACTCCAATGATCAAAATGAAGGTAATACCTTCAAAGTATGCAAATCCAATCAGGGTTGCTGCTTTCTTTGATACAGGTGTATCATATTCCATGATAAACCCAGACATCCTATCTCCATCATACTGGAAGCAGAAGAAGCAATTCTTCAATGCCGCTAATGGAGAAGTCTTCTGTACAGAGCTCATCAGTAAGTTTATTAAATTGGAATTCTTCCTAGGATGCTCCATAATCCACAAGATTATTTGAACGAAACTCCCTGGAAAGGATCTAATTATTGGATTCGATCTGTACAGTAAGATGCCAGGATTAAAAATCATTCCACAAGGTCTGGCGTACAAGCAGAACTTCAAGATATGGGAAACACTTCCCAATTACTTCTAAATGCACCAGGATCCCTACCAGGAGATCAGAAAAGAACTGGTAAAGCACTCCTGTACTACCAGTCATTCAGAATTCCTCCAGAAGACTGACAATCCTCTTTGGAAGAATGAAGAGTTCTTCGTTACCCTTCCTTTTAAGAAGAACGAAGACATCAACCCTACCAAAGCCAGCCATCCAGGAATGAATCCTGAACATCAGAAGATGACAGAAGAAGAATGTCAACAGCTCCTACAACAAGGACTGATTGAAGAAACCACATCACCATGGCCATGCCATGCGTTTTACGTCAACAAATGCTCGGAACAGATTCGAGGTAAACAGAGGCTAGTAATCAATTATCAACCTCTCATCCATTTTCTGGCTGATAACAAATTCCCATTGCCAAACAGAAACACTCTATTTTCAAATCTTTCGAACGCAAAAATATTTTCCAAATTCTATTTGAAAGCAGGTTTCTGGCAGTTAGGAATTAGACCAGAAGATAGGTCCAAAACAGCCTTCTCCATACCCAACCATCACTATCAATGGACTGTAATGCCATTCGGCCTCAAAACAGCTCCATCACAGTTCCAGAAGGCTATGACCAGAATCTACAGCCCAATTCTAAATCAGGCCCTCATCTACATCAATGACATTCTCCTGTTTTCACCTACATAGGAGGCCCATGAAGAACTATTGGCCCAATTCAAGTCCATAACAAAAAGATACGGTGTTATGCTTGCAGAAAAGAAGATGATATTTGGACAGCCTAAAATTGAATTTTTGGGAATGACCCTTAATGATGGAAAATATGAGCCCCAAGCTCAAATAGCCCAAGAGTTAGTCAAGTTTCCAGACCAACTCACAACCAAGGTCCAAGTCCAACAATTTCTCGGAATAGTTAATTATCTTCGAGACTTTGTTCCACAGATGGCCCAGTACACAGCCCCCCCTGAACAGATGCTCAAGAAAGATCCGCCAACATGGTCTTCAGTCCATACAGAAGCGGTCTAACAACTCAAAAACAAGATGAAGTCTTTGCCACCTCTGAAGATTCCCTCAACAGGACAAAGAATACTTCAGACAGACACAAGTGACAGACATTGGGGAGCACTGCTGTACGAAAAGGATAAACAGGGTAAAAGATACATTTGCGGATACAGGAGCAGATCATTCAAAGAATCACAGCTGCACCACCATTCCACATTCAAAGAACTCCTCGCTATCAAACAAGGAATTCAGAAGTTCGAGTTCCACTTGATAGGACATCACTTCTTAGTGGAAACAGACTTTGCCGCCTCAAAAGGTATGTTAAAGTTCAAACCTAATAAAGCGGTAAATGCCGAGCTCCTTAGACAACCGCATGGTTTTCTCAGTTTTCCTTTGATATATCTCATATTAAAGGAAAAGACAATCTTATCCCTGACCTCCTCTCTCGACCATCTATAAATGTACTCACTCGCCACAACCAAACCATCCCACTCATCTTCATTATAACCGAAGCACCAAATCCAATGGCCTCTTCTTACTCATCCAATCTTGTAGCAATCCTCCCTCCTACCTTCCCGAAGGATGCTATAAAGATAACCCTCTCTAAAAATCCAAAGCAAAAAGCAATCGAACAAGCCCAACTTATCCAAAAAACCCTCATCAGGATATATGGAAACCCAATGGTCCAAGACCTCACCTTCCATCCCACATATCCTTTTGCCAAGGTTTTCCCCCTTCGAGAAGCATGGTATATGCCAAAACCGATGTCTCATTTCTTCTGGTATCTTGCCAGTTTCTATACCATTGCTATTGAAGTACACACCGTACTTCTCCTTACTTCCATTAGAAGCTTCAAACGTGACTCAAATTACCATGGATCGTACATTTCACAAATGATCCTTCTCTCATGGTTTGCTTCATTATGTATATGGGAAGAATACCTGTCCCAATAATAGAATAAATTCAAAGAAGGATACAAAGCCACAAGAGGATACCGAAATGCTTATAAACTCCCAATGGGAGTTCTGAACAAATGCTACACTATCTTCTTCATCACTCTCAACTGCCAGAAGATAGGAAAAAAGGATACAGGTTTTGCCCCACGCATTGAAACCTATAGTTCCTTAGAATGGCCTCTCTCACTTGGTAATCCACAATTCAGGCACATTGAGAAAAAGCTGTTCATCGCCAACCACACCATTCCAGATGAATGTTGGCCCAAGCCTGAAGAAGACGCTCCATGGGATCTATTCCCTGCAGGATACATGCAGAAGATAAAAAAGATTCTGGATGAAACCAATAATCCAGAACCTTCATCATCATCAATACAGGGAATACATACAGGTCTTACTCCAGATACATCATCGACAGAAGCCTCATCCTCATGGTGGAAACCGACATCAGAGTCAGACCCAGAAGCTACACAACAGCCAGGATCAACTCCTGGAATAAGCCAGTTCACCGCAACTGAATTTGCAGCCAACAAACCAGAAGCAAGTCAACCTGTACGGTTCCAGTCTGAAGGACCGTCTTTTGAAGAAGAATTCCAGTTCAGCCAGTTTACGAATAACCCATACGAGTACTCCCAACAGCCATGGGAAGACTCTCTACAATTCCAGATAGAAAACCTAGCCAAGCTAGGGATCATTGAATCACCTCCAGAGGTTACGCAAAGCTGTAAAATCCGGTATGATCTTACTCCCCCAGAAACACACACAGTACCAGTACCAAGACCAGACACCCAACAACTCTGGTTCACAGACGAAGATTGGGAAGATCTTGAAACCAGAGAAGAAATTCTCAGGATCATAGACGAGATCGAAGCCCTAGATGCTATAGACAAAGCTGCAAAAATGGAACAGGAAAGAGAAACGAAGAGACGCCACCAGTAGCATCTCAACACGTCACCCATGACGAATTCGGCCGCCCTACGTAAGAACTTACGTCAGCTCCACACAAATGTAAGCACTTACATTACCTTCCACTATCATCAACGGACAGATTCCCTTAGCCAGCTGTCCTCCACCATCTTTGTCCATATCCGTCGGCGTAATAGTATTTTGTCGGTCACATGTTTTCTACCGACTTTATTTTTTCATTTTTAGTCTGTCGGCCACATATTTTCGACCCGTGATTCTCTTTTACTTTTTATATTGTCGGCCACCTATTAGGCCCCGAATTATTAAGTTTACTGTTTTTAGTTTTAGTTTGAATTCCGGATTTGAAATCCGAAGCTTGTAATCCTTCTTATATAAGGAACTCTCCCCTTCCTCGAGAAGGTAGAGTCTGATAGAGAGTTATAAATAAAAAATCCCCCTTTCAGTAATATTTTTCCAGAATCCCAATAATGTCTAGTTAAACCTCTCTCTGGTATACTTTAGGAATCCCTGTATAGGTTATAATCCTGAGTAATGATCCAAGGGTAAGACTATTGCTGATGCTATATCAGTCATCACACTAGTCTAACTAGTATAGTAGATGTCCCTTGAGATTTCCTGCTAATCATCTTTCCTTATTAGAATTAGCTGTCTTGATTAATAGGAAGACCCGAAAGCTCCGAAAGGATGTTCGTGCTCGCCCAGGCTAGGTGTGCCGCTAAGAGCCAACACATTTAATAGGAGTTTCTTGAGTCCCTCCTTGAGGTTAGACAGAGAGCTCTAATAAGTTCTTGAGATGCTTAGCATCGATCTTTCGACTTGATCTTCGACTTTGCATTCTCTTTCTTGCAATGCCTCAACGCAGAATGGACATCTATATCCTAGTTAGGCTAGGCGTCCAGGAAAGTGGTATCAGAATAGTTGATGATGGTTTCCTGCTACGTACATTAGCAGCTAGGAAGCAGACATATCTGCCATGTTCAGTAGTTTTCATATATTGATCATCATCGTCAGTTCAGTATCTAGAAATTATAATTTAGTATGGCCAATTTATAAGTTCACTTGATTCCTTCTCTTGAAAGTTCTTTATGGTGAATTATCCGTAGGTTTGTATGTGTTTCTTATCTTGTGTATACCAAAAGAAAGATAAAAAGAAATGACCCGGCCCTTCCTCTTTTTTTTTTAGGAAAGCACATGAATGACACAACTTTAACACAAAAAAAATTAACATTAAATCAATATGACACAAAATTGAATTAAGTTAATTAAAATTTATATCATATTAGTTAAGAATATAGAATTTGTTTCATGTTAGTCAATAAATGAAAAAAAAAGTTATTCAGATAAATTTCTCCTTCTTTTTAATGATAAATTTCTCTTTTATGATCATTAAATAAGACTGGAAGTGGTGCTTGCAATTTATCAAAAATTATGACCGCACCTCGTTGAAATTATATTTGCATGTAAGGTAAAAATGATCATTAAATAAGACTGCAATTGGTGCATTTGCAATTTATCAAAAATAAATAAAAAAGAATGGTGCCTTTGCATATGGATATACAAAATAATTAATTATATATAAATACACTACCGTACAGAAGTCCTGATGGGAGCAATAATCGTCTTATTTTGTATATTGTAATAAGTATTAATCGTACATGTAATTTTTTTTATTTAAAAAATATTATAATATGAACTATTTAAAATTATTGATAAAGAAAATTATGATCGCTAAAAATTGTTTAAAATTAATGAATTATTATAATAACGTAAAAAAAAAATACCACATACAAATTCTAGTGTATATATACATATATTGATCAGATTCCTATACATTGATCAGAGTCCTTCGGCACATATTTATTTGCGTGGTGGCCAACTCATTAAACAATAAGTAGAAGAAATAAATCTACTTGGATTGTATATATGTGTATATGTATTTATGGCTTGGACCAAGGTAATAATATAGTAGGGCTCGTAGCCAACCAAAGAATTGAACTTCAATATATTTTGTGAATGTATATATATTTGCAGCAAAGTTTGTCACCCACCAAAGCTTGTTTCATGAAATAATTGAATTATTATTTTCTTGAATGAATTAATACACTAATTTATCCAGCTCATCTGAAATATACGTCTTCTGTACACTTTCACGTCCACACATGCCAGTCATTTCGATCGCGGGACCTGCTGAACTGATCTTCCGACATGTTCCCCTCATCTCCATACACGGTCTCATCTCTCTCCTCCAAGGCATTTATGTCATAACTACAATTCCTATTCAGCCACACCAAACACACACACACACACACACACACACACACACACACACATGTATTATATATGTATATTGGTTGAAAATATGTGCTATGCAGATATGCATATTATCTTGATAAATTAGACACAATTGAGAAAATGTGTCTACATAGCAGAAAAGTAAAAGAATAAATAATTTTACATATTTTAAAATTAAGAAAAAAATTAAGAAAAACTAACAAAAGGACTACCATGAAAAAAATATACTAAAATGAAATTAGAAAAATAAATTATAGCATATAACATATCTTTAACTATTCAAAGTGATAATAGGTTTTTAAAATTAATTATTTGTTTGCAATTTTATTCCTCTCCTGCTATATCATTGGCGGATTTCACGACGGCAGTGGAGGATCTCAGCGGTGGATGTTGCGGTTGCAACAGAGCTTCGGCCATTGAGCTCTGGCAAACTCGTGATTCACGCGAAGAGGGCGGCCTCTGTGACGAAGCTTTCATAGAGACGGCGTGATGACCTTAGATCCTTGACGGTGTATGGCGACGACACTAGGCTTGGGATAGGAGCTACGTTGGTGAGTTTGGGTGTGCGATCTCCATCTCTATCGTAAGATCCGTTAGTGTCTCCGACGACAACAATCTCCTTCTCTGAGCTCCATCGGTGTCTCGGTGACATGGTCAGTGTCAGATCTAGATCTAGATTTAGGTTTTTTTTTTTTTTTTTTTTTTTTTTTTTTTTTTTTCAATTTCGTATAAAAGAATTATTAATTAATAAAAGGAAGATTTTATTTGCACCCTTAATATTTATAAATACCCTCATAGAATCATTAAAGATTCTTATTATACTTTTATCCTATAATAAAATTACCTTAAAACACATTAACAATGCTTACAAACGTACATATAAATATTAATATTCTTTTTTTAATAAAATAATTAAAAATTACACCACACTAACTATATCTGAAAATAATATTTTGAAAAGAAATTAAAAAAATATCTCTTCAAATTCAGTTAACATTAATTTCATTTTATAAACCCTAAATTGTTTTCAATCAATTTTTTCTCTTAAGAAATCTTTATAATTATGTGAAAATTTTCAGTGGAGGATTCAAGGAAACAAAAATAAAAGAAAGTTTACTTCTTGTAGAGCCAACAACTATTAAAGTATGTATTTTTTATTTTTTGATTCATTAGTTTGTGTGTTCTTTTTATTTGCTTTTGATATTTGAAAATGATTTTTTGTGATTTTTTTTTTTAATTTATTCTTCTTTTCATTTAGTTTTTCTTGCAATTTTTTTTATTATTTAGATTTGTTAATTTAGTTTAAATAAAACAAATTTAAATGGAAGTGAGTGTAGACCAGAGTTAAATATGATATTATATAAAAAGTATCTATAAAATGATAGATTTATTATATTTATATTAGAAAACAAATGCAGTATATATATAAAATAACTTTTGTTTACGAAATTGTACATAAATTAAGTTGGATTTCCTAAAGCTGAAAATAATTTAATTTACTTACACATAAGTCTAATACCCTAAATACTTGATTTAAAGATTAACAATTGGGTTTCTGCATTAATAATTGGATATGAATTTATTTTCTAAATAACTAGAGTTACTGATTTTTTATCTATTCTGGATAGTAATTTATTTTATTCGAGTCAGTAAATCCATTTTTTAACTCATAAATATTCATATTTACTAATTGAAATAAAATGGTTTGCTAAGTAAATATTGGAATTACTATTTTCAAATCAGGTAAGTATCACTATTTATTACTACATAATATATTTACTGCTTTTTTTTATAACATATGTCTACTATTTTTCCCATTTTTTTTATTTTTCAAATCATGTAAATATCACTATTTACTAGTAAATGTTATATTTTAAGTAAATATATTGCTTTTTTAATAAAATAAATTCATTTTATTTTACTTAGTAAATTCACTTACTTAGCTGTAAATGATTTTAGATTTTGCTCTAAATATTGGATTTATCATATAAAATATTTGGATTTTCATGTAAATAACACATTTATTAGAAAGAGTGGGTCTATATTGACACCTTCCATTTTACTTTTCATATACACTTTTTAAAACCACTTACTATATTAGCTTTAGAATTAAAAAATTACTAGTTAATTTCACCCCTTAGTTTTCCCAAAAATCCATTACAACTAAATTATTTGTTTATTTTTCTCCACATATAAAATCTAAACCATTGCACAATTCTTTTTTTTTTAGTATGTTTTGTTTTATTTTTCTTTCTAAAATTTTTTCTCACAAGATTTCATTTTCCTTTTTTTCTTTTTCTTTTTAGATATCCAATAAAAATTCGTCATCGGTTTATATATTGTAATAAGAATCTATGAACTTTATTTTTTGGTTTCTTCTTGAGATGATGAAAACTTGAGAATAATATACTGATTAAGCTGAGTATTCCACAAGTATGGTTGAAAATGTTATGAATTTGGTTAATATTTTTATTAAATAATTAGAAAAAGCTCACAATTCAGAGTTCGTATGAATTTCTAATAATTTCTTTCAATTATTAATAAAATGAATAACCATTCAAATCAATATATTTGATTATATATTTACATTATGTATACGTATTTAATATTTGCTTGTTATTTCTTAAAAAACAAAAAAACTAGTTATAACATAGAATTATAAAAACTATAGAAAAATAGGAATAATAACAAACAAAGTAAAAGAATCTTTGCTTTGAAAAAATATCGTGGAAATGAATTAAAAAATACAACAAAATAGAACGTTTAAAAAAAAAAGTAAAGAAAAAAAATTGTATATGGATTTAGATTGTAATGAGAGGAGAAAGAAAAAAGTATTATAAGGTTTTTTTTTTTTTTTGGAAAAATTAAGTGGTGGAATAAGTAGTTATTTAATTCTAAAATTAATATGGTAAGTGATTTTAAAAAGTGAGCAGGAAAAAATAAAATGAGGGGGTCAATAGACCCACTCTATTAGAAAACTAGGATTCTAAAAAAAAAAAAAAAGGTAAATAAAAGTACTTATAAATACGTGATTTACTAATAAAATAATAGAAGATGTTGTTATTATTTTTGTAACTAATCATATTTTACCACTGTATAATACTAGTTTAAAGCATGTGCAATGTTCATGATTGAAAATATTTGAGAAAATTTATCTAAACAAGAAAAAGATATATAAATAAAAATAGACAAAAAAAATTAAATCAACAAAATACTTGAAAAAAAATAGGCAAGAAAAAAAGGCAAAAAATGTAAAAGGACTAAAATATTAAAAATATACCAATACAAACAAGGACTAAAATGAAAAAAAAAAAAGGTCGAAAGAAAAAAATTAAAAAGAAAACTGAAGGACCAAAAGAATTAAAAAAAGTTTTTTGCCCAAAAAATCAACAAAGTATCTTAAAAAAAAAGGTATGAAAAAAATCAAAAAGATAAAATGACTAAAATATTAAAAGTATATCAATACTCTTTGTTTTTCTCATGTGTTAAGAGCCAAAACAAAGATAAACAAAAAGTGAGTAGGTGAATCAATCCCTCAATATATAAGAATGCCTTCGTTCAATCAAGGTATGGAAAAATGTGGTCTTGAAGGATAAAATCATTTGTGAGTTCGAAAGTTTATTTCAATAAAATCGACATAATAGGACAATAGTACAATTCTCACTGTCTATCTTTTTTATATATTAAATTAATATAGGCATAATACGACGATGAAATTTGCCAATTTGATTTTCGAAACCAACACATATCGGTACTATTAATTTAAAAAAAATAATGAGTTAATTAAATATACTAGTATTTAGGTTATATTTTATTACATTCTTTACTTTGTTTTGAAGAATCTAAAAGTTATAATTCAAAAGTCGAGCAACTCAGGTAATTTCTTTAGTCACAAACAAAATCAGATAATATTAAGCAGGAACAAATAACAAAATTATTATTACTATTATTATTTATTTTTTTAATGATACACACTCTAATTTTCACCAAGTTGCATGCGTCACTCTTTCTCCAGCGTTAACTACATAAAAATTTACATTGATGACATAACTTGAAGCAGAGCTATTTGGCACGTTATAAAAAAACCCTAATTCACTCGAAAAGATCACGCTAGGGAGGATATTAATGATGATATCACTCTCAAAAATTAAAAACAAATAACATAAAAAAAATGATAGTAAAATTTACTTTTAATTCCCATGCATATATGTAAATATGATTAACAGAAAGACTGATGTCGAATAATTAACTTGTTTTAACAGCTTGGAGGGCTTCCATGGCCAACACCGGGACTATGACCGGGAGTAGTCGGTCGGAAGGCATCAGCCTCCGCTATCTTGTAGTGATTAACTGAAAACCAATATTCTGGCTTGGACTTGTACGACGAGCCTCCAAGGACATTAACCGGCGGCTGCGGCAGGGGATGAACACCTATTGGCCGTGAAGATGAAGTCAAGCCGAGGTCGTGAAGCAGGAGGATGGCCATGAATAATAGTGAGATTTTAGTAGTAGCAGCTGCCATGTTTGATGATAAGGAAAATAATAATATTGGATATTGGATATTGGAGGACTAATTAGTATATGATCTTAAACTACAAAAAAAACCTAAAACAAAATGCTCAACTTAAATAACCACAGCAATGCTAGCTAAAACATCACCAAAAAAGTAGTTTATTTTTGTGTTCATTACCGGTTGAGAAGGATAGGTATTTAAGATAGTTTTGAAATGGCCCCACGTGCGGCATTAATTCTTTTTAACTTTCAACATGAATTATGAACATAAAATAAGGGCTTGTTGCACATGGCTATGTTTCACATTAGATATTATTTTTATGTTATTTTGGAAGAGAAGAAGACTAGCATACATATTGGGAATAATTTCCATGCTTGGCAACTTACCTCTTTTAGACAATTTTCCACTCCATCAACTTTGTCCCAACCATTCGTTCAAAAAACCTTATTTTTTTCATTTTCATTTTTTTATTTTTTATTTTTTTTAAAGAGAGAGCATGGATTTTGATTAGACAACACCAACAATACACTATATATATATACATACATATATATATATATATATATGAGAATTAGCTTTAATTTAATTAAACATATTCATCATTTGTGTTTTTCTTAATTTTTGTCTATAAAGTTTGACGATAGACATGATAAGCCTGTCTGCAGCTTAGCAAAGATAAAGTAAATGCTTCTTCCACTAAGCGTAGACGTGATTTGTTAGGTTGGTCAGTCATGAACAATTTACTCTTTTTATGTTTATTTTAATAGTTAGTAGATCAACTATTTATTTATCTTTAAAATAAAAATATAAAGGAAAAACAAGAAATTATATGTCTTGCAGTTTTATGCAAGAACAAGGAATAAATAGAGTACCCACAGATATACAATGTTTGAGGCAGTTTTTATACCTCTTAATTACGTAATTAATTTGGGGATATCAATGTAGAGTATTGATCACGGCTTCCTCACTGATATTGAGTGTTGAGGTCCAAATAACAAAATTCTATTCTTTTATTAAATATAAATTATTGACTGCAATTCTCTCGCCTGTATGGATGCAGTACATGTGTACGTACACTGCAGATCAAAGAAATAGGGTGACGAGATTTTGCAACCTTATGCTATGTTTGGCAAGAGAGACAGAAAATAAAAAGAAAATCTAAGTGAGGGAAATAAAAAGTAAGAGAAAAATTTTCTCTCATGTACGTTTAGTACAAGAGAAAGAAAAGAAAAAGATAATATAGTGTAATTTATAATTATGCCCTAACATAAATTAGAAGATAATGATGTAGTAAGATCAAAATAGTTATTTTACATTTTAGTCTTTTTGTCAAACTTTTTCCTCCTCTTTTCTTTTCAAATATGGAAAGATTAAAATATGGTGGATCGCTTAGATTTGCAACCTATTTCGTACCCATTTCCACTCTACCAGACAATCTAAGCTTCCAAAATTTCCTCTCAAAAATCCCTCCTCCAATCTCTTTCCTCCCCCTTTTCCACTCTATCAAAAATAGGTTAAATTTCTTTTCCCAGTATATAGAAGAACCTTTATTTATTTATTTATTTATTGAAGAAAAGCAGAGGCAACACAATTAAATTAGCACTTCCTATAAACTTTGTAATGATAAATGACTAATATTATTAAATTGAGATTTTGATTTTAGCAATAAACCACGTTAGTTTAATTTATAACAAAGTAAATACATTTGGATGATTATTGTACTAGAGTGCTACGTGTGTTTGGTTAAATAATTATTGGAGTATAAGAATTCAAAATGTTTTATTATTTCACAATAATTTCATTTAAATGCAAATATCAAATTTTCACTTTTTAAAATTACGTACAACACTCACTTTTTTATTTTTACACTATTTAAAAATTACTTTTAAGAAAAATTATCCAAACACACATTTCACTTGAATGCACAACTCAAATTCTACGTTTGAGTGCAAAGTTCAAGTTGAACAAATATTCAAATGCAATAGGTTATTCAAACCAGTGTTAAACAATTCCGCAAGCGTCAAACAGTACTAATTACTTGGTAATTCAAATATATTTCTTTCACAAGCCAGTGTACAATTGTTAAACATTACTTTAAACTAAATCTAATAACTTGTCATTCAAGGAGATTCCATGTGTGCTAAGGGCTCATCCTTCCCTTGCTTTTGTGTGAATTTTATCTTCTAATAAGATAAGAAAAGCCAAAGTCTTTCTCACACTACAAGATTAAAATAATAGGGGTTTGAGCTGATCAACAAAGAACAATATAAAAAAATTACAAGCAGTATATATAGAATACGATTTAGTCACTGTCACTTTGATTCCATTTGTAGTTTTAAGGAAACCCTACTTGTAAATCATACATATATATATATAGACACACATATATATATATATAGGTTGAGTGATTTGATTTATAGCCCTATGGCTATTGCTAGGCCTACCACAAATTTGGCATAGATATAAAATATTGGATCACAAAGTTTCCTTTTTTCATATTGCTTGACCAATCTCAAATGAAGGAACCATTGTCCATTCAGCATCAGCATCATGTGATGCTGTATTTCTATCTATTAGTTGGCTGACCAAATGACGTCCTTTTTTAAGAAAAATACAAAACAAAAATTTAATTAATAATAAAAATGTTAATAAGAAATCATTTCGCATCAAAGAATTTTTCTATAGAAGTAAGGATTTCTTCTCTTTTTTCAATTAAAAAAAAAAGGAATTCTTCTCTTTTTTCATTTTTTTTAATCTCTTTACAATTTTTTTTTTTAAATTTAGCAATGCTTTCTTCTCAGAATAGTATTTCTTTAAGGACAGGCTTTTTCAATTATTCAATAATACTTATTTCTTTACGCGTTTTTTTTAATAATATATATCAACAACCTAATAAAAATTCCACCTAAATATTCTGTCAAATATTGGTTTCTTTCATTTCCTGTTTAAGTTAAGTTCCCTTAAACCTAAGGGAGATATATATATATATATATATACATATATATAAATATAAACGAAGTAGTTAAACAAATCCTTAGTATCTAATTAATTAAAATACTTAAAAAACTTTAACGGACAGTTAAGTTGACACGAATGAGGCTTATTTATTTTGGCAATATTGTTCTGTCCTCGTTGATTTTATTTTGTGACTGGTGCAAATTGAAATGTAAGAGCTTTTTTAATGTACTGTGAAATTGTTGTAGTAATGATAAATATTAATATCTATGTGAAAATCACTCTTTAATGCAATGTTATTTTTTGAAAGGAAAATGCACTACATAACGTTTTTTTGAATGCGTACATGAAATTTACAGCATATTTTTTAAATGATAATAAATAATAGCATACTCTTGCTTTTTTTTTTTTTTTTTTTTTTTTTTTCAATTTTGCCCTTTTCTTTTCCCTTTTCCTCCTCCCTCTGTCCCCTCCGTTTCTCTCTCACTCTCGTTTCTCGATGATCGGATGACGGGCACCGGTGATGATGGACGTTGTGACGGCGATGGAGTGCCAATCATAATTGTTC
The DNA here is from genome assembly GCA_025413025.1 of Ficus hispida. Classification (NCBI taxonomy): domain Eukaryota; kingdom Viridiplantae; phylum Streptophyta; class Magnoliopsida; order Rosales; family Moraceae; genus Ficus; species Ficus hispida. The sequence continues at coordinate 17,095,679 of CM046372.1, forward strand.
CTGATCTCTGCTTCTTCTCAAGCGACGAGATCCTTTGCAACGGCTGCCGCGATTCACAAACCGCCGGAGTCCCTCACATTCTGTCGCGATCTGGGATTATTGTTTTTTGTTTTGCAGGTTGAATCGTCAGAGTTGCGAGCTTTCTCGCATGTTTTCTTCTCTAAAAACTCGAGTGGCGGCAGCAGCACTGATGCTGGGATTGCAGCAAAAGGACTATTGGGTATTGTTCAGATTTCTTCAAAAATTTTGGGTATTTCTCTGATATCTATTAAATTGGTTTTTTTTTTTTAAATATACAAAAAGAATTTTTAAAAGCAAGAAATTGATAAATATTAACAATTTTAAATATTTAAATATATAATTTCTTGGTTAATATTTATTTTTAAAATGATAATAATTAACATCATTTACTTGAAATCTTTTATTTAATCCTATTTTTTAAAAAATAAACATTTATCATTAATTTAATAGTTTATTTATGAAATAGAATAATCTGAAAATATATATTTACCGGTTTATAGTTTATTTGTGAAGTGAAAATAATCTTAATAAAAACCGAATTTACTAGTAAATAATTTATTAGTAAATCTGGTATTTACTAAGAGAGTAAATATATAGTTTAACTTGTGAAGTGGAGTGATATGAAAATGTGCATATACCATCTTAAAGTTTATTCGTGAAGTGAAGAAAATCTTGATAAATACTGAATTTACTAGTAAATCATGAATTTTTTTTTAGTAAACACCAGATTTACTCCCTTAAAGAATACGTAATTTCTACGTAATTTTGTATATACAAAATTAAAAGATGAATATGATATTTATCAGAAAATAAATAGATTTACTTATATTTTATCTTATTTTTCAAAAAAAAAAATTTAAGTGTTAACGCCGATATTTTCTAAGAAAATAAAATATTTACAAGAAAATAATGGATTTACTACTGAAAATAATATATTTACAGACGTTAATTTTTAGTATAATATTTACCAATTTTCTTGCTTAACTAAAATAATTTTAGAAAAACTTCTCTCAAATTTTAATTGGAAAAAAAAAAATGTTAAGAATGTAGTTGACTTGCCACTTTTCTTTCCCCAATTCGCTGCTAATAGATTATTTCATTTCCATTTATTCTCTGTATTTGGTTTCTTAATTTCCGTACCTTTTTTTTTTTTTGTTTTTTTCCCCGTAGTTAGCATAGTTGAAAGTTGTATATATGTATTGTAACCTTCAGAAATAATATGTCATAGTAAGGTATTTTGTCTCTTCTACTCCACTTTCTAAGGCCCCGTTTGGGAAATCATTCGGGAATGGAGGCTTACCATCTGAAATCCAGATGACCGTTTGGCTGGGTTTGAAATGCCAACTTGATAGCTTCAACAGTGAGTTCACATGACAGAACTGTTTATTCTCTCTTCCCAACGCGGGTAAAGCAAAAAGTAAAAAAAAAAAAGAATAGAAAAAGACCTCAAAACTTGGGATATGGACATGTTTATCAAATAATTTTTTCAAAAACAAAATTATAATTTTCTTAACTTAAAAAAAAAAAAACACATATTCCAAAAAATTCCAATATTCAATACCACAAAACTTCAAAATTATTTTTTTTATCGCTTTTCACCTCAACACATATTTCAAGAATATCTCAACTCCAACGATCTCAATATTTAAAACTTCATCTTTAGATGTGATCTCAAATGGATCCTAAATATCATTATGGTATCAAAACATCCTTATAGTTTCTGAGACATTTTTCTCTTCTTCTAAAATAACTTAATTTGTTTGACACTCATTTGCAGCGGGGGATAAAACTAAGGAAAACCTTTATATCATTCATCCCTCGGATAATCCAGGGGCTGTTTTAGTGTCTTCTTCGTTGAATGGAGACAACTATACCATGTGGAGCAGGGCTATGTTGAAGGCTGTTAGTGCGAAAGACAAGTCTAGTTTTGTTGATGGAGCGATCTCAAGGCTATCGCAAAAAGATGTAGATTTTGAAGATTGGAGGCGATGCGATGACATTATGGCCTCTTGGATCGAGAATGCTATCATCCCGGAACTTTCAGGCGATGCCATTTATGCAGAAATAGCTAGAGACCTCTGGCTGGATCTTGAGGAAAGGTTTTCTCAGGCCAATGGCCCACGAATCTTTGAACTCCAACAAAAGATTATCTCTGTATCACAAGGTCAAGATTCTGTCACAATTTAATATTCAAAGTTGAAGGGGTTGTGGGATGAATTGAATGTTTATTCTCCTATACCTCCTTGCACTTGTGATTCTAACAAGACCTTGGAAGGATATAGAGATAGAGATCGCACTAAGCAGTTCTTCATGGGTTTGAACAAAAGCTACACAATTGTGTGTGGTTAAACATTGCTGATGAATCCTATTCCGACAGTGTGCAAAGTTTTTTCGTTTCTCCTTCAAGAAGAATGACAACGAGGTATGGTTGTTTCACGTCCCACAATGGAGTTTGCCGCAATAGTTGCAAAAAAGAGTAACAATGGGGTAAAAATCATCGTCAAAGTTATTCCAATAATTCTAAAACCAGTTGTGATTTCTGTGGAAGAGTGGGACATGTCAAGGAGAAGTGCTACAAGTTGCTCGGTTATCCTCCTGGTCACAAGTTGTACAAGGGTCCAAACCAGTTCACACTAGGCCAAGATTCTGCAAATCAGATTTCAGCACCTTCTTTAACGACACAAAATTTTCCTCACTCCTGAACAATACCAACAGATTTTAGCGTTAATTGGTACCCAACCCAGGTCAAATTTTGTAAGTAACAATGCCTACCAAAATAATCTAACAGGTGTTGCTGTTAATGTCATTCATTCTATTCATTCAACTTCTTGGATAATTGATTTAGGATCTACTGATCATATGGTTAGCTCTCCCTCATTTTTCTCTCATGTAAGAGCTCCATGTTCTAGGACAGTTAAGCTTCCAATCTCTCGTGTAAGAGCTCCATGAGAAAATGTTCCAATTACTCAAATTGGCGATATTCGGTTGACCCCTAATATTGTCTTGATAAATGTGCTATGTGTTCCAAGCTTCCATTTTAATTTTGATCTCTATTGTCAAACTCATTCAGATACGGACCCATCCTTGACGAAGATGATTGGAGCGGGTAGATTACCTGGTGGCCTTTATCTTCTTCAATTGCCAACAACCAATCCAAAATGTTCTCAAGCTGTGTCTTCCTCGGTTCAAAATTTATGGCACCAACATCTTGAACACCCTGGGCATAGTCGTTTTATGTCGTTTTCATAATATATTTCAGTTTTAAATCCTTCTGTTAAACATGAAAGTTGTGAGATTTGTCCTCTAGCCAAACAAACTCGTTTTCCTTTTCCTTTGAGTAATGAAAACTCTGTTGAACCTTTTGGTTTAAATCATTGTGATATTTGGGGTAAATATCATGCCGCTTCTTTATCGGGTGCCCGTGATTTTCTCACTATTGTGGACGAATTTTCTCGTTCTACTTTGGTTTTCATTATGCAACGTAAAAACGAGACTCGCTCACTTTTGCAGTCCTTTTATTTTTATGTTGAAACACAATTCAATAAGCGGATAAAAATCTTGCGGTCTAATAACAGATGGGAATTTGATATGAAAGATTTTTATAATTCCAAAGCGATTATACATGAGACAAGTTGCGTGGACACACAAGAACCAAATGGTGTGGTGGAAAGGAAGCATGGGCACCTACTCAATTGCTCGTGCTCCACGTTCCAAGCCATACTCCTTATTAATTGCAGCCTAACTTATCAATCGCACTCCAACTCCTTTGTTGTCTGGTAAGACAGCATATCAATTGTTATTCAATTCAATTCCCTCTTTTTCTCATTTAAAGGCTTCGCTTGATTGTGTTTTGCAACAAATACAAGTGGTTCAAAGACGAAGTTTGATTCTACAGCATTCCGTTGCATCTTCCTTGGTTATCCCTACATATATTCATAACTAGACCCCATCAATAGTCACCATACCAATATAGTTGATAACATAAATCGAGTATGGATGCGTAGCATATAAATTACATACAATGTGATTTTAAACATACTTATTTCTAACTGGTCTAGTTTTATTTTTTATTGACATAAAAAATGAATAACATTCAAAGTTTAGAAATGAACCATATACTTTATTCTGCAGAAAATAAATAAAAAACGTATTTGTAACAAAGAACATCAAAATTCAAACTCCCACTAAACATGCATATTATCAAATAAAACAACACCCATATGAGCAGTGTGCTCATGAAAGACCTTAGGTGGTAAACCTTTAGTAAGCGGATCTGCTATCATAGAGTTTGTCCCAATATGTTCTATAGCCACTTGATGACTTTGAACTCTTTTCTTAACAACGAGAAACTTGAGGTGTATGTGCTTCGACTTCACAGAGCTTCTATTGTTATTGGAATAGAGCATAGACGAATTATTATCACAATATATATTTAATGGTCTTTCAAAACCATCCATAATTCACGGCCCTAAGATAAAATTTCACAGCCATATCCGATGAGTAGGTGCCTCATAGCAAGTTATAAACTCAGCTACCATAGTGGAAGACTACGAGTGTCTGCTTAGCACTCTTCTAGGAGATAGCTCTTCTAGCTAACAGGTAGACATAGCCCAATGTGGATCTTTTACTATCTTGGCATCCAGTAAAATCAGAATCAAAATATCTAACAATCTCTAAATGATCTGATCTCTGATAAATAAGCACGTGATACTTGTTTTCTGCAAATACCACATAACTCGTTTGGCTGCTTTGTAATGATCTATCCCTAGGTTACTTAAATAACTACCTAACATTCCCACTAGGAATGCAATGTCCAAACGCATGTATACTTGAGCATACATAAGACTTCCTACAGCTGACGGATAAGGAATCTTTGTGTTTCCTTCCATTCCAACTCATTCTTGGGGTACTGATTGAGACTGAACTTATCTCCCTTAGCAACAGGGGTATCTCCTAGTGCACAACTTTCCATGCCCAATCTATTAAAAACTCTATCGATATAGTTCTTTTGTGATAACCCAAGGATACCTCAGGAGCGATCTCGATGTATCTGTATACCCAATACAAAAGATGCATCCCCAAAATCTTTTATCTCAAAATTCTTAGTCAAAAATCTCTTGGTTTCGTGCAATAAGCCTATATCACTATTAGCAAGCAATATGTCATCGACATATAATACCAAGAGTTACTTACTCCCACTGAACTTATGATATACACAATCATCAACCTTATTTATCTCAAACTGTTACGAGATAATAACTTGACGAAATTTGTGATACCATTGACTGGAAGCCTGTTCGAGACCATACATGAATTTCTTCAATTTACAGACCATTTTCTTGGGGTCACAAATTACAAAGTTTTCTAGCTACATCATATATATCGTCTCGTCAATTTCACCATTACAAAACATAGTCTTTACATCCATCTAATGTAGATCCAAATCAAAATAAGCCACAAGCGCCATTATGATCTTGAAAGATTCTTTCATTGAAACCGCACAGAAAGTCTCTTTGTAATCAATGCCTTCTTTCTAAGTAAAACCCTTGGCAATTAGAAAAACCGTATATCTCTCAACATAGCCTTTTGAATTCCTTTTGGTCTTAAATATTCATTTGCAACCAAAGGGTTTCATACCTTCGGGCATTTCGACGAGATCCCAAATATCATTATCTTTCATGGATTTCATCTCATCATTCATTGCATCAATCCACTTTTGAGAACTAGAACTTTGTTTGGCTTGATGGAAGTTGATTGGATCATCTTCCACCACTCCTATATCAACCCCATGTTCTTGAAGAAAAATGGTATAGTCATCCAGAATCACACTTCTATTTTCTCTAGCATATCTTCTCAATGGCGTATTTTCTTGAGGTTGTTGGGTTTGTATTTCATGTATAATTTCTTCATTTTGCATAGGAGTTCTTCTACCTTGTCTTGATATTCCGGATTTGTATTTTGAACAATGTTAGGAATAGGATTCTGATCATTATCAGTGGCAATAATAGGAAGAGAAATAAATTCCTCTTTAAAGACAATGTCTCTAACCTTATCCCCCCACCCCCCAACAAACTCAACTTCCTCAAGAAATGTTGCATTTCCCGTCTTGAAAATTGCCCTAGTAGTAGGATCATAAAATTTGAAACCCCTTGACCGTTCAGAATACCCAACAAAGTAGCAATTTGAAGTTCTTGAGTCCAGTTTCTTTTCATTTAGTTTGTAAGACCTTGCCATAGCTAGACAACCCCAAATTTGTAAAGGCCTAATACTAGGCTTCTTGCTTGTCGTAGTTCATAAAGGGTTTTAGATATCTCTTTGCTTAGAACCATGTTGAGAATATATGCTGCAGTCTTTAGAGCTTCTCCCCAGAAGGATTCTGGTAAAGAAGAATGATTAATCATACTTCGTACCATGTCCTTAAGCATTCTGTTTCATCTCTCAGCAATACCATTCATGCTAGCTTTTCCTCACATTGTGTATTATGGGATGTACAACATTCCTCTAGGAATTTCGTGAAAGGCCCTAGACATTATTCACTGGATCCCTCATATCTATCTTAATATTCACCACCACGATCAGATTTGATAGCTTTAATTTGCTTGCCAAGTTGATTTTCAACTTCAGCTTTGAAGGCCTTAAATACATCCAAGGATTGTGACTTCTCATGAATCAAATATAGATACCTAAACCTTGAATAATCGTCCATGAAAGTAATTTAATATTGTTGACCATTCCAAGAAGCTGTAGGGAATGGTTTGCAAATATAAGTATGAATCAATTCTAAGACGTCAGAATATCTATTGATACCTAATTTTCTAATGTTTGTATGTTTCCCCTTTATACACTCAATATAGACTTAGAAATCTATCAGATCAAGTGGATCAAGAATCCCATCAGACACAAGTCTCTTAATTATCTATTGAGAGATATGGCCTAAACACTTGTGTCATAGTGTGGCGGAATCCCTGTCAGTTAATTTTCGTTTTGTACTACATGAACTGATATGCAATATTTCATTAAATGAGACAATTGTACCTAATAAATATAGGTTATAATGCAAAGATAAATAACTGATATCAATAAGATTCGAATCTTGAAAAAAAAACTAAATTTATTATTTCCAATGTAATACCCGGAATTTTGATGAACCTATGATTTCCTACAAATCATAGGTTCTTCCTATGAATTGTAGGTTTCCTATGATTTGTAGGAAATCATAGGAAACCTATGATTACCCAATGTAAAACTTTTTGGTCATTTGGTGGTTCTTCCTACAAAATCCGGTTACCCTAAAAACCCATTTTTCTGCACTTTTCTCTTTTCTTTCTCTTCCTCTCCCATGGCCGGCCACTTGGCCTCCAATGGGTACTAATTTTTTCTCAACTTTTTCTTTGATTTCCTACTTGAAAATCCGAACATTTTCTCTCTTTTTCTCTCTTCTTTGGCTCGGCCTTTTACGGGGAAAGGTGAGGGAAAATTTTGCCATAGTTTAGTTAAGGTTACAAGGTTGCTCAAAAATTGTGAACCAACATCACTTATTTATAGGTGAAAATCATAGTTTCTAGAATTACATATAAGGGTCTAAGAGCAAAATATTTGCTCAAAACTCCTCCTAGGTGGCCGGCCATAGTGAAGCCTTGGGGGGCAAGTTACTTGCTCACCAAGTTTTGCTTACATCACCTAATGACATCACTTTGATGACATCACCTTGATGACTTCACTTGCTTACATCACCTTGATGACATCATCTTGATAACATCATCAAGCCAAATACTTGCTCTCCAAGCATACAAAGAACCGGCCATAAGGAAGCCTTGGTGGGCAAGTTACTTGCTCACCAAATATGGCTTACATCACCCTCGTGACATCACTCGCTTACATCATCTTGATGACAATATCTTGATGACATCATCTAGCTAAATGCTTGTTCTCCAAGCCTAGTAAAAATCCGGCCATGCATGCATGTGGAAGCCAACAAATATCTTTCCATGCTTATCTCTAACTTAAATCCTTGTTCCAATGTAACTAGGCTTGTAACCAATCTTTGGCCTAGTTGGAACCTTAGTTAGGAAATTCCATAATTACATATTTATCCATCATTACTAATTTTTCTTAAATTTGCACTTTGGCCCCTATGGACAAAATATTTGTAATTTAGTCCCTGTAGGTCGCCAACTATGGTGGAGCCACTTGGCTTCTATTTTGTGCATAATTATCCACTTGATACTAAAAATCCAATAATATAATCCTGTAGTCCATTTTCTTACCATCTTACATAATATCAATACTGTTTTTCACCAAAAACAGTATTGTCATACTGGACTACAGTCCAGAATTCATCTGCGTAAAAATTGGACTAAGTATCGGATTTTCTTAGGACTTAAAACTATTTAGTCCTTAATGCTCTAAAATTTGTGCTTGATTTTTCTACGGTGGTCTCATAGCTTATTCTTACTTATTTGTCCGTAAATGACGGTTTTCTGCAATATAATTTCCATACTGATTAATCACACTGCAGTACCGCCTCAGTCAATCATAAAGTCAACTTGGTCAAACTTTGACCGGCATAAAATCATAAATTCCCATTTTGCCCTTTTTCCTTGAAAGGCCACATGCTTGACTTAAGCAAACTATTGTTGAGTCTCGCAGCTAATTAAACGAGAACTCACACATAAACTGATATTCTGCTCAGATCATGAGCTTCATATCGACATACAAGTTTCAAACTTGAGATTTTCCTTGTCTAAAAGGAAATCATAGGTTCATCAGAATTTCGGGTATTACATTCTACCCTCCTTAAATAAATTTTCATCCTCGAAAATTCGAATAATTCTAAGTGGCTTTTCTTAAAATCCACTATCGATTCATAGTAACTTGTTCATGTTCCCATTTTCATACTTTGATGGGATCATGCCTCTTATCTAGTGTAACGCCCCGGCCGTCCACGTAAGGGCGTACTACGTAAACGTGGGCCGTTACCATACTTGCTTAACTTAAACCTTATACTTAGATACTTAACCTTACAGAAAATTTCAGAAATTTTTTTTTTCTTTCTTTAAACTTTAAAACTTTATTTTAAAATCACAACTTAAAAACATTGCATATACAACATTGTACATATTCTTTAAAACATATATATACAACTTGATAATTTAAACAATTTGCGGAAAATCTTGCGTAGTGGTATCCCATACCGCCCTTCACTTGCTTCATCGTCTCCATAGCCCACCAAGTAAAGCTGCAGGCATCTACCTACAGTATGGAATATACTGATGAGCTTTCGCCCAGCAAGTACAAATATAATCTCACAAAACACAAGAAATATTGCACAACTTATGCATGAACCAATTATGTCCAATTATGAATCTTTTATGCACTTGAACTTATTATCTTGCTTAACATGTGGGCCCTTAGTGTACGTACCAAAAGCGCGCAAGCCTCAGAACGTCAGGGTTTTCAAGGCCCTTAACAATTCTGGAAAACATGAACATAACCCTTCACGCATCAACGGAAGGTTGATTATCACTTTACCCTCACGTATCAACGAGAGGTTGATAATCATAAACTTGAACTTGTAACATACATGATCCTCCTGCATCAACAGGAGGTTGGTACGACACCTTACTTGACTTGGTTTAGTCTTAGTCTTGTTATTATTTTTTTTCAAGACTAAGAATCTTTACGTGTGATCTTAATAATCATGATGCACATGAGACTAGGCATGGCATAACTTGATATAACATAGCATAACGTGACATGACATCGCATAACTTAATATCATAACATAGCATGACATAGTATAACATGGCATTGCATAACATAACATGGCATTGTATAGCATAACATGGCATTGCATAACATAACATGGCATTGCATGGCATAACATGGCATTGCATAGCATAACATGTAATCAAGTCATATATTTGAAAATAGCTTTACTATTTCCCATACTGTAGGTGAGGTTTGTACTTACCTGGTTTCCTATGCTCTTGAAACTTGATCTAATATTCCGTCAAGGTATATCGACAGGTTCTATTCCTGTTTCAATTAGGGTGTAAGATAAGGATTAGCCTATCTTACCGTAAATCTTTTCATGCAATGTTGGTATCCTTAACCAACCTTTAATAGTAACCCTAGTCATATGTCCCTCCTATATTAATTTTATTACCTCATGATAATTTGTTTGGTTACTTAGAGTAACCTAAGGGCATCCGGCCCAATACAAACATGAATAGTGTTAGGTTATCATCCTAACCTATGCCTTGTCATTTTTATTCATAATCTTTTGGGTTTTAGGATCAACACAATTTTTTTTTTATACCTTGTTGGGTTACCTTGAGTAACCCTTGAGGTAGTCAAACTTAGTCCGATTATCCTAAGTAATCCTTGGATTTTGGACCCCGTCCCGTAACTCGAGTATCCTTCCCGGTTACCGTCCATCATTGTTTTGTTACCAAAAGTAAGATAACTTTTGAATCCAAAAACTTGTTTTTCTCTTTGCTTTGGAAAAACTTGGTTCTCTTTGTTTATTTCTTACAAAAACTCTAGTTTAACTTTGAAAATTGTAATTCTTTGAAAAAGGTTTGTAAAAATTATTAACTGTTGAAAACTGCCTTTGGAGTAGTTTCCCACAGTCAAAACATTGGTGTTGGTGCAAAAATACAGTTTTCCTGTATTGTTTTAGAAAATCCTGTGCAGGAATTTCTTGTTTCCTGCACACTCTTTAGAAATCCGTGTCAGTTTAAAAATCTGAATTGAATTTGAAAAAGTTATCTTCACGAATGTTTTAGATCTCGAAAAATCCTAAAACTTTCGTGTTTTGATAAAAATCCAGTTCTGCTTGTATTTGCGTCAGTTTTTGTTTGAAACTGGCTGATCCTGTAAACTGGGTCTGGGCAGACCAGCCACGGATTTTTGTAAAAACAGAGACCATTGGAGTCTCATTTTGGGATTCTGCCCGCGTTGTCCCCTAGGAAAAACCCTCCTGAACAACTTTTATGTTTTAAGTTTTACCCAGTTCGGCCTCTAAAGGCCTCAAATTTCACTTTTTCCGAAACTGGCCAGTTGGCACCCGAACTGGCAGTTTTTCGGTTTAGAATTCGTTTTACGTCCTAGACGTGGAATCTAGCTCAACCAGCCACCGCGGGAGCTCTAATACACACATGCAGCGGTTTTCTAGCATAAATTTTCTTTAATCACAATTTCTAACATCATCATGCAAATTAAAATTCACATCATGCATCAACATATAAAACCCTAGCCATACAACAAACACTTAGCATGCAAAATCACAAAATTAAGAGCAAGCATGCAATCAAAATCAAACCACCCTTAGTTCTAGATCAAGCACAAACTTTAAATCCTAAACTTGGGCACAAAATAAAATTGAGCTTATGCTCTTACAAATTCAACTTGAAATACACCTAAATTTCAAATTGAAATGCTCAATTTAAAAGGTTTAAGGGCTAGGGATGATTACCTTGATTAGCTCCAAATTTTTGGGTTAGGGTTTGGCTTGAAATTTTCCTCCCACCTTGGCTCCACCAACCGGTTCTTCCACCAAGTTTTGCACCCAAAAACTTGAGTTGAATCCTTGGTAATTTCTTGAACCAAAACTAACCACTAACCAACCAAAAAAAATTTCCTCACTTTTCCTCCCTAAAACAGCCGGCCTCAAGGCTTGAAAAAGACACAAAATTTTTCAAAATCCTTTCTTGAAGGAGTAGAGGAAAAACCGCCCCCCCAACAACCCTTTTCCCTAAGGATTGCAAAATTTTTCTTAGTTCTAGCTCACCCTTGGATTTTCGGATTTTTGAGAGAGAATTTGGCAAGAGCTTGGCTGCTTTTTCCCATTTTTTTCAGCCAAAAACCGCCCCCCCCCAAGGTCCTATTTATAGGTGAAATTTTTGGCCTTTTTTGTAAATACTTTTGGTTCTCCTTTTTCCTACAAGTCCATGGAACAAAAATATTTCTATTTTGGCCCCAAAAGGAGCACAAATTTACACAAAAAAAGGGGTGAGGTGGCCGGCCATCACCTTGTGGAAGAAGCAAAATTTTGTTCTAGAACATGACACTTGTCATTCAAGGCTTGGTTCATGGAATTATGATGTCATAATTCCAAATAAAAATGATGTCATAATTTAAAAGGTAAATGATGTCATCCTAAGGCCTTGTTTGGCTACCTTTTTGAAAAGCAAACCCAATTTAAGCTAACACAGATAAATCTAATACTGTGTTTACTAATACACAGTACAATTCAGTACTGTTTTACTTGACTGCAGTCCAAAATTTATCTGCGTAAAAATGGACTGTATAAAATTTTTCTTATACTTCCGAGCCTTATTGGTCTTTAATTCCCACTAGGTGTGCTTGAATTTCTAAGGTGGTTTCATAGCTTATTTTAGCTATCTCAACTGTAAAGACGGTTTTCGCAGTAATTTCCAAAAATTACACTTTAGCCCCCCTAAAGACAAAATATTTACATTTTAGTCCCTGTGAGGTGGCGACTAAAGTGGAGCTACTTGACTTCTAATTCATACATAATGGTCCACTTAATTCCCAAAAATCCCTAAATATAGAGATACAATCTAATTCCTTATTAATTTAAATAATACTATTACTGTTTTTCACTTAAAACAGTACTGCCATACTGGACTACGGTCCAGAGTTCATCTGCACTTAATGAGCTAAATATGGATTTTTCTTAGAACTTGAAACCATTTAGTCCCTCATGTCCTAAAAATCGTGCTTGATTTTCCTCTAGCGTCGTCTCAAACCTTATTCTCGCTTAATCGTCCGTAACGGCAGTTTTCTGCAGTATAGTTTCTATACCGATAAATTACACTGCAGTATCATCTTAGTCAACTTTGACCGGAATAAAAGTCAAAATTACTATTTTGCCCTTTTTCCCAAAAAATGCCTATATTTGCCTAAGCAAACTATTTTTGAGTCTCGTAGCTAATTAATCGAGAACTCAAACTTATACTGATATTCTACTCCGATCATGATTCAGACTTAGGTTTTCCTTGTTTCTAAGGGAATCATAAGTCATAAAAGTTTCAGGTATTACATCTAGAATCATACTCTTACTTTCATATCATGTCATCATACTTTCATTCATTCTTACTTCATACTATCTTACTTTCATACTACATACATTCTTACTTACATACATTCATGCTTACGTACTTGCATACTTCCTTACTTACATACTTACATACTTTCATGCTATCATATTCTCCTTTCATATTGCATCACAAGAACTATCTTCATAAAAATTTTAGCAAGTATATCATATAGCTTGCCATGTTTGAAAAACATATCTTATCATATAACTTTTCATACATGAAAAGCGTTTTATACTTTATTTTTTTTCCACACTTGGAAAACATATTTTAAAAATAGCTTCTTTCTTGAACCTTGATCTTATGTTATTAGACCCTTTCCTTATCATAATGGTCCCTTTCTTGGAACTCATCCCATTCTTGGAACTTGTCCCTTAAGGATTCGGCCTATGACCCCTATCTTGGGACTTGTCCCTCAAGGATTCGGTCATTTACTGAACATAACGGCTCCTATCTTGGAACCTTTACTGTTCATAACAGCCCCTATCTTGGAATTCTTCCTCAAGGATTCGGCTGTATTACATAAAATGAGGGATTCTTTCAAGCATGAGCTCAAGATTTAAGCATCTTTTATAAAAATATTTCCTTTGAATTCTTTCAAAGTCAATAATGAAGAAAGCTTGATATCGTTCGAGTGATGCAATACTTATATCGTATCGACTAGCTGCTTGCTAGATAATAGAATGGTAGAAGCTTTTCTCATTGCTTCTAACATTTTCTTCATAACATAAAATCATAATCCTTAGGAATGTCTAAAACTTCCCATTATTTCATAATTTCCCTTACTAAGGGATCATATCCTTAATTTCATCATCATACTGATAGCCATCATCCAACTTATTCTTTGTGCATTGCCTTGATATTACTACCAGTCAAGACACTACCACACATCTTTCCATACCTATTATCATTCTTATGGGAGCATAAGTTTCACAACCACGAAACTTAAGTTCTATAGCATCTAGCTTATTTCTTAAAATGAAAACTTTCAGATTATCACCCTACTGAGGTAAGGCGATAGGCTATCTGATCTCGAAGCCTATTCATTTCTTATTGCTACTCTAGCATTTATCATCATGACTTGGCTATCATAGTTGCAAGATGAGGCTCTTGTAGAAATTTGGTTCGGTTGTACCAACAACGAACCATTTTCTATTTTCTAATTCTAATTCTCAACATGTCTAACACTCATTCCTTCATCCATATCTTAACATATCATACTAGAGATTCATCACGATCTCATCATATCATATCGTAGGCTCAGCTTATTTCCCACGCTTTCGCTGCGCAACTCTGATCCACTGGCAATCATAGCCCATAAACTCATCTGGATAAATGCGCCAAGCTACAACATAACTGACGTATCGTCTTCATATCGTGCAGCCACTCAGCAAATGCAGCCACTTCTTGAGTCCCATCGAAGATGCGTGACTCCATTCCTTCGAATGCGAATAAAGTCTTGCGGTTCTCTTCAATCATACCCGGGTTTGACACCAGGTTCATATCTATACTATTGTAAAACTATGACCACACATAGCTACTATACTTAAACTAGAGTAAGAAAACTTACTTACAAAACTGTGGCTCTGGCGGCAGAACTGTGAAATTGGATGGCAGAAAAACTTGCTCTGATACCATCTCTGTAACGCCCCGAACCATCACGCAGGGGCGGACTGCGCAGAGGTGGGCCGTTACCATGCTTGCTTAACTTACTTCTTAATTTAAAAAGCTTCAACTTGCTGAAAATTCAGAGTAAAAATTTTTTCTTTTCTTACTTACATAAAACTTAACTTATCCTCATACATATTCATAAGTACTCACTCGAGTACCGAGCTTTCATAATCATATTGAAAGCTAACATAATCATACCTTGGACCAATCCGACCTAATGCGGTTCAGTACAACACGAGGCAACTTGTTGCCATCATCCTTAAAAACCATTCCTTAACTCGTTCTTGAAAACAATTTCTTAAAAATAGTTTTCTTCTTAAAAACAGTTCCTTATCCATATTATCACATAACATAAAACACATCTTTAAAATATATTTTTCAAAACATATTTTACAGAGCATAAATTCAAAACCCGTAGTGGTGTCCATCCCACATTTCACAGTCTGTAGCGCCAGCCTCCACAACCTTGCATCATGTATTGTCGGTAGGTTGCTAACCTACAGCATGAACGTAAGTAGTGAGCTTATGCCCAGTAAGTATAACGTGCAATCCGCAAAACATTTTAATAAAGAATGCATTGACCGATTATGCTCTCTTATGAATTAATTAAATTTTCATATATTATCTTGGTTCTGTTTTCTTGTATGTCATGTGTGCACGTACCGTGGTCCATAGCTATGGAGTGGCGGGAGGCAGCCAATCCAAATCCAACTCAAACCATGAAACAAACTATTTAACATGGAGTGATTGTGATTGGGGCAGCCAATCCAATTCAACCCAAACCATAGACTAAACCGTTTAAACTCGCCATTATGGCAAGTCGGTACGACACAATGACCTTAGCTTGTCTTAAACTGTGTTCTTACCATGTAGTTAAATATTTGTGAGCATGCTACATGATGTCACTATATTAAAACATAACATAACATAATCCATAACATAAACACCTTAACATAATCTTTATACATAGACTTCGTATCATAACATAACCATCGTAACGTAACTTCATGTCATCGTAACATAATCATTGTAAGAACTAGAAATTTCAACGTTTTGATTTCGTGTATAGAAACTTGAATTGTGCCATTAATGGTATTTATGAAAGAGCCCGGCTTAGGGTTTTTATTAAATTTTATGAGTTCTTATAAAACCATAAGACTCAAAAATGATTGCTTAGCTAAGCACACGATCTTTTAAGTTAAAAAAAGATTGAAAATTCTATGATTTTTATAGAAAGTCAACCATTGACCAAGAAAGTCAAAGTTGACCAAAAAGGTCAAAGTTGACCAAGGAAGTCAAAGTTGACCAAGAAAGTCAAGGTTGACCCGTAAAAGTCAACTATGTGACGGGAATGAAGTATGTTAAGCGGTATTGGAAATATACTGCCAAAACTATTTTTATGTGTAAAATAGTTAGAATTTGATTTAAAACCACCATAGAAAAATCAAGTACATTAAATAGGTTATTAAGGGCCGAAGGGCTTGAGGCAAAAAGAAAAGTTTTCGTACAGCGCATTTTAAGACAGATAAATTTTGGATTGCAAAACAGTATACAATACTGTGTAATGATGAACACAGTATTTGTAATATCTGTTTTGGCTCGAAGTTAGACTGTTTATCAAGAAACAAGCCAAACAAAGCCTAAGGTGGATGACATCACCTTATCCTTTAATTATGACATCATTTTGGAATTAAGTAAAATTTGGAAAGTAATTTGGATGGTTCTAGACCATGTATGGCCGGCCACCTCACCCCCCTAGTGTATAAAAAGCTGATTTTTGAAGGACTAAATTATAATTTGGCAAAGTTTCCAAAACCTCTATAAATAGGGGTGGGTTTTATTCAAAAAAATCAGAAAACTTAGTGAAGTTCTGCCCATTTTCCAGCTCCAAAACCGTCCTTCATCAGCCAAGAAAAGCTGAACAAAAACCAAAATTTAGGTGTGGGAATTATTGGGTAACCTTAGGATTTCATCTAGGAACCAAGGAAAAAGAGTTGGAAAAAAATTTGGAGCTCAATTTTGGACTAGTGGCCGGTCCTTGGTGAGCTGGAAAAAGAGAGAAAAACTGGTTGGGAGCAAGGGGGAGTGATCAGATTTTTGGTACAAAACAGCAACCAAGAAGCAGAAAAATTTTTGGGTAGGCTAAGGGAGAGGCCGGTTGCATCCTAGGAGCCAAGGTGCTGAAAAATTCTTGGACCAAACCCTAACCATTCTTAGGGTCAAGAAAGGTAATCTCCCATAGCCTTAAGCTTTTCAATTTGGTTTCAATTTGAAATTTAATTGTATTTCAAGTTGTCAATTGTATGAGCATAAGCTCAATTTTCATTATTGGCCCTAGTTTAGAAAGTTAGATATGTGCTTGATTAGGACTTAAGGGTGGTTTGAATTTATTAAGCTTTGCATGATTTAATTGATGTTTGATTGATTTATGTGGCTTTTATGTTAGCTGCTGCATAGGGTTATATGTCCCCTAAGTGAATTTAAGTTGAGCTAAGAATGGTTAAAAAGGTTGCATGGCTAATGTAGATCAATTATGCAACTTTGGAAATTAAGCATACCCTAGAATTCTAGAAAAGAATAATGGGTTGCATGGCTGAATTTTAAAATGTGTTTAAAGAAATTTTACGTTAGAAAAAGCGATGTGTGTTGATGTTAAGCTCCCGCTGTGGTCGGTTGAGGTAGTGTGCGCGATTAGGACGTGAAACCAATTCGAAAACAAGAAATTGCCAGATTCGGGTTTAGGTTAAGCAGTTTTCTGGAAACCCGAATTTGAGGCCCTTAGAGGCCGAATTTGGTAAAACCTAAAACACGAAAGTTGTAGATTAGGGTTTTTCCTAGTGGACAACGCTAACAATTTTTCAAAATAAGGCTCTAACGACCTTCGTTTTTATGGAAAACCGAGCCTGACCATGCCCAGTTTCCATGCACGGCCAGGACAGTTTAACAGGGTAAACGAATGAGTTAAGTTCCGAACTGGATTTTGACCAAAACATGAAAGTTTTAGGGTTTTTTAAGATTAAAAACTTTCATGAAGAAAAGTTTTTCAGATTCGATCTGGATTTTAAAATAAAAATTGGATTTCAAAAACTGTGTAGGAAACAGGAAATTCTTGCACAGGATTTTCTAAAATAAAACAGAAAAACTGTATTTTTCACAAAACCCATTGTTTTGACAGCTAAAACTGTTCCAATGGCAGTTTTCAGCCTTAAACAATTTATAAAACCCACTCAGTTGATTTCAAGGATTTTTGAAAGAAAAATCTAAGTTTTCTAAAAACAAAGTAATAAGGGATTTTAACCAAGTTATTGGTTTGGGCCCAAAGCCCAAGGGTTATCCAACGTAACCCAATAAAGGACCAAGTCTTTCGATTTCAACTCTTATCTCGAGGGTTACTTACGAGGTTACAAATAGTAACCGTTTACGATAATTTCAAGGTAATATTGTGGGGACATATAACTAGGAAATAAAGTAAATGTTGGTTGTTTTTTGCCAACCGTTTAAGAATAGGATTTTCAGAATCCTTACCCTATGTCCTTTGTAATAGCAGGGGATAATCTGCTATTGCGCCCTGATCTGGAACAGCTCAGCTTCGGACATAGGAAGACAAGGTAAGTACAACTCCGCCTACAGCATAGGCTTTTGTTGTATACTTGCCCAAGTATGAATGATATAGATGGGATGTGATTGTATGTTAGATATGCATGATATTAGGAAATGTTTATGTGATGTGATGCAATGATGTTATGTGTTATGATTTCAATATGAAATGAGATATGATATGTTTACGATGCCTTATGTTATGAAGCATGATATGATTTTATGTTATGAATATGTGACATCACGAAGCATGTTCACTAATTCTAAATAAGAGTAAGATCAAACATGAATTATGAAAGACAAGTATGATGGCAAGCAAGTTGCCTGTGTCGTACTGACCCGCGTTAGGTCGGGTTGGACTATGGTTTGAGTTGGAAATGGACTGGCCGCCCCAACCACTCCATAGTTGTGCGCCCGGTACGTACACTTATGTAAGGGGCCCATAATCAAGATAAGCAAGTTAAGTATGATATGCTATGAATGAACAAGTAAGCTATGAATGAAGCATAATTGGCTCATGCATGATTAGAATAGAATATGATATGATTGGTTAAGCATGTTATGTTAGTAAGTAGGTTATGTATGTTTTCTTGTTGCGGATAATTATGTTGTACTTGCTGAGCGAAAGCTCACGTGTCTTACGTCTATGCTGTAGGTAAGCAACCTGTCAGTAATTTTTGATACAAGATGGCGAGCGGGGCAGGGTGAACTGTGAAGTGAGTGGGATAATTTGCCGCCACACGTTTTGTTTCGTTTATGTATAGTATTTAATATTCGACGGCGAACATCGTCTTATATATTACTTTCTGATCGTATATCACCTTTCCTTTTGTACGCGCTATATGTATATAAAAAAAAAAAAATTCCGCTGATTACGCTAAGTAAGTAAGTAAGTATGATTGCGATTATGTATGTATGTATGTATGGTAACGGCCTGTGCTAGGCGGGTCGTTACAGAGTTGGTATCAGAGCGGTTTTCCTGCTATCCCACTTCACAATCTGCCTGCCATCGCCACCATCATTGTAAGTTAAGTTTTATTCTTAATAGTAAATAATTATTATGCGCCTATGTTATGGTAGACTCGACGATATGGACCCGGACCTAGTCGGCGCGGACCGAGAGGCGACGAGGTCATTCTTTCAGTCATGTCCACTTATGTTCGACGGCACGAGACGTACGGTACCGGTGGCAGCGTGGTTGTACGACATGGAGATGATCTTCTACATCTGCCACATAGAGGCCCGGTTACAGGTCTCTTTAGCTAGCCGGTGCTTCACCGTGGATGCCCGGATCTGGTGGATTACTATAGGCGAGCCTCAGCTACCTAGTCGCACATGGGCTCATTTTCGTGCGGCTATGGGCACCAGGTACGGACCGCTGCTGGGAGAGGGAGCGGGCGACTTACTACGGGATCCTGAGATCTACCAGGATATGCACAATACCCGTTACCTGGGCTATGTCGCTGACTGCCACGCATACCCTCAGGAGACCATGAGTCATTATTGCCGACGTTTTCTGGAGTCGATGATGCCTTACATTCCCTAGGAGATACACAGTCCCGAGCTTCAGGCATTAGTGATCCTTAGGAACGGATTGCCGATTCAGATCCGTCAGTACGTTCCTATGCCTGCGCCTGGCATATCGGTCGGGCACATGATAGACGAGATTGTGGGGGCCGAGGCTATCATTCATGGGATGCACGCCCCAGAGATGGCAGAGGGCCATCAGGCACCTGTAGATGATGCAGGGATTGGAGAGCCAGTTTACGAGGTGGGCCCAGTTTTCCCGGAGGACCCGATTCCAGCGGTCCCGATTCAGGAGGTGCCACCGCAGGAGGCCGAGGCGGACTTAGCGGCCGATGATGATGATCCCGATGATCCCATCATTGCTCCGGAGGACCCACCAGAGGATCACCTGATCATCGATATTTCTAGTGACGATGAGGACGACATAGAGCCAGAGCCGGAGCCCGAGGACGCAGGTTAGTTGGAGTATGAGGAGGATTTAGAGGATCCGGAGGAGATCCCGTTTGCCGATGGAGAGGGAGATTCAGACTCAGATTCAGATTCTGATGCATCCGTAGTTACTATAGAGCACATAGATTAGGTTGCTTGTATATATACTTTTTGATGCTAGACTGAGGGGTACTAGCTTATTCTTTTTGGATGATAGGCTTGTACATGTGCATGATGGTAAAGTGGTAGACACTTCCATCTAGATTTTTGACCATGTATGTACAGTATGTATAAGATATGTATTTACGAGGTTGTAAATATGATGTATTTTGGTACAAATATGAAAAGGCAGTTCATGAATGAAATGCTATGTTACGATATAATTATGAAAATCATGTTATGATATGTTAGGAAATATGATACACATGAATGATATGTTATGTATGAAGTATGTTTCGATGATATGGTAATAATCGAGTATGATTACTATGACACAAAGTATTGTGGTACATTATGATATCATTTGCATGAAAGAAAGGATATTGATAATATGGTAATATCTTTTCTTGAAATTTTATAGGAATTAGAAATGGTGCGCACACGTAGAGCGGTACCTGCAAACCCTCAGGAGCCTGATCTCGCGACCGTTGTAGGGAATTTACAACGGCAGTTGCTTGAACAGCAACGTGAAACTGATAGATTACGAGAGCAGTTGGCTCAGATGAACCAAAGACCCCGGGGAGATGAAGTTCCCCCACACCCCGAGAGAGTAGACCCGGTAGCACCTCAGGCACCAGAGGTTCCATGGAACTTTGAGGTTCCGTTAGCACCCGCGGGGATTCCTGCGAATCTGCCACCAGTACGAGAGGACTTGCTTTATGAGCGCTTCAGGCGGATGAAGGCGCCAGAATTCGAGGGATTAATGGATCCGATAGCTGCTGATAACTGGTTGATTGATATCCAAGTTATCTTGGATTTTATGAGACTATCAGAACAGGAGAAGGTTCTGTGTGCATCCTTTGCTCTTAAGAAAGACGCGAGGCATTGGTGGATGACCGTCCAGATGCGCCGAGACGTCACTACCATGAACTAGCAGGATTTCGTTACGGAGTTTCGGAACATGTTTTACAATAGAGAGATCCTAGCAGCCCAGCAGGACGAGTTTTCCAGTTTGAAGCAAGGATCAATGACTGTAATAGAGGCAGTCAAGAAATTCGAGCAGCTAGCCCGGCTATGCTCTGAGTTGGTGCCCAATGAGACTGAAAAGGTCCGGCGAATGATGAAGATGTTTCGCACCGACATTGCCAAGCAAGTGAGTGCTGGCAGTAGCCCACCTACCCTAGTGCCCACCTACCCTAGTATCCGACTGTGTGAGTCGAGCCATAAGAGCTGAGTATTGGATTAACCAGGATAGGGAAGCAAGGGCTCAGATTTTCAAGGCGAGGAAAGAAGAGAAAGTGGTGATAAAGCCGGCGCAGCCCCGGCAAGCACTTGAAGCAACCCAGAGAGGCCCGATGAATAGCCCTGCCCAAGGTTCAAAACCTTTTGTTAGGAACAAGAGGAAGGGAAATTTTTCTGGTCAAGGTCCACAAAGGAATTTCCCTCAGAAGAAGAACTTTAGAGGAAATGAGGGAAACACTGCTGAGTACCCGGTGTGCGCCAAATGTGGAAAGAAACACCTGGGAGTTTGCAGAATGGGATCTAATGCTTGCTTTCTCTGTGGCAAGGAAGGGCATTATGCGAAGAACTGCACCTTGAACAATCAGAGCCAGAACCCTTCTTATCCAAGCCGGAACCACAACAGCCAGTTGCATGCGGTCCAAGCGAGGCTGGAGGGACCCTCAATCACTCAAGGTAGATTGGAGGCTCCTGAACCCCAAGCCCGAATATATGCTTACACGAAGGGAGATGCGGAAGCTGGAACTTCGCATGTGGTGACAGGTCAGATTTCTATCGCCACTCATAATGCTGTTGCCTTGTTTGATTCGGGTGTTACGCATTCATTTGTGTCATTGGAGTTCGTCCAGAAATTAGAAAGAGGTGCGGAAAAGTTAGAGCAGCCTTTCAAAACCTCTTTGCCTTCTGGAGAAATTTTGTGGTCCAATTTTCGGATCCGAAATATTTCCGTCATTCTCTGTAACAGAGAATTGTTTGTAGATCTCATCGCGATCAAGCTTCATGATTTCGATGTGATCTTAGGGATGGATTTCTTAGGAAAATACGACGCCAGGATCGACTGTCGAAGACGTTGCGTCACATTCAACCCCTACGGCAAAGAAGAGTTCACTTTCTACGGACAGGCTCAACCCTCAGTAACCCGACTGATTTCAGCAATGAAGGCGTGGAAAATGTTAGCTAATGGTTGTCAATGATATTTAGCTAACATAGTGGACAAGGACCGAGAAGTAAAGTTGACACCGAAGGACGTTCCCATTATTGAGGATTATGTGGATGTCTTTCCGGAAGAATTACCAGGACTCCCGCCAGAACGCGAAATCTCGTTCGTAATTGAATTACTACCTGGAGCAGCACCGATATCGAAAGCACCCTATCGTATGGCACCTGCCGAGCTTAGAGAACTCCAAGTGCAGTTACAGGAATTGCTGGATAAGGGATTTATACGACAAAGCTTTTCCCCATGGGGAGCACCTGTGCTTTCGTCAAGAAGAAAGATGGATCTTTGCGCATGTGTATTGACTACCGTGAGCGAAACAAGATTACGATCAAGAACAAGTATCCTCTTCCAAGGATAGACGATCTCTTTGATCAACTCAGAGGCGCGGTAGTATTTTCAAAGGTCGACTTACGTTCAGGCTACCATCAGCTTAGGATTAAGGAATCAGATATCTCCAAGACAGCTTTCCGAACTCGATATGGGCATTATGAATTTTTGGTTATGCCCTTTGGACTAACCAATGCCCCAGCTGCATTTATGGACCTGATGAACCGAGTGTTCAAGGAATATTTGGATAAGTTCGTTATCGTCTTTATTGATGATATTTTAATTTATTCAAGGTCCAAGGAGGAACATGAGCATCACCTTAGGATGGTGATGGAAAAGTTGAGACGGAATCAGCTGTATGCCAAGTTCACAAAATGTGAATTTTGGTTGGAGAAAGTTCATTTCTTGGGTCACGTGGTGTTAAAGGAAGGAATTTCTGTAGATCCTGCTAAGGTGGAGGCGGTCAGTACATGGCCAGCGCCTAAGAATGTTACAGAAATAAGGAGCTTTCTTGGATTAGCTGGATATTACAGACGATTTGTCGAGGGATTTTCCAAGATTGCTGCACCTCTCACCACTCTTACCAGAAAAGGACAGAAATTTGAATGGACCCAGAAGTGTGAGGAGAATTTCCAAGAACTCAAGAGAAAGCTGACAAGTGCACCTGTGCTAATAATTCCTGATGTAGATGCAGGAAACTTCGTGATCTACAGCGACGCCTCGAAAAGTGGATTAGGAGCTGTGCTGATGCAGAACGGGAAGGTAGTAGCCTATGCATCCCGTCAGCTAAAGATTCACGAAAGGAATTATCCAACCCATGATTTGGAGCTTGCGGCGGTAGTTTTCGCACTCATGATTTGGAGCACTATTTGTACGGAAACAAATGCGAAATCTACACCGATCATCAGAGCCTTAAGTACATATTCACTCAGAAAGAGCTCAACATGAGACAGCGTAGATGGCTTGAGCTCGTAAAGGATTACGATTGTGAGATCCTTTACCACCCTGGCAAGGTGAATAGAGTAGCAGACGCCTAAGTAGGAAATCGGTAGGCATGCTGATGTCTATCGAAACATTTCCTAAGCCACTACAAAGGGAAATTTCTGAGTTCAACCTGGAGATGATAACGGGGAATTGTCTTCTCTGACTATTCGATTCGAATTGATGGAATCCATTAAGTCACACCAGGAAAGGATCCCTTTTTGCTAAAAACACAACTTTTTGGCTGTAATAATCGAATTTTCACGAACTCACAATTTCTTGTAAATAAGAAATTTATAGTTCGTATTATGTGTTTATGTGCATTTTATGAAAATTATGAATATTAATACAAATTCATGATTTTATCAGTATATGATTGAGTTCTCGGTAATTAATTACGAGACTTCATGATAGGCCTTTTAAGCAAAAAGGTATGACGAATTTCATGAATTCATGATAGTCAAATTTTGACAAGAGAGTCAATGATTGACAAGAAAGTCAATGGTTGACCCGAAAAATCGAAAATGAGGCGGTACGGTTAAATATTTTTCAGTATAAAATTGTACCGTGTAAAAGCCATTTTTACGGATAAAATGGTATGTTTAAGATTCAAAAACCACCATAGAAAATCAAGCACATTAGTTAGGTTATCTTTGGCCAAGAAGTTTGATGTATAAGAAAATTTTTATACAGTCCATTTCTACACAGATGAATTTTGTACTGCAGTTTAAATAACAGTACTAAATTGTACTGTGTATTAGTGAAGCAGTATTAAATATCTGTGCTAGAATTAAAGTGGACTATATTAAGGAAAAGCCAAACAAAGCCTTAGTGTGATATCACCACCTTTTGATTAATGACATCATTAAGGATTTAGCAAAAAGTTGGAAAGTAATTTGGTGGTTCTAGAACCACCTTGGCCGGCCACCTATACCCCTCCCATTGTGT
The DNA here is from genome assembly GCA_025413025.1 of Ficus hispida. Lineage (NCBI taxonomy): Eukaryota > Viridiplantae > Streptophyta > Magnoliopsida > Rosales > Moraceae > Ficus > Ficus hispida. The sequence goes on from CM046372.1 coordinate 17,120,699, forward strand.
GATTTCTTGTTTTTTTGGGGTCAAATTCCAATTTTGAAACTTCCCCCACCTCTATAAATAGGTGACCCATAATTCAAAAAAATTAGAGAAAAGCAACCAAACCCTTGCCAATTTTTCTTCACCAAAAACCGAGAGTGAGAAGGAAGGAGAGAAAGGAATTTTGCCAAAACCAAGAGTGATTAGAGCTTAGGGTGGTCGGATTTTGTGTGGAGAGCAAGCAAGAAAAAGTTGGAAAATTTTGGTTACCCATTTCTTGAACTAGGGCCGGTTGTAGGAACCAAGGGGAAGCCAGTGGTAACCGGATTTTTAGCTCTTGTGGCCGGAATTTTGAGCAATTTGGTAGCCGGATTTTAGGGCAAGGAAGGCTGAAATTTTGGAAACCAACTCAAGCCAAGGCCGGCTGTTGGAGGAAGAGAAAGGGAGGAAAACCAAGCCAATCTTGAACCAATTGAGGTATAATTCCTTGAACCCCTAAGCTTTTCATTTAAATTTCATTTGGAGAAATTTAAATGTATTTTGGCTATTGGTTGTATTGAGCATAAGCTCACTTCTTCTCTGCCATAGCTTAGAATATAGATATGTGCTGATTGATTAGTTTTATGGTTGGTGGTTTTATATGCATGCTTTGTGTTTGATTGAATGCTTAGGGTTTTGCATGGTTATGAATGTTGTTCAAATTGGTTGCATGTTGAATATTGAACGTTAGAAACCGCTGCATGATTGATATTAGAGCTCCCGCGGTGGCTGGTCGAGCTAGATTCACGTCTAGGACGTAAAACGAATTCTAAACCAAAAACTGCAGGCTCGGGTGGATCCTGACCAGTTTTACGGCAAGCCGATTTTGAGGCCTTTAGAGCCGAATTAGGCAAAACTTAAAACACAAAAGTTGTTCAGAACAGTTTTTCCTAGAGGGCAACGCGGATGGATTTGCAAAATGAGGCTCCAATGGCCTCCGTTTTTACGAAAATCCGAGGACTAAACTGCCCAGACCTAGTTTACACGACCAGTGGGTTTCAATTAAAACTGGTACGAATCCAGCAGAACTGGTTTTTCTTAAAACATGAAAGTTTTAGAATTCTCAAGAGAAAGAACTTCGTGAAGACAAGTTTTTCCAAATTCCATTGGATTTTTAAATACAACCTGAACTATAAAACTGTGCAGAGAAAAAGAATTCCTGCACAGGATTTCTACAAACATACAGAAAAACTGTATTTTACATCAACATTTCCTATTTTGACTATGAAACTATTTCAAAAGCAGTTTTCAGCCTTAAATGAGTTTATAAAGTTTTACTTTGAAAACCTCGAATTTGAAGTAAAACAAAGATTTTCTAGCCAATTTTCCAAATTGGATTTAAAGCTAAAGTGTAGTAACAGTTGTTAACGGATGATAACCGGGAAGATACCCGAGTTACTAAAGATTAGGCCAATAATAGGAATAGTAACTTGATACATAACATACATGAGTTTAATACCGAGGTTACCTCGAGTAACCTAACAAGTATGGATCAGTTTGGTTAACCACAAACTCTAGGGTTAGATTAGTAACTAGTAATGATCAAGACGGTGTGGGGGGGGACATATAATTAGAATATTGAACAGGTTACCAATATTTATAGGATCCTTATCCTATGTTCTTTTTAATAGCAGGAGTAACTGCGTTGCAATCTGAGTTAAGGCAACGAAACCCCAGACATAGTATCTCAGGCAGTATCGAACTCACCTGCAGTATGGAATAGTAATACTATTTTCAAATGTGCTATGTTATGCTATGCTATTTACACTATATTTTCAAGTGTACATACTATGATATGTGATGCCATGCGATGATATATTCTATGACATGTTATGCCATGTTGATAAGAATGCCATGTTTTTTAAAAGTGTCATGGTTTACAAAATACCATAAATGCATGTTTTCAAAAGTGTCATGGTTTACAAAAATGCCATAAATGACATGTTTTTCAAGAATGCTATGTTATGGCAAGTGTTAAGTATGATAAACTAGTGACATCATGAAGCATGTTCACTAATGTTAAACCATATGGTAAGATAAATCGAGAAAGGTGTCGTACCAACCTCCCGTGATCGAGGAGGCTAGAGGTTTCAGTTGTGACATTACCTTCGTGATCGAGAAGGGTCACGTTTTAATTCCCAGAACTGTTAGGGCTTGCAAACCTAGCTTTGTCTGGAGGCTGCGCGCTTTCGGTACGTACACTATGGGCCCACATGTTGAGACAAGATAATAAGTTAAAGGATTGAGTCTATAATAAGCATAAGAATTCATCAATCATAAATGGTTCATGCATATGTTATATGATGAATGAATGTTTTGAGATGTTCTAAATGTTTTGTGAGATTATGTTTGTACTTGCTGGGCGAAAGCTCACTCTTGTATTCATACTGTAGGTAAGAAGCCTGCAGCTTAAATGGTGGGCTATGCGGACGATGCGGCGGTGAAGGGGGTGTGGGATACCACTACGCAAATTTTCCGCAACCGCTTTTGAATCTCAAAGTAAATTATGTTATGCAATATGTATGAAGTTAAAGACTTAAGAAGATTCTTCAGTATAGTATGTATACATGATAAGTTTTTCTCTACAAGATAACTTATGTAAATATGTTTTAAGAAAAAAAAAATTATTCTCAAATTTTCAAGTAGATAAGTACAAGTAAGTATGGTGTCGACCTGGCCTGGGAAGTCGGGGCGTCACAGTTTGGTATCAGAGCGGTATCCTGCCAGCCTACTTCACTTCGCCTCACATCGCTTCTGCAACGGCCAGTAAGTTATGTTATTTTCTACGATTAGGATTAGTTAAGATTTTATGTGCGTAGTAAGTATTTTCTTCAACGGCCATGCTGGAGAATGTTGGATACAGGGATGACGTTGGGTGGTGTCTAGCTTGGTGGCGATAATAGGTGAGTACGGAAATGATGGGAAGTTTATATCTTCCCCAAATGTATGATTATGTACTCCTGTGTGAAGGAGATACGAACGAGAACATGATGAATCAGATATGTTCATGTTATGCTTTATATGGAATGAAGATTATGGTTCTATATAAAGGCATGATTTCAAGAAATGAATTTATTTCTTATTTCCGTAAGAACCATCCACCAAGCGTAGAAAGTACCGGACCCAGGACATCGATCTTGCAGCTCAGCTGAATGAGCTAAGGAGATGATGATAGCACAACAGCAGGAGATAGGAGGACTTAGAGCTCAGATAGCTCAACAGAATCAGGGACCTCCTGATGCTGGGTACCACCACACAAGTGATCAACCTGCAGCACCGGAAGTTCCTCAATGTTGACCGGTGATTCCAGAGAATCCCATAGGCCTCGAAATACCTGTTGCGCCTGCAGCTGTGCACCAGCGCTCTGGTTCGAGCTCCAGAAGAACTCTATGACAATTTCGACGCATGAAGGCACCGGAATTCGAGGGGTCTACGAACCCAATCGAGGCTGATAACTGGCTTGATCTTCAGGTCGCCTTAAATTTTCTCCGACTCAACGATCAGGAGAAAGTCCTCTGTGCATCGTACATGCTACGAAAGATGCTCGCCTCTGGTGGGAAACAGTTCAGATCCGGCGAGATGTGACTCAGATGTCATGGGAGGACTTCGTGGAGGAATTTAAGGAAAAGTACTTCAATACTGAGGTCATGGAGGCTCAACAAGACGAGTTCGACAAGTTCCGCCAAGGAAATCTGTCAGTAGCCGAAGCTGTCAAAGTTTGAGCAGCTAGCACGTCTCTGCCCTCACCTCATCAGTTCCGAAAGGGACAAGTAAGAAGAATGATGAGAATGTTCCGCTCAGACTTAGCAGTAGTAATCAGCAGTGGCCCCATCCACCACTCACTGTTGCCGATGTGTCAGCAGGGCAATTCGAGCTGAATATTGGGTGGGTCAGAACAAGGAGCAAAGGGCTAAATTTTCCAGGAGAAGAGGGAAGAAAGGCCCAAGCTAACAGATCCAGGCAGACCAAGCCAACCCGCAACAGAAAGGTCAAGGAGGACCTTTGGGCCAGAACAACAACAACAGCAGTACGGCAACAACCAGCAGAAGAGAAGGTGGAATTCAGGAGGACAGGGGGAATCAACAGAATTTTCCTCAAAGAAATACTCTGATAAAACAATAATCCCACTTGTCAGAAATGTGGGAGAAAGCACCGGGAGAGTGCCGTGTTGGAAACGGTCGCTGTTTTTTTGTGGCAAGGAAGGCCACTATGCTAGAAGCTGCAATCTTAACCCCAGAGTCCGCAGAACCAACAGAGAGGACAGGGACCTCAACTTCATGCGGCACAGATGAAGCTCGAGGGACCCGAAATCTCCCAAGGCAGGTTGGAAGCTCCAGAACCGCAAGGACGTATTTACGCCTATACAAAGGAGGATGCTCAAGCTGGACCTTCCACAGTGGTGACAGGTCAGCTTCCTTTTGCTCAACAAGATGCCTATGTGTTAATTGATTCTGGAGCTACGCATTCATTCACATCGCCTAGATTCGCTAAGAAACTAGGTAGAGCAAGTGATAGGATCGGAAAAACATTTAGGACTGCATTACCCTCCGGGGAGATTCTGTTGTCTGATTATTGGGTACGTCATGTTCCAATAATTATATGTGGTAGGGAAATGTATGTCAACCTGATCATCATAGACCTATTCGACTACGACGTCATCTTGGGAATGGATTTCTTGGGGAAATACAACGCGGTGATCGACTGTCCACGACGAACGGTCACGTTCAAGCCAGTTGGAGACAAGGAGTTTATGTTTAGAGGATCGACTCCAAAACAGCCGAAAATGTTCATTTCTGCGCTGAAGGCTAGGAAATTGTTGGCAGAAGGATGTATGGGATTTCTAGCCAACATAGTGGATAAGACGCTTGAAACCGAGAGCAGACCGGAGGAAGTACCGATAGTCAGAGAATTTATAGAGGTTTTTCCTGAAGAGTTGCCAGGACTGCCACCAGAACGAGAGATTTCCTTTGAGATTGAGTTACTTCCTGGATCAGCACCAGTATCCAAGGCTCCGTATAGGATGGCGCCTGCCGAACTTAAGGAACTGCAGATTCAGTTACAAGAGCTTCTGGATCGAGGATTCATTCGTCAGAGCTACTCGCCATGGGGAGCTCCAGTTCTGTTTGTTAAAAAGAAGGACGGCACTCTTAGGATGTGCATTGACTATCGGGAATTGAACAAGATAACTATCAAGAACAAGTATCCCTTGCCTCGGATCGACGATCTGTTTGATCAGCTGAGAGGAGCTTCAATTTTCTCGAAGATTGACCTGCGATCCGGATATCACCAGCTTCGAATTAGGGAAGGAGACGTTCCCAAGACAGCTTTTCGAACACGATATGGACATTACGAGTTCCTCGTTATGCCATTCGGACTGACAAATGCTCCAGCAGCCTTTATGGACCTGATGAATCGAGTATTCAAGGATTACTTGGATAAATTTGTTATTGTCTTTATAGATGATATCTTGATTTATTCAAGATCAAAGGAGGAGCATGAGGAGCATTTAAGGATTGCTTTACGAATTTTAAAGCAAAACCAGCTCTACGCTAAATTCACAAAGTGTGAATTTTGGTTGAAAAAGGTCCATTTCTTAGGACATGTGGTCTCCAAGAACGGCATATCTGTAGATCCGGCCAAGATTGAGGCAGTAAGTGAATGGCCAGCTCCGAAAAATGTCACCGAAGTACGTAGTTTCCTCGGCTTGGCGGGCTACTACCGACGTTTCGTCGAAGGATTTGCTAAAATTGCAGCGCCACTCACTGCACTTACACGGAAAGGAAAGAAGTACGAATGGACTGCAAAGTGTGAAGAGCACTTCCAAGAGCTGAAAAACAGGCTGACTCGCGCTCCGATTCTCACAATTCCGAATGTGGAAGAAGGAAACTTCGTGATATACAGCGATGCTTCTAAAATAGGATTGGGAGCCGTGCTCATGCAAAATGGAAAGGTGATCGCTTATGCTTCACGCCAGCTAAAGGATCATGAGAAGAACTACCCGACGCATGATTTGGAACTTGCGGCGGTAGTATTTGCGCTCAAAATCTGGAGGCACTACCTTTACGGCAGTAAGTGTGAAGTCTACACAGATCATCAGAGTTTGAAGTATATCTTCACACAAAAGAGCTTAACATGAGGCAAAGAAGATGGCTCGAATTGGTGAAGGATTATGACATAGACATCCGTTACCATCCAGGGAAGGCTAACAAAGTAGCTGATGCCCTTAGTCGGAAGTCATCTTCCTCGTTGATGTCAATACAGCCATTGACCGAACCTCTTCAGAAGGAGCTAATAGAAGCTGGAATAGAGCTTATTACGGGAAGTTTAGCTGCCCTAACCTTCCAACCTACCATTTTAGATGGTATGAAAGAGCGACAAGAAGGAGATGCCTCGCTGCTCAGAACAAGGAACGAAGTCCTGGAAGAAAAGGAGTCAGACTTCAACATATCGGATGAGGGCATACTCTATCGGAAAAATAGATTATGCATCCCTAACGACGACAAGTTGAAGGAACAAATCATGAAGGAAGCTCATGAGACTCCGTATTCCGTCCATCCAGGAGCTACAAAGATGTACCAAGACTTGAAGGAAAGTTTTTGGTGGCCCAGAATGAAGAATGACGTCGCTACATTCGTCAGCAAATGCCTTACATGTCAAAGGGTGAAGGCAGAACACCAACGTCCGGGGGAGAGTTGCAGAAAATTTCCATCCCAGAATGGAAATGGGACCAAGTGACGATGGATTTCGTGGTTGGACTACCCCGAACTTCCAGTGGCAATGATGCTATATGGGTGATTGTTGATCGTTTGACGAAGTCTGCACACTTTATCGCCATCAAGCTTAGCTTTTCGGTGGAACAGCTGGCGGAACTATACGTCGCGCAGATTGTTCGCTACCATGGGATTCCAAAGACAATCATCTCTGATCGTGATGGTCGTTTCACTTCTAAGTTCTGGAGAAGTGTACATCAAGCCATGGGTACCAAGCTTACCTTTAGTACAGCTTTTCATCCTCAAACGGACGGGCAATCCGAGAGGACCATTCAGACCCTGGAAGACATGTTGCGAGCGTCTGTGATGGATTCAAAGGAACTTGGGATAAAAGCTTCCTTTGATTGAATTCTCGTACAACAACAGTTTCCAAGCTTCAATTGGAATGGCTCCTTACGAAGCTCTGTACGGAAGAAGGTGCAGATCTCCAGTCCATTGGTACGAGACCAGGGAAAAGGAACTTGTGTCCACGGATTTTGTTCAAAAACCACTGAGGCCGTGAAACTTATACGCCGACGGATGGAAACTGCATTTAGTCGACAAAAGAGCTATGCCGACAAACGCAGAAGGCCTCTAGAATTCCAAGTAGGAGACTTGGTTTTCTCAAAATTGCTCCATTCAAGGGAGTTATGAGATTCGGAAAGAAGGGGAAATTGAGTCCACGATACATAGGGCCATTCGAAATATTGGAAAGAATTGGCAACGTGGCCTATAGGTTGGCTTTGCCCCAGGAATTAGCATATGTACACAATGTATTTCATGTGTCGATGCTAAAGAAGTACATCTCGGATCCATCCCATGTATTGGACCACGAACCAATTGAGGTTCACGAAGATCTGACATATGAGGAGAAACCGTTCGAATTTTGGCACGAGAAGAAAAGGTGCTAAGGAACAAGGTTATACCTTTAGTTAAGGTCCTATGGCGAAATCATGAGATTGAGGAGGCAACCTGGGAACGCGAGGATGAGATGAAG
>CM046372.1:17128559-17166792 GCA_025413025.1 Ficus hispida
TTGATAACTCTATGAAATAGAGTTATTTAACATACTTTTAAGCTTGTTAATTATTGTTATTTCAAGATAATATGCCTTAGTTTTGGTATTTTATATAATATTAATTAGTTTGTTTTAGTTAGAGGATGGGTAAAGATTTGTAGTTAATTTTGGTTTTTGGAATATTTATTATGTTTAATTTTGATGTTGTTTTGCAGTGGAACCTACGATGTCAAAGGAGTGGAGGTCCGTTGGATTAGAAGAAATAACGAGATTGGTAGCTGAAATACATCAGATTGCTGCAGATAATGCTATAGCATTGATACAGCAAAGTTACACTAGTGCAGAACTAGAAGAAAAGCATGTGGACCCCAGTCCTGCTTTACAACTGGCAAAGAATCATTTATTCATTAAGTTTGTGCATGACAGCTGTGAAAAAATTACCAAACTTAGCAACCAAGAGGGCACGTGGAGCTAGGACATCTTTTGGGAGGATTGGAATAAAAAGGGAAAGTTAACAATTAAAAGAGACAGCCGTTTCTGGGCATGAAAAAAAAGAGAGAGGTTTTTTAGAGAGAGAGCTGAAAACAGAGGATTCGGAGAGGAGAAAGAGAGAACGAAAGAGAGGAGATTGGGACAGCTTTCACGGTTGGGGTTTTTCGGCTAAAGGAAGAGATTTCATTTGTGCTGAAGACCTTTCCATTTCTTTTCTCAGTTCTTTCTAACCCTTTTCTTAATCTTTTGATTTTCTTTCATTGAATTGATGAGTATGTGGAGTGAGATTTATATTTGTAATTTCTTTAATTTGAATATGAACTAAATCCTCTACCTAGGATTATTGATGGAACCAAGGTTGCAATGAAGATTTAGATGTTGAGTTAATTATGCAGTGAATCTTATTTGGGTTATTCAAGCGTTTCGTTATTGTTTAATTTTTGTTGATTGACTGGCCATCAATTGATAGAATATACAAACTAAAATTAATTCTGGGAAGGTTAATTTTGGTTGGATTTAACTTGGATAATATAAGTGAACGGTATAGGAATATATTATTTTCTTGTACAACATGTTAAAAATGACGCTTAATGTTATGTTTGGGAAAGCTGAGATGCATAGGGATATGTTAATTTTGGTTTGAAGAACTGGAAGCACAACATCTTTCGGAAGAGGATAGTGCAGAATTTTAGTTGACTGGATAACTTTGCTGCAGCATTTCCTATAACATTTGTAGTCAGATTTGCAACTAAGGGGAAATCAATAATTCTAGCCATCATCCATCATTGATTCACAATCTAAGTCTTTGATATTGTCACGTTTTATTTATTGTTTGCATTTTTAAGTACACCCATTCATTTATATTTAGTGTTTATAATTTTAGTATTCAAATCACTTTTTGTTTTTAATTTGATTGTTTTCTATAATTAATTTTCAGTAATTCAATCCCTGTGGTTATGATACTCTACTCATTACTATATTACTTGTTCGATTACGTGCACTTGCGTAGTATTTTCGCATATATATATTTTTGACGAACAAGTTTTTGGCGCCGTTGCCGGGGATTGGTATTATTGAAAATTGCTATTATAGAAACCAATTATTTTACTTTTATTCTGCTATTCTTTATTTAATTAAACTCTGATTTTTGTCTTTGCAGGTGTGGTTTTCTTGCATGAACAGGCCGAGGGACATAGATTTAGTTCCCCTTGATCCAGAAATTGAAAGAACTTTCAGAGCAAGAAGAAGAGAACAACTAGGTGCTGCTAGAATGGAAGGAAGGGCTGAAGGTGCAGTAGTGAATAACAACGTCAACAATGCTGCAGCAATCGCCGGTGATAGAGACAGGGCAATAAGGGATTATGCTGTCCCTATGTTGCACGGGCTGCATCCTAGCATTGTTCGACCAGAAATTCAAGCCCAACATTTTGAGTTGAAGCCGGTGATGTTTCAAATGCACTAAACAGTGGGTCAATTCAGTGGGATGCCAACTGAAGATCCTCATTTGCACCTGAGATTGTTTATGGAAGTGAGTGATTCCTTCAAGCTTCATGGTGCAACGGAAGAAGCACTTCGACTCAAATTATTTCCTTATTCTTTACGAGACAGAGCTAGAGCCTGGTTGAACTCTTTACCACCAGATTCTGTAGCAACATGGAATGATTTGGCTGAGAAATTTTTGGTGAAGTATTTTCCTCCGAACAAAAATGCTAAATTACGGAATGACATCACATCGTTTCAGCAAGTAGATGGAGAGGCTCTCTATGAAGCATGGGAGCGTTTTAAAGAATTGCTTAGAAAATGCCCATACCACGGACTTCCCCATTGGATTCAAATGGAGACTTTTTATAATGGTCTTAATGCTCAAACTCGGAGTATGGTAGATGCGTCTGCCAATGGAGCCCTTTTGATGAAGTCGTACAACAAAGCTTATGAGATTTTGGAGAGAATGTCGAATAACAACTACAAGTGGCCTATTGAAAGAGTTTCTACGGGAAGGCATGTAGCGGGAGTTCATGAAGTAGTGTTGGGATCTATATGTGCCCTAAGGATAGAAAATCAATGTTAGGGATTTTCTGTAAATATGACATTTTGATATTAATAAGAGGAGGTTATTCATGTTTAATAAGTTGTGTCCTATTTACTTTCATTTGTTGATTGTATGGTTGAGCAAACATAAAATACTCCTTGACTGTTGGAAATATATCGGATTACCATATGTATACGGGGTATACATAGAAGACATGGTAATTTGATAACAGTCAAAATAAATAGTCCGCAATCGATGGAATAAGATTTGGGGATCTTATTCATGATAAGATTGTACAAGTTGTCTACTTCCTTGGAGGGATGGTTTGTCTTGACCATCGGATTGGTTCCGAGTGGAAACTTTAATGTATACCAGTATTGAGGTATGCCATTGGATTGGACCTAAAGTGTTAATTGATTCGGTTTAATAATTCCGTTTATAAGAATCAATGAAGCTTAGATTATCATTCTGTATTAATCTTAATCCTGAAATGATTACTTGAGTTCGTAGCCATGACTTATGTACTTTAATGCACTACAGGTGAGACACTGTTAATTTATGGTCAATATACTTGTGTTTTGGGTGCATGACTTATGGATAGAGAAATCAAGATTCATAGATATGGAATCCATAGCTATCTTAACGATAGTACATGTTATCTACTTAAAGGCATTATTCGGGGATTGAAAGATAGTATAACAAGATCTTGGCCATCGGTTTACTTTGTGTTCTCTGATGGTTTACCAATTGTATGGTTTTACAATTGGTGGTTCTTTCAATGGAGAATAATGGAACTTTAAGTTAAAATGATTGAAAAGGTAAAACGGAAAAAGTCCTTAATTCAATCATGGATAACATATGGGGATTAAACAAGCGATGAATAAATCATGGAAGAAGCACTGCGTGAGAGAGCTTTCGTAATACGGTATGTAAACAGGAGTTCAGCTTCAAACTTTTAGTGGAATAGTTTTGGAGTTGATAATTGATGAATAATTAATCTGGGATTAATTTTTCACAATTATAGGAGCCTCTTTACATATTTCCATCGGGTACCTCTACTAGCTCATATAGTTCTAAATAGCGTCTCGGGATTTGTTCCTAATGAGATCGGTAAATTTAAATGGAATTTTGTAATGTCTATTAAGACATGTACTCTTTAACATACAATCCGGAAAAGGATTGGACATGTAGGATTTGTGTAGATAAATAATATGATTTGTCAACATGTGATTGATTAATTTGAATTTTGAAAATAAGATTGTGTTTGAATTATTTAATTTTGGAAAACAAAGTTTTTCTCTCATAATCTAAAAGTGATGCACGGTTTTTAGATAGGTGGAGGGAAGAAAATTTTGTTTCAAAATTGTTCAAATATATTCCTAACATTAAATTATTAATTGATTTAAATAATGGAGATTATTTGATGAATTTTTTTATCCTTTAAATGTGGTGCACGGATTTTTGAGGAAGAAAAAATTCAAATATTCCATTTATTTAAATTAATTAATATGGTTGATGTTTGTGGAAAATATTAATCAAATGAGTGAATCTTATTTAAATTCAAAAAGGGTTTAAAAGAAATTTGAATCTAGATAGGACTAGGATCTTTTCACTAGTCTAGATTCTTGATTTAAAATTTGAACCACCAATCTAGATTTATCCTATAGTGGCCGAATTTTTTAGAGGAGATTCTCTCCTTGGAAAAACGTTTCTAGGTTCAATGAATCTAGCCCTAAAGTTGTATGATCTTTTGGTTCAAAATTTATCCAGAAAAATAATTATTAATTATTTTTCAAGAAGGAATTAAATTTTGAAAAGGATTAGACTTCTATATAAAGGCTAGGAATTCTTGAGTAACCGATTTGGAGTATTTTACAAGAGAAAAACGTTTTTGAGAGAGAAGAGGAAAATAATTTGGTTTTCTTCTGCTTCAAAAATTCTGTTATCTTGTGAGAAAGAAAAAGAGAGAAAATTCCATTGATTCAAAACTGTGAGGAATGTTAAACCGAGTGATAATTTTCATAGGAGGTTAACCGGTTCTTGTTTTGTAGTTTTGAAGTAAGAAGTTGGATCGTATTCTCAACGAGGAACATCGGAATTGAGAAGGAGGGATCTAGACTTCGGAAAGCATTACCGATCAATTGGATTCATAGAACGTGTGCCCACACACACTCTGAGACGTGGAACTCGAGAATAGTAGAGAAGACACGTTGGTCAAACGCTCTAGTGATTCCGGAATCTGAGAAATAAGGTACGCTTGATCATGAATTTAATTTATTGTTATATGCATCATGAGATTCTTTTCGAAACGGCATAAAAAATTTTAAAACTTCCGTTGCGCCGTAACTCCGATATCGGATCCATTTTTTCCAACAATTGGTATCAGAGCCAACTCATGATTATGCATATAACATAAATTATTTGATCAAATAAATTTCTCTCTATGCATTAATGAAATATTTTAGAGAGTTGGCACTCTAGGATTTATTTTGTGTATGTTAAATATATTATGAATGGATGTATAGATGAATGAATGCTTTATATTATTTTATAATATATGATGCTTGTTCAATTTTGCCGGTCATGATTCCATAGAGGTTAGAATTTGTATCTAAGTTTTTCAAGTGTAATAGATGCTGTCTATTATCATTGCTAGGTCGTTCTTTCAATTCCTAGAATTTTTGTAAGTCGGAAACGGCATAGGAATTTTTTTGTAAAATTCGGGATACAATGGATTCGAGGAGATTGAAGATGAACGAAGGTATGTAAATTTTCAAAGGATGTGATTTTGTGTTTTTTGTTATTTTCAATTAAAAAAACGTTTTTTAATAAAAAAAATAATAAAAAAATCACAAAATTTTTTTTGAAAATTTAATTCTCCAATGATATGTGATCTTGATAATTTGAAAATCAAAATTAAAAATTTAAATTTAAATTTAATGGATATTATTATGAATTTTAAAATTTTGATATTTAAATTTGAAATTTGAAATTTCAAATTTTTTTTGAATTTTAAAATTTAATAAACCGGATTTTTATTTAAATTTTGATATTTTGTAATTTTTATTAAAATTAAAAATCACATAGAATCTTTTTGAAATTTGAATTTTAAATTTAAATTGAAAAAGATGTGATATTGGAGAAAGAAGACACATTGAAGAAGGATACAAGGCATGGATCTACAAATGAAGGCCGATATATGTTTCGGTTAATTTTTGTAAATTTTGCAATTTTCTTTTCTCTAGGATGGAATCATGATCCACGGCTATTTACATATTTTGCAAACCATGGATGATGTGTTGCTAGATTAATATGTTATACTATTTCGTGATGTATTGATAACATGCCATATAGACTAGGGAGTGCCACTCAATAAATATTGTTTATGCATGAAAAACAAAAACCCAAATTTAAAAGATTGAGTGGGAGAAGGTTTTATATACTAAGACCTACGGTCTCCATCGTTGGTCCAATAGTTACGCATGGTAGTGCCTACTACTCGGTTTTGACCCGGGAATTCCCTTCGGATAGGTATCTTACCTAGAGCGCACACTGATTTGGATTTCTGAGAGGATAACAATTTTGGGCATATTTTATGTTTAGATCACCCCTCGGTGGCGGATGTAAAATATGGATTCAAAATTGGAAACGATGGTTATACACTCATGCTACTTTATTTATTAATCCTCCCTCGAGGCTCTGATATATAAAGTAGTGGCCAAATAAATGATAGTTAATATATATTTAATGGAGTTTGCTCCATGGACGAATATGTATTAATCGGATGGGATCCGTGTTCTTAGCTAGTTATTCTATGACTACCCCTCGGTAGCTTAGAAAGCAGAAGCTAGGAATTATCATTGTAAGGTATGTGTTTTAAGGGTTTTACACATGAACATTTAGATTGCTTTTAGATCTTTATGTTTCATTACAAAATCATATTTTATAAATTGATAGGATGTTTGCTTGTACTTATTACATGTTTTCTTATTATAGATCAAAATGTCGAGCCCTTTATCTGTGATACTTACGCAAAACAAATTAACTGGCGAAAATTTTAATGACTGGAAAATGAACTTGCTTATCGTCCTAAACTTTGAGAAACACAGTTTTGTCCTAACCCAACCTAGACCACCTACGCCTGCGATCGATGCTCCTGATAGGGAATTTGTAGCGCTTGAGCGCTGGGACAATTCCAACCTAAGTGCTATGTGCTATATTCGGGCGAGCATGTCTAACGTGCTCCAGAAACAGCATGAGGAACATCAAACTGCTAGGCAGATCATGGATAACCTGGAGGAGATGTTTGGTGAACAAACTATCCAGGCTAAGACCGATGCTATCAAAGGTCTCATGAACTGTAGGCAGAAGGTTGGAACTCCCATTAAGGAGCACATGATGAAAGTCATGGCTTATTTGTCTGAGGCTCAGACAAATGGGGCTGAGATCGATGCTGCAACTCAATTGGTTATGGTTTTCCAAACCTTATCCAAAGATTTCGATTTGTTTCAGGCATCCTACAACCTTAACCGGAAGGAGATGTCTTTAACGGTATTGATGAAAGAGTTGCAAGCTTTTGAGAACATTTTTAAGGGTTCTGGATCTAAGGCTGAGGCAAATGTGGCTGAACCTAGTTCGCCTGCTCCTAATCCTAAAAGGAAGAAGAAAAAGGGGAAGAACAAGGGAAATGCACCTGTTTCTAAGAAGTCTACCAAGACTAAGAAGCGAAAGGTGGATCCCAAAAAGGTTAAGTCCTTTCACTGTGGGAAGAAAGGACATTTCAAGAAGGATTGCCGAGAATACTTGGCTTTGAAAAAGCAGAAAGGTAATTTCAATGTCCTGTATCTTGAAGGTTGTTTAGTGGAAGAATCTAAGGACAATTGGGTTATAGATTCTGGAGCCACTAACCATGTTTGTATTTCTCAACAAGGGTTCAAGGTAACGAGAAGTCTGCTTGAGGAGAACTTCACGTTAAGAACCGGTGATGGGACGTTGGTGTAAGCTGAAGCAGTGGGAGAAGTGCATCTTTATTTTGATGAATTTAGGTTTATTGTTTTGAGACATTGTTTCTATGTTCCTAGTTTTAAGAGGAACCTAATTTCGGTAGCTTATTTGATTAAAGATTCTTATTCAGTTTCTTTTAATAATAAAGTTGTTATTAGGAAAAACAATTCTCTTATCTGCAATGGATGGATGCATGGAAATCTTTATTTTATCAAACCTAAGATGCACTCACTGCTTGATACAGAATTCGAAAAGAACTCTAAAAGATTTAAGTCTTCTCACTCTAACAAATCATATCTTTGGCATTTACGACTTGGTCACATAAGCCTTAACAGAATTCAAAGGATGGTAAAGGAGGAAAGCCTTGATTTGTATGAGGTTGAACCTTGGCCACAATGTGAATCCTGTTTGGAGGGCAAGATGACTAAACGGCAGTTTGCTGCTAAGGATAGTCGTGTCGAGGAACTTTTAGAACTTGTGCATACGGATGTTTGTGGTCCCATGAACATAGAAGCACGTGGTGGGTATGAGTATTATATCACTTTTATTGATGATTACTCAAGGTATGGATATGTCTATTTAATGACCCGCAAAAGCGAAGCCTTTGACAAGTTCAAAGAATTTCGGGCTGAAGCGGAGAAGCAATTAGGAAAGTCCATTAAGACACTTCGATCGGATCGAGGTGGGGAATACCTATCGGATGAGTTCTTAGGATATTTGATAAAGAATGGGATACAATCCCAGTTAACTGCACCTGGTACTCCTCAACAGAATGGTGTAGCTGAGAGAAGAAATAGGACCCTATTGGATATGGTCCGGTCTATGATGAGTTATTCCACATTACCTTTGTCATTTTGGGGGCACGCCATACAAACTGCATGCTATCTTCTGAATAACGTTCCCTCCAAATCGGTTCCTAAAACTCCTTACGAGTTATGGATGAGTAGGAAACCTAATTTGAATCATATTCGAATATGGGGTTGTCCGGCACACGTCCTGGATAAGGAAGCGAAGAAATTGGAGTCACGATCAGAAGTATGCTTGTTTGTTGGCTATCCAAAAGGGACAAAAGGTGGTCTGTTCTATAATCCGAAGCAAAATAAAGTCTTTGTTTCTACACATGCAACATTCCTGGAGGAAAGTTATATGGAAGACTTTAAACCTCGTAGCAAAGTGGTGCTTGAGGAGATGACTTCGGATTTGGAAATTCCTAAAGTCACAGAAAACCCTGTGGAAAAAACACTAGAGAATCAACAACCACGGGAGCTTCGTCGTAGTGGGAGGATTATCAGGGAACCTGAAAGGTACATGTTCAATGGTGAAGTTTTTGAAGCAGAATCCATAGAACATGTTGATGATCCGGCTACGTACAAAGAAGCTATGGAGGATGTTGATTCTAGTCTTTGGCAAAAGGCTATGAACACCGAGATGGAATCTATGGATTCCAATGGGGTCTGGAAACTTGTAGACTTACCCCAAGGCATAAAACCGATTGGGTGTAAGTGGGTATACAAGAGGAAAAGAGGTGTGGATGGGAAAGTGGAAACTTTCAAGGCAAGACTTGTAGCAAAGGGCTATACGCAGAAAGAAGGAATCGATTATGAAGAAACCTTCTCGCCTGTAGCAATGCTCAAGTCAATCCGCATTCTTTTATCCATTGCGGCTGCTCTCGATTATGAGATCTGACAAATGGATGTCAAGACAGCTTTCTTGAATGGCTTTCTTGAGGAAGATATCTATATGATACAACCAGACAGGTTCAAGGCAAAGGGTCAAGAAGACAAGGTATGCAAGTTGCTTAAATCCATTTATGGATTAAAGCAAGCATCTCGTTCTTGGAATATTAGGTTTGATCAAGCAATCAAAACCTATGGATTCGAACAAAACATTGATGAACCATATGTTTATAAATGTATCAAGAACGAGAAAGTGGTTTTCCTAGTACTTTATGTGGATGATATATTGCTTATTGGAAACGATGTGGCAATGTTATCATCTGTCAAAGTTTGGTTAGCCAAACAGTTTGACATGAAGGACTTAGGAGAAGCTAGTTATGTTCTTGGAATTCAACTCTTTAGAGATAGAAAGAACAAAACGATAGTACTCTTCCAAGCTTCATACATTGATAAAGTACTTGAAAAGTTTTCTATGAAAGATTCCAAGAAAGGTGCCCAACCTTTCAGGATTGGAATCAAGCTTTCTAGAGATGACTGTCCCAAGACATAGGAAGAAAGGGAGCGTATGAAAAATGTACCTTATGCATCTGTGGTAGATAGTCTTATGTACGCTATGTTATGCACAAGGCCTGACATTTGTTTTGCAGTTGGTATGGTAAGTCGATATCAGTCGAATCCAGGACCGAAACCATTGGGCTGCGGTCAAGCATATACTCAAGTATCTACGGAGAACGAGGGATTATATGCTAGTGTATTCTGGTCAGGACCTTGTTCCTATAGGATACACAGATTCTGATTTTCAATCAGATCAGGATTCAAGGAAATCGACTTCAGGTTCTGTCTTTACCCTTGGAGGTGGTGCCGTTGTGTGGAGGAGTATTAAGCAATCTTGCATTGCTGACTCGACCATGGAAGCCGAGTATGTGGCAGCCAGTGAGGCATCAAAGGAAGCGGTATGGCTCCGCAGGTTCCTTAATGACCTTGAGGTCGTTCCTGATATGGATAAAGCTATGGTGCTTTACTGTGATAACAGTGCAACAGTAGCTAATACCAAGGATCCTAGGTATATCACATCACATAATAATCGAAATTTTCACGAACTCACAATTTTCTTGTAAATAAGAAATTTATAGTTCGTATTATGTGTATATGTGCAATTTTATGAAAATTATGAATATTAATACAAAATCCATGATTTTATCAGTATATGATTGAGTTCTCGGTAAATTAATTACGAGACTTCATGATAGGCCTTTTAAGTAAAAAGGTATGACGAAATTTCATGAATTCATGATAGTCAAAATTTGATCGGAACAAGTCAGAGGTTGACCAGAATGGTCAAACCTAAGACGGTAATATTATATGATAATCAGTGTGAGAAATGCGAAAACCGTCCTTACAGACAAGATAGCATAATTAAAGTTTAAAACCACCATAGAAAAATCAAGCACCTAAAATAGGATATTAAAGGCCAAATGGCTTTAAATAAAAAGAAAAAGTTATATACAGTCCAACTATACATAGATAAATTTTGGACTGCAATTCGGTATAACAGTATTAAATTGTACTGTGTATTAGTGAACACAGTATTAGAAATATCTGTGTTGGATTTAAAGTGGACTACATTAAAGAACAAGCCAAACAAGGCTTTAAGATGACATCACCTCACCTTAGATTTATGACATCATCCCATTTTTGATTTATGATATCATAAATGGTGGAAACAATCACACCATGACACCTAGCACAAGGATGGCCGGCCACTTGGAGGGTTCTTTGGCAAAATTTTGGGCAATTATTTTTATTCCAAGGATTTTTGAGCAAGTATCGAACCTCACCTGCAGTATGGAAATAGTAAATACTATTTTCAAATGTGCTATGTTATGCTATGCTATTTACACTATATTTTCAAGTGTACATGCTATGATATGTGATGCCATGCGATGATATATTCTATGACATGTTATGCCATGTTGATAAGAATGCCATGTTTTTAAAAGTGTCATGGTTTACAAAAATACCATAAATGCCATGTTTTCAAAAGTGTCATGGTTTACAAAAATGCCATAAATGACATGTTTTTCAAGAATGCTATGTTATGGCAAGTGTTAAGTATGATATAACATAGTGACATCATGAAGCATGTTCACTAATGTTAAACCATATGGTAAGATAAATCAAGAAAGGTGTCGTACCAACCTCCCGTGATCGAGGAGGATACATGTTTAAAACCAGTTGTGACATTTACCTCTCGTTGATGCGTGAGGGTCACGTTTTAATTCCCAGAACTGTTAGGGCCTTGCAAACCCTAGCTTTGTCTGGAGGCTGCGCGCTTTCGGTACGTACACTATGGGCCCACATGTTGAGACAAGATAATAAGTTAAAGGATTGAGTCTATAATAAAGCATAAGACATTCAATCAATCATAAATGGTTCATGCATATGTTATATGATGAATAACATGTTTTTGAGATGTTCTAAATGTTTTGTGAGATTATGTTTGTACTTGCTGGGCGAAAGCTCACTCTTGTATTCCATACTGTAGGTAAGAAGCCTGCAGCTTAAATGGTGGGCTATGCGGACGATGCGGCGGGTGAAGGGCGGTGTGGGATACCACTACGCAAAATTTTCCGCAACCGCTTTTGAATCTCAAAAGTAAATTATGTTATGCAATATGTATGAAGTTTAAAGACCTAAGAAGATATCTTCAGTATAGTATGTATACATGATAAGTTTTTCTCTACAAGATAACTTATGTAAATATGTTTTAAAGAAAAAAAAAATTTATTCTCAAATTTTCAAGTAAGATAAGTATAAGTAAGTATGGTGTCGACCCGGCTTGGGAAGTCGGGGTGTCACAGTTGGTATCAGAGCGGTATCCTGCCAGCCTACTTCACTTCACCTCACATCGCTTCTGCAATGGCCCAAGTAAGTTAAGTTATTCTTCTTGCGATTAGGATTAGTTAAGATTTTATATGCGTAATAAGTATCTTTCTTCGACGGCCATGCTGGAGAATATTGGATACAAGGATGACGTTGGGTGGTGTCTTAGCTTGGTGGTAGCAACTAGGTGACGTACGGAAATGATGGGAAAGTTTTATATCTTCCCCAAATGTTATGATTATGTACTCCTGTTGTGAAGGAGATACGAACGAGAACATGAATTCAGATATGTTCATGTTATGCTTTTATATGGAATGAAGATTATGGTTCTATATAAAAGGCATGATTTCAAGAAACTGAATTTATTTCCTTATTTCCGTACAGAACCATGCCACCAAAGCGTAGAAGAGTACCGACCCAAGACTTTGATCTTGCGGCTCAGCTGAATGAGCTAAGACAGATGATGTTAGCTCAACAGCAAGAGATAGGGGGGCTTAGAGCTCAGATAGCTCAGCAGAATCAGGGACCTCCAAATGCTGAGGTACCACCAGCACCTATGAATCAGCCTGCTGCACCGGAAATTCCTGATGATGTCCCGGTGATTCCAGAGAACCCCATAGCCCCTGAAGTACCTGTTGCGCCTGCAGCTGTGCCACCAGCACCTCTGGTTCGAACTCCAGAAGAACTTTATGACAGATTTCGGCGCATGAAGGCACCGGAATTCGAGGGGTCTACGAACCCAATCGAGGCTGACAACTGGTTGATTGACCTCCAGGTCGCCCTAAATTTCCTCAGACTTAACGATCAGGAGAAAGTCCTTTGTGCATCATATATGTTACGAAAAGATGCTCGCCTCTGGTGGGAAACAGTTCAGATCCAGCGTGATGTGACTCAGATGACTTGGGAGGACTTTGTGAAGGAATTTAAGGAAAAGTACTTCAATACTGAGGTCATGGAGGCTCAACAAGACGAGTTCGACAAGTTCCGCCAAGGAAATCTGTCAGTAGCCGAAGCTGTCAAAAAGTTTGAGCAGCTAGCACGTCTCTGCCCTCACCTCATCAGTTCCGAAAGGGACAAAGTAAATAGAATGATGAGAATGTTCCGCTCAGATTTAGCAGTAGTAATCAGCAGTGGCCCCCATCCACCACTCACTGTTGCTGAATGTGTCAGCAGGGCAATTCGAGCTGAATATTGGGTGGGTCAGAACAAGGAGCAAAGGGCTAAATTTTTCCAGGAGAAGGGGGAAGAAAAAGCCCAGGCCAAACAGAACCAGATCAAGCAGGGCCAAACTCCGCAACAGAAAGGTCAAGGAGGACCTTCGGGCCAGAATAACAACAACAACAGGCAGTACGGCAACAACCAGCAGAAGAGAAGGTGGAATGCAGGAGGACAGGGGAATCAACAGAATTTTCCCCAAAAGAGAAATACTCCTGATAACAACAATAATCCCACTTGTCAGAAATGTGGGAGAAAGCACCCGGGAGAGTGCCGTGTTGGAAACGGTCGCTGTTTTCTTTGTGGCAAGGAAGGCCACTATGCGAGAAGCTGCAATCTCAATCCTCAGAGTCCACAGAACCAACAGAGAGGACAGGGACCTCAACTTCATGCGGCACAGATGAAGCTCGAGGGACTCGAAATCTCCCAAGGCAGGCTGGAAGCTCCGGAACCTCAGGGACGTATTTACGCCTATACAAAGGAGGATGCTCAAGCTGGACCTTCCACAGTGGTGACAGGTCAGCTTCCTTTTGCTCAACAAGATGCCTATGTGTTAATTGATTCTGGAGCTACGCATTCATTCACATCGCCTAGATTCGCTAAGAAACTAGGTAGAGCAAGTGATAGGATCGGAAAAACATTTAGGACTGCATTACCCTCCGGGGAGATTCTGTTGTCTGATTATTGGATACGTCATGTTCCAATAATTATATGTGGTAGGGAAATGTATGTCAATTTGATCATCATAGACCTATTCGACTACGACGTCATCTTGGGAATGGATTTCTTGGGGAAATACAACGCGGTGATCGACTGTCCACGACGAACGGTCACGTTCAAGCCAGTTGGAGACAAGGAGTTTATGTTTAGAGGATCGACTCCAAAACAGCCGAAAATGTTCATTTCTGCGCTGAAGGCTAGGAAATTGTTGGCAGAAGGATGTATGGGATTTCTAGCCAACATAGTGGATAAGACGCTTGAAACCGAGAGCAGACCGGAGGAAGTACCGATAGTCAGAGAATTTATAGAGGTTTTTCCTGAAGAGTTGCCAGGACTGCCACCAGAACGAGAGATTTCCTTTGAGATTGAGTTACTTCCTGGATCAGCACCAGTATCCAAGGCTCCGTATAGGATGGCGCCTGCCGAACTTAAGGAACTGCAGATTCAGTTACAAGAGCTTCTGGATCGAGGATTCATTCGTCAGAGCTACTCGCCATGGGGAGCTCCAGTTCTGTTTGTTAAAAAGAAGGACGGCACTCTTAGGATGTGCATTGACTATCGGGAATTGAACAAGATAACTATCAAGAACAAGTATCCCTTGCCTCGGATCGACGATCTGTTTGATCAGCTGAGAGGAGCTTCAATTTTCTCGAAAATTGACCTGCGATCCGGATATCACCAGCTTCGAATTAGGGAAGGAGACGTTCCCAAGACAGCTTTTCGAACACGATATGGACATTACGAGTTCCTCGTTATGCCATTCGGACTGACAAATGCTCCAGCAGCCTTTATGGACTTGATGAATCGAGTATTCAAGGATTACTTGGATAAATTTGTTATTGTCTTTATAGATGATATCTTGATTTATTCAAGATCAATGGAGGAGCATGAGGAGCATTTAAGGATTGCTTTACGAATTTTAAAGCAAAACCAGCTCTACGCTAAATTCACAAAGTGTGAATTTTGGTTGAAAAAGGTCCATTTCTTAGGACATGTGGTCTCCAAGAACGGCATATCTGTAGATCCGGCCAAGATTGAGGCAGTAAGTGAATGGCCAGCTCCGAAAAATGTCACCGAAGTACGTAGTTTCCTCGGCTTGGCGGGCTACTACCGACGTTTCGTCGAAGGATTTGCTAAAATTGCAGCGCCACTCACTGCACTTACACGGAAAGGAAAGAAGTACGAATGGACTGCAAAGTGTGAAGAGCACTTCCAAGAGCTGAAAAACAGGCTGACTCGCGCTCCGATTCTCACAATTCCAAATGTGGAAGAAGGAAACTTCGTGATATACAGCGATGCTTCTAAAACAGGATTGGGAGCCGTACTCATGCAAAATGGAAAGGTGATCGCTTATGCTTCACGCCAGCTAAAGGATCATGAGAAGAACTACCCGACGCATGATTTGGAACTTGCGGCGGTGGTATTTGCGCTCAAAATCTGGAGGCACTACCTTTACGGCAGTAAGTGTGAAGTCTACACGGATCATCAGAGTTTGAAGTATATCTTCACACAAAAAGAGCTTAACATGAGGCAAAGAAGATGGCTCGAATTGGTGAAGGATTATGACATAGACATCCGTTACCATCCAGGGAAGGCTAACAAAGTAGCTGATGCCCTTAGTCGGAAGTCGTCTTCCTCGTTGATGTCAATACAGCCATTGACCGAACCTCTTCAGAAGGAGCTAATAGAAGCTGGAATAGAGCTTATTACGGGAAGTTTAGCTGCCCTAACCTTCCAACCTACCATTTTAGATGGTATGAAAGAGCGACAAGAAGGAGATGCCTCGCTACTCAGAACAAGGAACGAAGTCCTGGAAGAAAAGGAGTCAGACTTCAACATATCGGATGAGGGCATACTCTATCGGAAAAATAGATTATGCATCCCTAACGACGACAAGTTGAAAGAACAAATCATGAAGGAGGCTCATGAAACTCCATATTCCGTTCATCCAGGAGCCACAAAGATGTACCAAGACTTGAAGGAAAGCTTTTGGTGGCCCAGAATGAAGAATGACGTCGCTACATTCGTCAGTAAATGCCTTACATGTCAAAGGGTGAAAGCAGAACACCAACGTCCAGGGGGAGAGTTGCAGAAAATTTCCATCCCAGAATGGAAATGGGACCAAGTGACGATGGATTTCGTGGTTGGACTACCCCGAACTTCCAGTGGCAATGATGCTATATGGGTGATTGTTGATCGTTTGACGAAGTCTGCACACTTCATCGCCATCAAGCTTAGCTTTTCGGTGGAACAGCTGGCGGAACTATATGTTGCGCAGATTGTGCGTTACCATGGGATCCCAAAGGCAATCATCTCTGATCGTGATGGTCGTTTCACTTCTAAGTTCTGGAGAAGTGTACATCAAGCCATGGGTACCAAGCTTACCTTTAGTACAGCTTTTCATCCTCAAACGGACGGGCAATCCGAGAGGACCATTCAGACCCTGGAAGACATGTTGCGAGCGTCTGTGATGGATTTCAAGGGAACTTGGGATAAGAAGCTTCCTTTGATTGAATTCTCGTACAACAACAGTTTCCAAGCTTCAATTGGAATGGCTCCTTATGAAGCCCTGTATGGGAGAAGGTGCAGATCTCCAGTCCATTGGTACGAGACCAGGGAAAAGGAACTTGTGTCCACAGATTTCATTCGGAAAACCACTGATGCCGTCAAACTTATACGCCGATGAATAGAGACTGCATTTAGTCGACAAAAGAGCTATGCCGACAAACGCAGAAGGCCTCTAGAATTCCAAGTAGGAGACTTGGTCTTTCTCAAAGTTGCTCCATTCAAAGGGGTTATGAGATTCGGAAAGAAGGGGAAATTAAGTCCACGATACATAGGGCCATTCGAAATATTGGAAAGAATTGGCAACGTGGCCTATAGGTTGGCTTTGCCCCAGGAATTAGCATATGTACACAATGTATTTCATGTGTCGATGCTAAAGAAGTACATCTCGGATCCATCCCATGTATTGGACCACGAACCAATTGAGGTTCACGAAGATCTGACATATGAGGAGAAACCGGTTCGAATTTTGGCACGAGAAGAAAAGGTGCTAAGGAACAAGGTTATACCTTTAGTTAAGGTCCTATGGCGAAATCATGAGATTGAGGAGGCAACCTGGGAACGCGAGGATGAGATGAAGAAAAGCTACCCCGAATTGTTCTGATTTTCGAGGACGAAAATTCTTTAAGGAGGGTAGATTGTAATAATCGAAATTTTCACGAACTCACAATTTTCTTGTAAATAAGAAATTTATAGTTCGTATTATGTGTATATGTGCAATTTTATGAAAATTATGAATATTAATACAAAATCCATGATTTTATCAGTATATGATTGAGTTCTCGGTAAATTAATTACGAGACTTCATGATAGGCCTTTTAAGTAAAAAGGTATGACGAAATTTCATGAATTCACGATAGTCAAAATTTGATCGGAACAAGTCAGAGGTTGACCAGAATGGTCAAACCTAAGACGGTAATATTATATGATAATCAGTGTGAGAAATGCGAAAACCGTCCTTACAGACAAGATAGCATAATTAAAGTTTAAAACCACCATAGAAAAATCAAGCACCTAAAATAGGATATTAAAGGCCAAATGGCTTTAAATAAAAAGAAAAAGTTATATACAGTCCAACTATACATAGATAAATTTTGGACTGCAATTCGGTATAACAGTATTAAATTGTACTGTGTATTAGTGAACACAGTATTAGAAATATCTGTGTTGGATTTAAAGTGGACTACATTAAAGAACAAGCCAAACAAGGCTTTAAGATGACATCACCTCACCTTAGATTTATGACATCATCCCATTTTTGATTTATGATATCATAAATGGTGGAAACAATCACACCATGACACCTAGCACAAGGATGGCCGGCCACTTGGAGGGTTCTTTGGCAAAATTTTGGGCAATTATTTTTATTCCAAGGATTTTTGAGCAAGTATCGAACCTCACCTGCAGTATGGAAATAGTAAATACTATTTTCAAATGTGCTATGTTATGCTATGCTATTTACACTATATTTTCAAGTGTACATGCTATGATATGTGATGCCATGCGATGATATATTCTATGACATGTTATGCCATGTTGATAAGAATGCCATGTTTTTAAAAGTGTCATGGTTTACAAAAATACCATAAATGCCATGTTTTCAAAAGTGTCATGGTTTACAAAAATGCCATAAATGACATGTTTTTCAAGAATGCTATGTTATGGCAAGTGTTAAGTATGATATAACATAGTGACATCATGAAGCATGTTCACTAATGTTAAACCATATGGTAAGATAAATCAAGAAAGGTGTCGTACCAACCTCCCGTGATCGAGGAGGATACATGTTTAAAACCAGTTGTGACATTTACCTCTCGTTGATGCGTGAGGGTCACGTTTTAATTCCCAGAACTGTTAGGGCCTTGCAAACCCTAGCTTTGTCTGGAGGCTGCGCGCTTTCGGTACGTACACTATGGGCCCACATGTTGAGACAAGATAATAAGTTAAAGGATTGAGTCTATAATAAAGCATAAGACATTCAATCAATCATAAATGGTTCATGCATATGTTATATGATGAATAACATGTTTTTGAGATGTTCTAAATGTTTTGTGAGATTATGTTTGTACTTGCTGGGCGAAAGCTCACTCTTGTATTCCATACTGTAGGTAAGAAGCCTGCAGCTTAAATGGTGGGCTATGCGGACGATGCGGCGGGTGAAGGGCGGTGTGGGATACCACTACGCAAAATTTTCCGCAACCGCTTTTGAATCTCAAAAGTAAATTATGTTATGCAATATGTATGAAGTTTAAAGACCTAAGAAGATATCTTCAGTATAGTATGTATACATGATAAGTTTTTCTCTACAAGATAACTTATGTAAATATGTTTTAAAGAAAAAAAAATTTTATTCTCAAATTTTCAAGTAAGATAAGTATAAGTAAGTATGGTGTCGACCCGGCTTGGGAAGTCGGGGCGTCACAGCTCCATTAGGAACCGGTACTTTGGAAGGGCATTATGTGACCTACGAGCAAGTATAAATCTGATGCCCATGTCTATCTTTAAAAAGCTGGGAATTGGGGAAGCAAGACCTACAACAGTAACTCTCCAATTAGCTGACAGATCCTTGGCTCATCCGGAAGGAAAAATTGAAGATGTGCTAGTGCAAGTGGACAAATTCATTTTTCCAGTAGATTTTATT
The DNA here is from genome assembly GCA_025413025.1 of Ficus hispida. Lineage (NCBI taxonomy): Eukaryota > Viridiplantae > Streptophyta > Magnoliopsida > Rosales > Moraceae > Ficus > Ficus hispida. Next base: position 17,147,767 of record CM046372.1, read on the forward strand.
GTGCTAGATTATGAGGCAGATAAGGACGTACCAATTATACTAGGAAGACCATTTTTGGCTACTGGCAGGACCTTGATAGATGTACAGAAGAGTGAATTAACCATGAGAGTTCACGATCAACAGGTTACCTTCAACGTCTTCAAGGCTATGCGTTTTGCTGATGATGTTAAGGAGTGTTCGGCCGTCAATATTCTGGATTCATTAGTGGCTACTGAGTTTGAGAAGAAATGCTCTCCAAAGATGATAAATGAAGATGATTTGGCTGTGTCAGATGAAGATGAGGAAGCTAGTGATAATCAAGTGTCTTGGATGGAGAGCAAGCATACATCAGCTAGAGTTGGGAAGCAATTTGAGTCCCTTGAGTTATTAGAAAGGAACCTCAAATCACATAAATCATCTGTCAAAGAATCACCTGCTTTGGAACCAAAACCTCTACCTATACACTTAAGGGATAGTGGTAGCAGAAAGAAAAAGCGAAAAAAAAGCTGGATTCACTGGACATCATCTGCACTTTGGAGGTTTTGCTGTATAAAAAATTATTTGTCAGAAAGACATGCCGCAGAAAACTCAGGGAGAACTTTCAAGGTTAATGGACAGCGACTTAAACATTATTGGAGTGATGGTTTCAGCCGTCAGAATCCTTCTATCTCGCTATAGGATGCCTGAAATACCGCATAGTCAGGCCGAAGACTCTAAAACAAGCGCTTGAGGGAGGCAACCCTATATTCTCAATTTCTTTAATTACATTTGATTTGCTATTTTTATTGATTTTTAGTCTAATTTTTGTTCCATTCTGCTCTTAAGTTTTTATTTTTCTTTCATTTCTTTGGTGCAAGGTTTGTAGCAGATTCTTGTGATTTTGCTTCAGCATTTCTTTATGCTGAATCAGATTGCTACAACAAAGCTACAGAAAAATCGGGCAGAACTGGAGAGCAATCTGTATTACAATGCTACGGGAAATGCTACAGCAAAGCTGCAGCAAAATCGGGCAGAACTGGAGAGCAATCTGTATTAAAATGCTGCGGGAAATGCTACAGCAAAGCTGCACAAAAAAAAATGAAAAAAAAAAGATATTCCACAACTCTACAGTCCCCACTTCCTTTTTGTTTTCTTTTTCAGCGCCAACCAGCCGCACCACTCCATTTCCGACCAACCCACGATGATGCTGCACTGAAACCAACTGCACCGACGCGACACCAACTGCTACGCCCACGTCGAGCCAGCTCGCCGCTAAGCCGCCTCCACCACTTTAACCGCTAAACCGCAATCAGCCACCATTCCAGTCACGGATTCACATCTCACACAGCCAGTCTAGCGACCCACCAAATCAGGAAGTTTCTACCTTTATCTTTTTCTTAGTTTTATAGTGTTCGATTTTGTTTTGTTGTTTTTGTTATGTTTTGTGTTGTTTTGTTCCAACAGTGAGGACACTGCTGATTTTAAGTTTGGGGGTAGGGAGTTTGATTTGTTGGTATGAGTTTGTTTTGTTTTTGCTTGAAAATAAATAAATAAATAAAATAGAAAAAAATAAAAAATTAGAATGTTTTGTTTGCTCTGTTTTTGCTATAGCAAAGTTGGTTTGAGGAAATTCTATGAAGAGTAATAGTGTTTTGCAATTCTCAGAATATAGAATGAATTGGCATAAGTTGAGTATGGTTGATGTTTATGATTGGTTTGCTCCGTAATTGAGATTGCTTGAATAATGCACATTATACTATAGCTTTGTGTTTCGTTTGAAAAACTTAGGAAATTTTAAATCACAGTGAGAGTTTGGGATTTGAGAATTGATTGTATGAAACCTTCGAGGCGAAATGGTAAGAAGCCAAGTATCCTGGGATGAATTGATATGTGTTTAGAGTATGGATATTTCAGAAAGGGCTGTTATTGAGGGGTAAAAAAACAAAAAAACAAAAAAACAAAAAAAAAACCTATTCCGCTATTTGGAATTGCCTAGTGACCAGGAGTAACATGAGCCCCATGTGTACTTTTGCGTCAAAAGTGGTTCTGAATATGAGTAGGCTATAGCAAATCTGATTTGTGACGTTGCTGAGTAACCGAGTGTCTTCATCACCAATGTTTACATTCGCGTAAAAAGGTAACAGTGACATGAAGATTAAAAAAAAAAAAAAAAAGCATACACCCTGTACAAGCCTTAAGCAATAATCAGTAGAACATGTTTAATCTCAGGTGTTTGGTAAATTACTACTAGTGGAGAAGGAGTTATGCAGTCAACCTATTGAATCATTAACTAGGCTCAATGATCTTGGTTTGGATGACTTGGGTAATTCAAGGATGCTTAACTATAGTCGCACACATACACTTTTAGAGGAATCTCATTTAGGAGTGAATTCAGTTAGAATGGATACTTGATAACTCTAAGACATTAGAGTTATCCAATGCTTTTCTAGTTCAAATTTGCTTAGCCAAGAGCACTTTTATTATTTATCTTTGTGTTTTGTTTTGGATTTTTTTAAGTTTTACTTTGCTATGGTCAACTTCTGAAATTATGCTCTTCTTGAATTGAATTGTAGGATCATAGAGCAAATTGAGGGCCAAAGCGTTAAAGTGCTAGTGGTGTGTTTTTTAGGTAAATGCTACAGCTATGCTGTAGCATTTCTGGGTGGAATTCTGGGCATCGCTGGTAGATTTTGGTGACATCAGACTATTATGTGGAGAGACCATGTGGGATGAATGAGCTGGACATTTGTAGTCAGCTGGTCCCCCACCATTTTTGTAATAACTAGAATTTTACAATGTTACAATTTCTTGTATAGAAATTTAAACTGTACCATGACGGTATTTATGAAAGAATCCGGTTAAGGATTTTTATTGAGTTTTGTGAGCTCTTATGCTTTTATAAGACTAAAAAATGAGTGCTTAGTTAAGCATGTGACCTTTTGAGTAAAAAAGGCACAAAAATGTTATGATTTAATGATGGTCAAAGCTTGACCAAGAAAGTCAAAGAAAGTCAAAGTTGACCCGATAGGTCAAAGATTGACTGGAAAAGTCAACTATGTGACGATAATGAAGTATGATGAGCAGTATAGAAAGTATACTGCGAAAAGCCATTTTTCTGATAAAATGGATCAAGTTATTTTTAAAACCACCATAGAGAAAAATCAAGCACATTAAGTAGCTTATTAAGGGCCTAAGAGTTTTAAGCGAAAAGAGAATTTTTCGTACAGTCCATTTTTAAACAGATAAATTTTGGACTGCAGTTAGCAGTCAGTACTGTGGATTAATGACCACAGTATCAACAACATCTGTTTTGGCCTTAAAGAGGACTGTCTATTAAGGAAACAAGGCAAACAAGCCTTAATGTTGATGATGTCACTAGCTTTTGATTTATGACATCATTTTTGGATTTAGTTAAAATTGGAAAGAAATTTGGAATGTTCTAGTATGCTAGGTGGCCGGCCAACTAAGAGGGCTTTTGAGCAATTTTTAAAGTTTTCAAGGGCTTTTGAGCTAAATGGAAGAGTTTTCATTCACCTATAAATAGATGGCCATTTGAACATTTTTTTGTTCACAAAAATTGAGAAAAGTAGTTAAATTATGTCAAAATTCCCTCTCAAAATCTGAACTTAGGAGCAGCCAAGAAAGAGAGAAAAGTTTGAAAAAAATCAAAGGAAAAGTGTTCTAGGGTGTTCGGATTTCACTAGAAACCAAGCCAAAGAGTTGGAAAAATTTTTGGAACCCATTTTGGCCAAGTGGCCGGTTGTGGGAGTGAAAGGAAAGGAAGAGAAAAGTGAAGAGGGTTTGGTGTGGAGGAGTGGCCGAAAGTATTGGAGCAGCCCCTTAGTGACTAGAAAATTTTTGGTAGCCTTGAGGAGTGGCCGGTTGCTTGTTGGAACCAAGTGGCTGAAAAATTTTGGAACCATTGCTAGAGGGAGGCCGGTTGTGGTGCCAAGGAGAAAGGAGAAAAAGTTTGGAGCCAAACAAACCCATTCTCACTTTGATTAAGGTATAATTCTCTTGGACCTTAAAGCTTTCAATTCAAGCTTTAATTTAAGGATTTAAGTGTATTTCCAATGGGTTTGTAAGAGCCTAAGCTCACTTTAAATTTCTGCCCTAGATTAGATTTTTTAAGTTTTGTGCTTGATAGATTAAGGGTGGTTTGATTATGAGTTTGATTATGCTTATGTTATGTGATTATAGGGCTGCATGATAGATAAGGTTATATGTCCCCTAATCTGTTTATGTATGCTGTAAAAAGTATGTTAGGGTGCTAGAATGAATGTGCATGCAATGGTTTGAAGAAAATCTAAAACCAATGCAAACCCTAACCCTATGTGATGTAATTTTGTGATTGACTTGCATGGACGTGTTTGGGCTTCATGTAAGTTAAATTGGGACGCTAGAAAAATGTTGCATGTTGATCCTAGGCTCCCGCTGTGGTCGGTTGAGGTAGTGTGCACGAATTAGGGCGAGAAACTAATAAAAGAATGAAAACTGCCAATTCGGGTTCAAGCTGGCCAGTTTTCTGGAAAGCCAGTTTTGAGGCCCTTAGAGGCTGATTTTGGGAAAACCTAAAATGTGAAAGTTGTAGAGTAGGGCTTTTCCTAGGGACAGCGTAGACAGTTTTTCAAAATAAGGCTCCAATAGCCTTCGTTTTTAAGAAAACCCGAGCCTAATTGTGCCCAGGCCCTATGCACGACCAGGTGAGTTCAACAGAGAAAATGAGTGGGTTAGAGACCGATTTGGGTCTCGTGTTAAACACAAAAGTTTTAGGGTTTTTCGAGCTTTAAAACTTTTATGAAGAAAACTTTTTCAAATTCGGCTTTTATTTTTAAATAGAAAATCGGATTTCAAAACTATGCAGTGAACGAGAAATTCCTGCACAGGGTTTTCTAAAACAGTGTAGGAAAAGGACATTTCTGCACATACACTGACTAATTCACAGTAAGAAACTGTTCCAAAGGCAGTTTCTGTTTTTAATGGTTTTTATAAAGACTCACTTATAAGATTTCAAGTTTTATAAGGATTTTTAAGGGAAAGTGAATTTAAAACCCTAAGTTTTCCAAAGTAAAGAAAAAGGGTTTTTAAATCAAGTTGAATGAGCAATAACCGGGAAGATACCGAGTTATTGGTTTGGACCCAAAGCCCAAGGGTTATCCAACGTAACCTAATAGAATGATAAGAATGACTAGTTGGGCCTAAAAACCAGGGTTACTCAATAGTAACCTAATGGGATAAAATTCTAAGAAAGCTTAGGCCCAAGGTCATGTTTAATAACCTAACACAGTAATGGAAGGCTGTTTAGCCAAGGTTACTTTATGTGACCAATAAGTACGCTCTAAGTATGCTAAACCCTAAACCCTAGGGTTATCCGTGATACTGAGAAAGTCTCCGGCATTGTTTTAAGGAAGGGGGGCATATAACCACAACTAGGTATGAATGTTGGTTTGATTACCAACATTCTGTAAGAACATAATTCTTACCCTATGTCCTTTGATATAGCAGGAGATAGCCTGCTGGGGTATCCTGACCTGGATCAACACATCTCTGGACATAGTAAGCAGGATAAGTACAACTCTGCCTACAGCATAGGCTTTTGTTGTATACTTGCCCAAGTATGTTTGGTGTATATGAGGTGATGATGTTATGTTTATGATATGGTTATGTTAAGTTCATGATTTTGAGAATAAGGTATAATGTTAAGTTATGAGCATGATTTATGAATAGTGACATCACGAAGCATGTTCACTAATAAGATCAAGTATGAGTTAATGAAAAGCAAGTATGATGGCAAGCAAGCTTGCCTGTGTCGTTTCGACCCGCGTTAGGTCGGTTTGGACTGTGGTTGTAACGACCCGCCTAGCACAGGCCGTTACCATACATACATACATACATACATACATGCATACTTATTTATTTGGCATAAGCAGCGGAAATTTTTTTTTTTTTTTATACAGTGCGGATACTTGCAATATATAACGATGTTTGCATACAATTAAATTTACGTAATAAAAATCAAAACGCGAAGCGGTTATCATCCCCACATTCCACAGCTCGCCCTGCCTCGCTCGCCACCTTGCACCATCAGTTACCAGTAGGTTGCTTACCTACAGCATAGACGTAAGTCACGTGAGCTTTCGCTCAGCAAGTACAACATACATATCCGCGACAATTAAACATAAACATAACTCATCATACATAATTTTTCATAGCATACACATCATACTTAACTCATACATAACATACATATCATGTCACATCATCGCATAATATATGCATGAACCAATTATGCTCTTATTATGCCATCGTATTCATTCTTAACTTATCTTACTTATGGGCCCCTTATTATAAGTGTACGTACCGGGCGCGCTCTATGGACTTACTCTTGCCATAGCTCAACCCGACCTGACGCGGGTCGGTACGACACAGGCAAGCTTGCTTGCCATCATACTTACTTTTCATGAACTCATACTTGTTCTTATTAGTGAACATGCTTCGTGATGTCACTATTCATAATTATGCTCATATCTTAATATCATGCCATAATCTCATGCTCATAATCATATTGTAAACATAACATCATTTCATCATAAACATCAAACATACTTGGCAAGTATACAACAAAAGCCTATGCTGTAGGCGGAGTTGTACTTACCTTTAGTACTATGTCCCGAGGTATGTTGATCCAATTCAGGATGCCTCAGCAGGCTATCTCCTGCTACATCAGAGGACACAGAGTAAGAATTTAGTTCTTACGGAATGTTGGTAATCAAACCAACATTCATGCCTAGTCATAGTTATATGTTTCCCCCTTTTCTTAAACAAACCCGGATACTTCCTCTGTATCGCGGATACCCCTAAGGTTTAGGGTTTACTACACTTAACGTGTACTTTGATTGGTTACACCAAGTAACCTTGGCTAAACAGCCATCTTTAGTAGTGTTGGACTACTGTTTTTAAATCTTGGGCCTATGCCTTCTAACAACTCAAAGGGTTATTTCCGATAACCTGAGTTTTTAGGCCCGACTAGTCATTTTTACTATTATATTGGGTTACGTTGGATAACCCTTGGGCTTAGGGCCCAAACCAATAACGCGGAACCTTTTCCGATTATGGTTCATTTAAACGTGCTTAAAAAAACTCTTCCTTTTCTTTGGAAAAACTTAGGGTTTTAAGAGCATTTGTTAAAAAACGTAGAACGGGTCTTTGTAAAAATTATTAAAAGCAGAAACTGCCTTTGGAACAGTTTTTCACTGAGAATTAGTCAGTGGATATGCAGAAACGTCCTTTTCCTGCACTGTTTTAAACATTCCTGTGCAGGAATTTCTTGTTCACTGCACAGTTTTGAAATCCAATTTTCTATTTAAAAATAGAAGCAGAATTTGAAAAAGTTTTCTTCATGAAAGTTTTAAAGCATTAAAAATCCTAAAACTTTCGTTTTGAACTCGAGACCCAAATCGGTCTCTAACCCATTCGTTTGCCCTGTTAAACTCACCTGGCCGTGCTTAGGGTCTGGGCATGGTCAGGCTCGGTTTTTCTTAAAAACAAAGGCCATTGGAGCCTTATTTTTAAAAACTGTTCGCGTTTTCCCACAGTAAAAACCCTACTCTACAACTTTTGTGTTTTACGTTTTTCCAAAATCAGCCTCTAAGGGCCTCAAATTTCGGTTTCCAGAAAACTGGGCAGATCTAACCCGAATTGGCAGTTTTCGGTATTTTCTTGGTTTCTCGTCCTAATTCGTGCACACTACCTCAACCGAACTCAGCGGAGCCTAGAATCAACATTCAGCGTTTTTCTAACGTCCCAATTTAACTTGCATGCAATTTAAACCCGGCCATGCAAGTCAATCACAAAATGGCAGCTTATAGGTTTTAGGGTTTGCATGGTTTTGGCTAATCATCAAACCATTTGTATGCATGATCATTCTAGCATCCTAACTAAATTTTTACAGCAAGCATAATCAGATTTTGGGGAACATATAACTTACTAAACTTTCTATCATGCAACCCTAATCATTAACAATCATAAACATAATCAAAACATTGCCTAAACTACTAAATCAACCACCCTTAATACCTAATCAAGCACACTTAAAAATCTGACCTAAATCAGAAAATTAAATTGAGCTTATGCTCATTACAAAATAGCTTGTAATACATTTAAATCTCCAATTTAGAACTTGAATTGAGAGATTTAAGTGCCAAACGAATTTTACCTTAATCCGAGTGGAAATGGGTTTGGTTGGCTCGATCTTTCTCCCTTCCTTTCTCCTTGGTGCAGCCGGCCCTAGCTCCACCTAATGAGCTTGAAATTTCCAGCCTCCTAGTGCATGCACCAACCAAGTTTCCAGCCAAGTTTCACAGCAATCAGCCACTTCCTCACTAGTTTTCCACCTCAAAATTTCGCCCCCTTGCAGCAGCCACACAACCGGCCACTATGGCTAGTTTGGCTCCAAAAATTTTTTTCAGCTTTCTAGCTTGATTCCTAGTGCAAACCGAACCCTCCTAGGACTAAATTCTTGGTTCCCCAAACTTTTTCTTTCTCTTTGGCAGCTCCTAATATGGTCGGATTTTGTGCTGAAATTTGGCCAAAGTTTGCCTAAATTTTCACATTTTTGTGAATAGAATGCACTCCTATTTATAGGCAAATTTGAACTTTTCAAAATTGCAAAATAGTCCCTCAAAGTTATCCAATTTGCACAAAAAGGGGGTGAGGTGGCCGGCCATTCCAAGTCTAGAACCAACTAATTCTTTCCAAAATTTTCATTAAATCAAATTAATGATGTCATAATTAAAAAGCTATGTGACATCATTAAACCCTTGTTTGGCCTCATTCTTGATTAAACAGTATACTTTAATACCAAACAGATATGGTTGGTACTGTGGTCTTTGATTCACAGTACCAATTAATAAAATACAGTCCAAAATTTATCTGTCTAATAATAGGCCATACGAAGAATTGTCTTTTCGTTTCTAGCCTTTTGGCTTTTAATTTCCTATTTAGTGTGCTTGATTTTTCTATGGTGGTTTTGAATCTAACTCAAACCATTTTATCTGAAAAATTTGGTTTTCCGCAGTATACTTCCTATACCGCTAACCATTTTTCGATATCGTCAAAGAATTGATCTTTCTAGCCAATCTTTGACTTTCTTAGGTAAATGTTGCCTATTCTGACAACGTGGACTCTCTTGGTTTACTTTGACGGTTTCTGGTCAAACTTTGACTTTCTGGTCAAACTTTGACTCTCGGGTCAAACTTTGACTTTTGTAAAAATCATAGCGTTTTCATACCTTTTTCCTCAAAAGGTCGTATGCTCAACTAAGCAATCATTTTTGAGTCTTATAAAAGCATAAGAACTCACAATTCTGAATAAAAACCCTAAACCGGGATTTTCATAAATACCTTCATGGTACAGTTTAAATTTCTATACAAGAAATTGTGACGTTGTAAAATTCTAGTTCTTACAGTGGTTTGAGTTGGAAATGGACTGGCCGCCCCAACCAAATCATAGTTGCGGGCCCGGTACATACACTCATGATAAGGGGCCCATAAGTAAGATAAGTTAAGAATGAATAAGATGGCATAATAAGAGCATAATCGGTTCATGCATATATTATGCGATGTTATGAAATGATATGTATGTTATGATGAGTTCAGCATGATATGTATGAGTTAAGTATGATATGTATGTTATGAGGAGATAAGTATGATATATATGATGTGCTATGTTATGTAAGGTTATAATGATTTATGTTATGTTTAATTGTTGCGGTTATGTATGTTGTACTTGCTGAGCGAGAGCTCACGTGTCTTACGTCTATGCTGTAGGTAAGCAACCTCTGGACAACTAATGATACAAGATGGTGAGCGTGGCAGGGCGGACTGTGAAATGTGGGATTAGTAGCCGCTACACGTTTCGTTCTTTTTATGTATATTAATTCCTATTTGAATACCGTTTATTTTATTATGCGTTTCGTTTATCCGCACTGTATAAAAAAAAAAAAAATTCCGCTGCTTACGCTACATAAGTAAGTATGTATGGTAACGGCCTGTGCTAGGCGGGTCGTTACAGAGTTGGTATTAGAGCGGTTCCCTGCTACCCAATTTCACAGTATGCCTGCCGTCGCCGCCATCATTGTAAGTAATTTTATTTTATGAGTAAATAATTATCATGCGCTTATGTTATGATAGACTCGATGTTATGGATCCCGCACGAGTAGATGATGATCGACGAGCAGTGACGTCGTTCTACGAGTCGCATCCGATGATATTCGATGGTACTAGACGGACGGTGTCATTAGCAGCATGGCTATATGACATGGAGCAGATCTTCCGTCTTTGTCATATAGAGGAGCGACTACAGGTCTCATTAGCCAGCCGGTGTCTTGCAGTAGATGCACGGCTGTGGTGGATGACGATAGGGGAGAGAGAGATGCCTAGTCGTACCTGGGCACACTTCCGTACGTTATTAGTTACGCGCTATGGACCGATATCGGACGAGGGTATAGGAGCACCTCATCGTGACCCTGCGATGTACCGGGATATGTATCACGCGTGGTACCTTAGTTTTGCAGTAGTTTGGCACACCTACCCACAGGAGCCTATGAGCCACTGCTGTCGGAGGTTTCAGGAGGAGTTGTTGCCATACGTCCCGCAGGACCTGGCTAACCCAGTGATGATATCCCTACAGACTTTCCGGGACGGATTGCCTCCGCAGATCCGTCAGTATGTTCCCATGCCAATGCCCGACACGACGGTGGGGAACATGATAGAGGACATCTTGGGGGCTGAGGCCGTGGTGCAGGCTATGCAGGCCGCTGGGGTTGGAGAGGGTCATCAGGCACCCGTCGATGATGCTGGGATGGGTGAGCAGTTTTTCGGGGCCAGTCCAGTTTTCCCTGAGGACCCGATTTCAGCAGAGCCAGTGCAAGAGGTGCCGCCCCAGGATGCAGAGGCTGACGCAGCCGGTGATGATTTAGATCCCGACGACATCATAGTCGCTCCGGAGGATCAGCCGGTAGATCCCCTGATTATAGATATCTCAAGCGACGAGGATGAGGACGTAGAGTCGGAGCCAGAGCATGATCAGATGGACTGGTTCGAGGATGATGAGGAGGACACAGAGCCAGGGCCAGAGTTTGAGCCTGTGGGCTGGCTAGAGGATGATTTTGACGATGATCTGGAGGAGATTCCGTTTCACGACGGAGATGATGAGTCAGACTCCGATGCGTCCTCCGTAGTGACGATTGAGCATATAGATTAGGCTAACCATGTATATATCTTTTCACGTTAGGACTGATATGTACTAGCTTATGTTTTTGGATGATAGGCTTGTACTGTTGTATGATGGGAAAGTGTTAGACACTTCCATCAGAAATTTTGACCCTATATGTATAGTGATCATATCAAAATGTATTTACGAGATTGTAAATATAATGTACTTTTTGTAAGGATACAAAAAGACAGTTCAAGTATGAAATATTATGATATGATTATGAAAGGCATATTACGAGTTGTTATGTGCTATGATACGATGATAAAGTTATGATATGATGTATTATATTATGCTATGACGAGAATGTATGAAAGAAAAGATATTCCTAGTATGCTAATATCTTTTCTTATGACTTGATAAGAGCTAGAAAATGGTTCGTACGCGTCGAACGGTACCAGTAAATCCGCCAGAGACGGATCTCGCAACCGTTGTTGCAAATTTACAACGGCAGCTGCTGGAGCAGCAACAAGAAACTAATAGACTGCGAGAGCAGTTAGTTCAGCTGAACCAGAGACCGAGGGCTGATGAGGTTCCTCTTCAACAGGATAGGGTACCTCCAGTACCAGAAGTTCAACCGGAGATGCAACAAGAGATCCCACGGAATTTTGGGGCTCCTTTAGCACCGGCTGGAGTTCCAGTAAATCTGCCAGTGCGGGAAGATTTACTGTACGAGGGATTCAGGCAAATGAAGGCGCCTGAATTTGAAGGACAGATGGACCCGATAGCCGCGGATAATTGGCTAATTGATATCCAAGTCATCTTGGACTTCATGAGGTTATCAGAACAGGAGAAGGTCCTCTGTGCTTTCTTCGCCCTTAAGAAGGATGCCAGACATTGGTGGATGACTGTTCAGATGCGTCGCGATGTTACCACCATGAGCTGGCAAGATTTCGTGATTGAGTTCCGCACCATGTACTACAACAGGGAGATTCTGGCAGCTCAGCAGGATGAATTCGCCAGCTTGAGACAAGGGTCAATGACAGTAATGGAGGCTGTCAAAAAGTTTGAACAATTAGCCCGGTTGTGTCCGGAGTTGGTTCCGAATGAAACAGAGAAAGTTAGGAGAATGATGAAGATGTTCCGGACAGATATTGCCAAGCAAGTTAGTGCTGGCAGTAGCCCACCTACCCTGGTATCCGACTGTGTGAGTCGAGCGATAAGAGCTGAGTATTGGATTAACCAGGATAAGGAAGCACGGGCTCAAATATTTAAGGCAAATAGGGAGGAAAAAGCAGTGGTAAAGCAGATACAGCCCCGCCAGAACTTTGAGACGAACCAGAAAGGACAAGCTGGTAGCCCGGCCCAAGGTTCCAAACATTTTGGGAGGAACAAGAGAAAGGGAAATTTCTCTGGCCAGGGCCAACAAAAGAATTACCCTCAGAAGAGGAATAATAGAGGAATTGAGGGTAATACCACTGACTACCGGGAGTATGTAGAATGGGGTCAAATGCCTGCTTCCTGTGTGGCAAGGAGGGGCATTATGCGAAGAACTGCCATCTGAATAATCAAGGCCAGAACCCTCCTTACCCGAGCCGGAACACAAACAGTCAGTTGCATGCAGTCCAAGCTAGGCTTGAAGGACCCTAAATCACACAAGGCAGATTAGAGGCTCCTGAACCTCAAGCCAGGATCTATGCTTACACCAGGGGTGATGCTGAAGCTGGGACTTCACATGTGGTGACAGGTCAGATTTCTATCACCACCTATGATGCTATCGCCTTGTTTGATTCTGGTGCCACTCACTCATTTGTATCCTTGAAGTTCACCCAGAAGTTAGGAAGAGGTGTGGATAGTTTAGACCAACCCTTCAAAACTTCTTTGCCATCCGGAGAGATTTTGTGGTCCAATTCTTGGATACGAAATACTTCCGTGATGATCTGTGGCGGAGAACTGTTTGTAGATCTCATCGTGATCAAGCTTCAGGATTTCGATGTGATCTTAGGAATGGAATTCTTAGGCAAATACAACGCCAGGATCGACTGCCGAAAGCATTGCGTAACGTTCAATCCGTACGGAGAAGAGGAGTTTAATTTCTACGGGCAATCTCGGAATTCTGCGACCAAACTGGTTTCAGCATTGAAGGCTTGGAAAATGTTAGCTAATGGCTGCCAAGGATATTTAGCTAACATGGTGGATAAAGATTGTGAGGTGGAGTTGACACCGGAAGATGTTCCCATCATAAAGGAATATGTGGATATCTTTTCGAAGGACTTACCAGGACTTCCACCGGAACGCGAAATTTCGTTCAAAATCGAATTGCTACCTGGAGTTGCACCGATATCGAAAGCGCCTTACCGTATGGCACCTGCCGAGCTTAGGGAACTACAAGTGCAGTTACATAATTGCTTGACAAAGGATTCATCCGACAAAGTTACTCTCCATGGGGAGCACCAGTGTTATTTGTAAAGAAGAAGGATGGATCACTGCGTATGCGTATGTGTATCGACTATTGTGAACTGAATAAGATTACGATCAAGAACAAGTATCCCCTTCCGAGGATTGATGATCTTTTTGATCAACTCAGGGGAGCGAAAGTATTTTCGAAAGTCGATCTACGGTCAGGTTATCATCAGCTCAGGATCAAGGAGGCAGATATCTCCAAGACAGCTTTTCGAACACATTACGGGCATTATGAGTTTTTGGTTATGCCATTGGGATTAACCAATGCCCCTGCTGCGTTCATGGACCTTATGAACCGAGTATTCAAGGAGTATCTGGATAAGTTCGTCATTGTTTTTATGGAAAATATTTTGATTTACTCAAGGTCCAAAGAGGAGCACGAGCATCACCTTAGGTTGGTGATGGAGACGCTAAGACGAAACCAACTGTACGCCAAATTCACAAAATGTGAATTTTGGCTGGAAAAAGTCCACTTTTTGGGTCATGTAGTATCAAAGGAAGGAATTTTAGTGGACCCTGCTAAGGTAGAGGCGGTTAGTGCATGGCCAGCACCCAAGAATGTTACGGAAATAAGAAGTTTCCTTGGACTAGCTGGCTACTACCGAAGGTTCGTCGAGGGATTTTCCAAGATCGCTACACCCCTCACCACTCTTACCCGCAAGGGAAAGAAATTCGAATGGACTCAGAAATGTGAGGAGAACTTTCAAGAGCTCAAGAGGAAGTTGACCAGTGTGCCTGTGTTGATAATTCCTGATGTAGATGCAGGAAATTTCGTGATCTATAGTGACGCTTCTAAAATTGGATTAGGAGCCGTTCTGATGCAAACCGGGAAAGTAGTCGCCTACGCATCCCGACAGTTGAAGATTCACGAAAGAAATTATCCTACACATGATTTGGAGCTCGCGGCAATAGTTTTTGCCCTGAAGATTTGGAGACACTATCTATATGGGAATAAGTGTGAAATCTACACCGATCATCAGAGCCTCAAGTATATTTTTACTCAGAAAGAGCTCAACATGAGACAACGTAGATGGCTGGAACTTGTAAAGGATTATGATTGTGAGATCCTTTACCACCCTGGAAAGGCCAACAGGGTAGCTGATGCCTTAAGCAGGAAATCCGTAGGCATGCTGATGTCTATTGAAGTATTTCCTAAGCCACTACAAAAGGAGATTTATGAGTTCAACTTGGAGCTGATAACGGGGAAATTGTCGGTTCTGTCCCTCCAGTCCAATCTCTTAGAGACCATTAAGTCGCATCAAGGAAAGGATTCCTCTTTGCTGAAAGCACAACTCTTTGGTGGAAAGAACAAGGAGTTTAAGGTCTTTGAAGATGGTACTATTTATTTCAAAGGAAGGATTTGTGTTCCTGACTTTGAGTTTCTTAAGGACCAGATCTTGTCTGAGGCACACAAGACGCCGTATTCAGTACATTCAGGAGCTTCCAAGATATATAAAGACCTCCGACAGAGCTATTGGTGGCCCAACATGAAGAATGATATAGCGGAGTACGTGTCAAAATGCCTAACTTGTCAGAAAGTTAAGGCTAAACATCGACATCCTGGCGGAGAACTACAGAAGATAGAGCTTCCTGAATGGAAATGGGAGAAAATTACTATGGATTTCGTAGTAGGGCTACCCAGAACTTCAAGTGGGAATGACTCGATTTGGGTTATTGTGGATAGATTAACCAAGTCGGCCCACTTTATTGCGATTAAAGTCACCTTCTCAGTGGAGAAATTGGCTGAAATCTACGTATCCCAGATCGTCAGATTTCATGGAGTACCAAAATCGATCATCTCGGACCGTGATGGACGTTTCACCTCTCGATTTTGGACTAGTGGTCACAACGCTATGGGGTCGAAATTGAAGTTCAGTACGACATTTCACCCCCAAACTGACAGTCAATCAGAACGAACCATCCAAACACTGGAAGATATGCTAAGGTCATGTGTGCTGGATTTTAGAGGAAATTGGGATCAGAAACTGCCATTGATCGAGTTTTCATATAACAACAGTTATCATGCTTCGATTGGTATGGCTCCATTTGAAGCATTATATGGAAGAAAATGTCGATCTCCTATCCACTGGCAGGAAATGGGGCAGAAGCAGCTACAAACCACTGATTTTATCAAAAAGACCTCGGAGGATATTCAGATGATCAAGCAGAGGCTCGACATAGCTTTTAGCAGACAGAAAAATTATGCCGATAAACGTAGGAGGCCTTTAGAATTCCAAGTGGGAGATGCGGTGTTCATCAAGATTACTCCTATGAAAGGAGTAATGCGATTTGGTAAAAAGGGGAAGCTTAGCCCGAGATACACGGGACCATTTGAGATTCTTGAACGGATTGGAAAAGTAGCTTATAAGCTTGCCCTACCGCCCGAATTAGCCTCGATGCATAATGTTTTCCATGTGTCGATGCTAAAGAAGTATGTGCCAGACCCTTCCCATGTGCTTAGTCAAGAACCAGTGGAGGTTCAAACAGACTTGACTTATGAAGAAAAGCCAGTTCAAATTCTGGATAAGGAAGAAAAGGTCTTAAGGAACAAAACCATTCCCATGGTCAAAGTGTTGTGGCGAAACCACATGGTTGAAGAAGCGACTTGGGAATTGGAAGATGAGATGAGAAAGAACTACCTCAGTTTGTTCTGATTTTCGAGGACGAAAATTTTTAAGGGGGGGTAGATTGTAATAACTAGAATTTTACAATGTTACAATTTCTTGTATAGAAATTTAAACTGTACCATGACGGTATTTATGAAAGACTCCTGTTAAGGATTTTTATTGAGTTTTGTGAGCTCTTATGCTTTTATAAGACTCAAAAATGAGTGCTTAGTTAAGCATGTGACCTTTTGAGTAAAAAATGTACAAAAATGTTATGATTTTATGATGGTCAAAGCTTGACCAAGAAAGTCAAAGAAAGTCAAAGTTGACCAAGGAAGTCAAAGTTGACCCGATAGGTCAAAGATTGACTGGAAAAGTCAACTATGTGACAATAATGAAGTATGATGAGCAGTATAGAAAGTATACTGCGAAAAGCCATTTTTCTGATAAAATGGATCAAGTTATTTTTAAAACCACCATAGAGAAAAATCAAGCACATTAAGTAGGTTATTAAGGGCCTAAGAGTTTTAAGCGAAAAGAGAATTTTTCGTACAGTCCATTTTTAAACAGATAAATTTTGGACTGCAGTTAGCAGTCATACTGTGGATTAATGACCATAGTATCAACAATATCTTTTTGGCCTTAAAGAGGATTGTCTATTAAGGAAACAAGGCAAACAAGCCTTAATGTTGATGATGTCACTAGCTTTTGATTTATGACATCATTTTTGGATTTAGTTAAAATTGGAAAGAAATTTGGAATGTTCTAGTATGCTAGGTGGCCGGCCAACTAAGAGGGCTTTTGAGCAATTTTTAAAGTTTTCAAGGGCTTTTGAGCTAAATGGAAGAGTTTTCATTCACCTATAAATAGATGGTCATTTGAACATTTTTTTGTTCACAAAAATTGAGAAAAGTAGTTAAATTATGCCAAAATTCCCTCTCAAAATCCGAACTTAGGAGCAGCCAAGAAAGAGAGAAAAGTTTGAAAAAAATCAATGGAAAAGTGTTCTAGGGTGTTCGGATTTCACTAGAAACCAAGCCAAAGAGTTAGAAAAATTTTTGGAACCCATTTTGGCCAAGTGGCCGGTTGTGGGAGTGAAAGGAAAGGAAGAGAAAAGTGAAGAGGGTTTGGTGTGGAGGAGTGGCCGAAAGTATTGGAGCAGCCCCTTAGTGACTGGATAAGTTTTGGTAGCCTTGAGGAGTGGCCGGTTGCTTGTTGGAACCAAGTGGCTGAAAAATTTTGGAACCATTGCTAGAGGGAGGCCGGTTGTGGTGCCAAGGAGAAAGGAGAAAAAGTTTGGAGCCAAACAACCCATTCTCACTTTGATTAAGGTATAATTCTCTTGGACCTTAAAGCTTTCAATTCAGGCTTTAAATTAAGGATTTAAGTGTATTTCCAATGGGTTTGTAAGAGCCTAAGCTCACTTTAAATTTCTGCCCTAGATTAGATTTTTTAAGTTTTGTGCTTGATAGATTAAGGGTGGTTTGATTATGAGTTTGATTATGCTTATGTTATGTGATTATAGGGCTGCATGATAGATAAGGTTATATGTCCCAAATCTGTTTATGTATGCTGTAAAAAGTATGTTAGGGTGCTAGAATGAATGTGCATGCAATGGTTGGAAGAAACTCTAAAACCAATGCAAACCCTAACCCTATGTGATGTAATTTTGTGATTGACTTGCATGGACATGTTTGGGCTTCATGTAAGTTAAATTGGGACGTTAGAAAAACATTGCATGTTGATCCTAGGCTCCCGCTATGGTCGGTTGAGGTAGTGTGCACGAATTAGGGCAAGAAACTAATAAAGAATGAAAACTGCCAATTCGGGTTCAAGCTGGCCAGTTTTCTGGAAAGCCAGTTTTGAGGCCCTTAGAGGATGATTTTGGGAAAACCTGAACGTGAAAGTTGTAGAGTAGGGTTTTTCCTAGAGGACAACGAGGACATTTTTTCAAAATAAGGCTCCAATGGCCTTCGTTTTTACGAAAACCCGAGCCTGACTGTGCCCAGACCCTATGCACGGCCAGGTGAGTTCAACAGAGAAAATGAGTGGGTTAGAGACCAATTTGGGTCTCATGTTAAACACAAAGGTTTAGGGTTTTTCGAGCTTTAAAACTTTTATGCAGAAAACTTTTTCAAATTCGGCTTTGATTTTAAATAGAAAATTGGATTCAAAATTGTGCAGTGAACAAGAAATTCCTGCACAGGGTTTTCTAAAACAGTGTAGGAAAAGGACATTTTCTCACATACACTGACGAATTCACAGTAAGAAACTGTTCCAAAGGCAGTTTCTGTTTTTAATGGTTTTTGTAAAGACTCACTTATAAGATTTCAAGTTTTATAAGGATTTTTAAGGGAAAGTGAATTAAACCCCAAGTTTTCCAAGTAAAGAAAAAGGGTTTTTAAATCAAGTTGAATGAGCAATAACGGGAAGATACCGAGTTATTAGTTTGGCCCAAAGCCCAAGGGTTATCCAACGTAACCTAATAGAACGATAAGTGTAACGACCCGCCTAGCACAGGCCGTTACCATACATACATACATACATGCGTACTTATTTATTTGGCGGAACGTAAGCGGCGGAAATTTTTTTTTTTTTTTTTATAATGCGGATACTTGAAATACATAAACATATATAAGGATGTTTGCATACGAAATAATTTACATAAAAAAATCAAAACGCGAGGCGATTATAATCCCCACATTTCACTAATTGCCCTGCCCCGCTCGCCACCTTGCACCATCAGTTGCCTGTAGGTTGCTTACCTACAGCATAGACGTAAGTCACG